>OZ012741.1:80727408-80939233 GCA_963859935.3 Lathyrus sativus | reverse complement strand
ACGTGAGCTGCAAAACGCAGCGCTTCACTTAAGTATGGTCAACGAAATCCTGGCCATCCACGTTGAATACCAGTCACACAATCCTAGGGTTATGAAACAGCCATGTGTGCATCTGGCTTTTAAAGAAAGCAGATTGAATCGTGGCCATTTATCCTAGCCTCAGTCAACATGATCCAACGATGGTTAGTATGCCTGAGGTTTGAACTTAAAATTGGAGGGAGAACAAGACACTGGAGCACGGAGGCTCCGGTCGTCTTCTCCGGCAAGGAGCAACAGTGGCACTTCCAAAAGTTCATCAAAACTTCTAATTTTTTATACCAATCGACTCGCCTCACTGCTTACATCAAGAATCCATGTTTCGTTTTCACTAATTCCTCCTAACAAGCCTTAACCGAATCCATCAAGTTTCAAGGTCATTTCACGAATGGTTGCAAATAGCCCTAAAACCTATACAGAAACATTATTTATGCCTAAGGGAACATGAATCCACAAAAATGGCAGCCTATATGTACATGTATGAAGATAATTTTGGAGAAGTTACTTACTCAACGGAGCACCTCCGTTATGGGTCTTCAATTGAAGGTGAAGCTTCAGCAAAACCAACTAGAATCCTTCCCTGAACCTTCTTGAAGCTTCTAGCAATCTTGATTTGGCCTGAAACGTGATGAATTGAAAAAAATGATTTTCAATTTTCCTTCACTTGTTCTGAACAAAATTCTATTATCCCTTGATCCAAATTTAGTTTTGAATGATTGTGAATGATGATGGATTTATATAGAATGGATACTGATCACTTTGAAGCCCAATTACAGCTTGTATGGCCCAATTGAAAAAAAATCCAAAATTCACTCATTTGAAGCTTTATGAAACTCATGAAAACAGAGCTTGGACTCTTCCAAACAAGTTCATTCATGTTGTTGGTAATGTGATTGATCCAAGGGTGGAAGTTTCTTCCTTGAAATGGGATCAATGGTTGATTTGGAATGTGTTACTTCAAGATGAAGTAACCTTGAATTTAGCCATGGAAATAACCTAAAAATTGGTTTATGATTTTGACATTATGTTTATACTATTTGAGGAACTCAAAATATGCACACATATGAAGGAAAATGGTTCCAAATAAGTTTGATCCATCCTAGGCCTTCTGAAGCTTCCTTTCATGGAAATTCCTTCATTCAATCTCCCATCCAAGACAATTCAATGGTTCCTTGAGGTTTGGTTAAGAAATTGACCCCATTTGGAGCAAGTTTTATGTTGGAAAGATTTCCATTTGAAGTGTGCAAAGTGGTGAAATTGACCTATAATGAAAAGTGACCTATAATCAAAGTTTCCCAAAATACCCCTGCCTTGCAAGCTTCATAGCTTGAGCTTCACAAATCATATGAAGGACTTAGAGTACTCTTTGGAAAGCTAAGATCATAAGGAAGAACTTTCGTGTTTGGGTCAAGATGAGGAGAGACATCCTTCTAGGTCAAAAGTATCTTGGAAGTTGGTTGACTTTCAAGGACCAAAATCACATTCATCTGATGACCTGTAACTTGTCCGCTTCATAACTTGAGTTCTAGAAATCCAATGGAAGATTTATATTACTCAAAATAAATCTAAGGGCATTCTCTACAAGTATCGTGTTGGAGTCAAGATGAGATGAAACTTGTATCTTGAGTTATGTGGTCTTGAAGTTGGGCACTAAATAGGGGATTTTACACTATCAAGCTTAGAAACCCTAGCTTAGCAACTTCTCACACTCTTGAATCTTGATGAATTGATATTGAAATAATATTTGAAATGTCTCAACACAAGATTCTATGATCATAGTTGCTTGGAATTGAGTCTCAATCTCCTCCAATTACACAGTTGACTTAGGGTTAACCAGATGACAACCCTAGCTGCATCACCTTTGGTTGTGGCCTCTTGTACTTTGAATAATGAATTGCACAAGCTTCTTAATGACCCTCAAGGAATTCAATGAGATCTTATAATGGATTCCACCCATATCCATGGATTCAATATCATCAGATAATCTTCATTGACCCCCAAGATAAGAGGTAGGCACACTTGCATCCATCCCCTTCTCCAGAGTTCTGACTTCTTCTGCTGACTTGGTGAGGGTGATAACTTGACTATAGCTTCTTGATTATCCATATAGCCTTTGGTAGCCTCTTCTTAATAGGTACATCTCTTGGTCCCCTGCATAAATGACAATGACATGCATATGCTAATGCTACAAATGAATGCAATGAAACATAAGCTAGGTAAAGAAGAAGGTTAGGCAAATTTTGGGGTGCAACACAAGGGTGCCTCACAAGCAAAAAAATCAATATGGTTCCTTTTATGATTGCCCATATGATTGCTGCAACCAAGAGCACATGACCCATTGCCTTCGGAGGGCTTATCACGTCTATTGCAAAGGCTCTGAACTTGGATGTCGAGATAACCACTTTAGCGCATCTCCCTCCTTGCATAATTAATTTAGAATTCTTAAAAGACATGAAATTGTGAAAGGTGAGGAAGGAAGGGGGCTTTGAGCTTATGATCCATGGGAAGGCTATCTCATCTATTGTTTTGCCTTGCACTAGACGTACGGATGTACGTATCGCGAGGAACTGGACCTACGATTTAGATGCCCCCACCTGTTACGGGTCTATTACCTCCAAATATTCCTATTGGTGACGGTGATGACACCGACGACGAGTATGACCGGAGAGAGCAGTCTCCCGATCACCTTATGCCGCCTCACCATGTTTCACCCGCACACACTGCACCGTCTTCCTCTTACCATTCTGCAGGTACCGCTCCCAGTTTTTATATTTCTGAGCAGATGTGGCGAGACCAGTTAGAAAGAGAGGAAAGACGTGATAACTTGCTCAGTACCATACAATAGCAGTTGACCAAAAACATGAGATTTATGCACGAGTCTCAGCAGAAGATGAGCCAATCCATGCAAAGCATAATGCAATCACAGGCAACTTTGACCTCTATATTCGACGAGTTCGACGCTTATCAGAGTGATCGTCGTCACAGTAGATCTCGCCACCCTAGGTACTCACCGCACGCTGGCGACAGTACTAGCAGCATGCCTTAGGACCTTCAGGTAACTCGTCCCTATCTTATTTCAAAACATTGGGGACAATGTTCGATTTAAGTGTGGGAGGAGACTTTATTTATTTTTCGCTTTCATTTTCTTTGTATCGCTTTCTAGTTTAATTCTAGTTTATTTCCCTTTCATTTTATTTTTTTGAGAATACACATGTGCTTAACGAGTCATTTGCAGTATACCCTTATTCCCTCATTTCTTAAGTCTCACCAAAAAAGTTATTGACAAAAAGTGTACTATCCTGAACATTTTTAGGATTTAAGGCAAGTTCGAGTTAGGATGCAGATGAAGTTGAAAAACCCTCTTTGAAACATCGATATCACTGTAACACCTTAGGTTTCGCGAATGTAGAAATCGACCCTGATACCCTATGTACCATGGCCTTAATAAAAATGTTCATTGTAAGTCCTTAGTAGTTTATCCTAGCAGTCAGCTCTGGCCAAAACGTGATTTAAGTGAAGGACCGATGAATATAAGTGAATGATCTGCATGTTCAAAAAATATATATATATAATAATTGCAACTCGGGTATAGGTAACCCTCACAAGGTCATTTAACCCAAAAAGTTGTAAAAATTTCGAAAATATAAAAAATAATAAAAGCAAAGCAAAATAAAATATCTTCCCATTGATAGTTGGTTCAGAGGTGTCTGGTGCTGAACTCGGTAGGGCGGGTTACGTTCCGATCCCCCACAACTACAATTGGGTCAATAAAAGGGGTTACATCAGTTTGTGTACCAGAGCCCCGTGCTTGAGATCAAAATCACTAACTGGTCACTTCACTATGAGCATGTATCGATAACGGGCTTAATATGATTGCGCCTGAATCAAAAGGACCCAAAAGGAGATTTAAAAGTAGGCCTAGGTACAGTAGGGTAGTACAGATTGATTTTTGTAATAACGAAGCCTATGTCCGTATTTACGGAGAAGTGTCTTTTCGATAGCCGTGGTTCACTGAGTTAATACCTATCACTTCATACTAGCTTGAACTTAGAAGCCCTTTTTGCCCAAATCATTTATGGATATCACCTTTCTTTTGTCGTGATGTTTTGTTTGAGGACAAGCAAAGGCTTTGGTGTGGGAGAACTTGATAGACCTAAAATATACTATTTATTTGACTCGATTCGCACGCGTTATTTAGGATTTTATTTCTGTTTTTTTGTATTATGCCTCTGTTTTGTCTCTTTTTCAGGATTTTATATTTTTAGAGCTACTCAAGAAGAAATGAAGAAAAACAAGCAAAAAGACCAGCTTTTTAGGAAATTGTACACATGGCACTCACCATGGCGGGCGCCATAGGAGAAGCCAT
This sequence comes from Lathyrus sativus, assembly GCA_963859935.3. Classification (NCBI taxonomy): domain Eukaryota; kingdom Viridiplantae; phylum Streptophyta; class Magnoliopsida; order Fabales; family Fabaceae; genus Lathyrus; species Lathyrus sativus. Next base: position 80,934,831 of record OZ012741.1, on the reverse strand, counting down.
GAGTGGGATAAGAGACCAACTTCTGACAACTGCCTCGTCTCCCACTTATTTCCACCCTAGTACATATGACGGGCACCATGAGGGCATGGCGGACGCCACCCTTGTATTCTATTTTCCCTCCCAAAAGAAGTTGGGGGCATTCCATTCTTTCCCTGTATTTTCCTAGCATTATAAATAGAAGAGTTCTGCCTCATTTCTAAGCATCCAAGCTTAGTTACAGAACTCAAGCCACAAATTTCCATCTGTTGTAAAGTGATAAACTGCTCACATCGGGTAGTTATCACATTATCTAATCGAGTCTATAATCGGGTTTGGAGCACTTTGTTAGAAGTTAATCCTGCCGCCATTTTATTTCAGTCTTTTACTTCCAGTTGTATCAATATTTAAAACCTCCCGTTCGGAACAGGTTTCTATTTATTTTCCGCTTTTATTTATCCGCATTTATTTCCTGCACTTTATTTATCGCCCTTTATTTACCGCACTTTATCTATCTCGCACTTTATTTATCGCACTTTATTTACCACGTCTATTTACGTTTCCATGTCCGGTTAAATCTTAGAGGTTAGCATGTGAGGATCATAGTTAAAAATGGTATTCCATACGATTGTCGATAGAATCACTTAGGGGTTATTCTGACTTTTAATACATATTTTCTGCACTTAAAATCTGTTGGGTAAGATCGAAAGTCGTCCAACATTTAGATAAACTTGGTTAGTCTTAACTGTTCAAAGGAAGTGAAAGCGCTTAGTCCAGTTAAGTAGGAATTATAATGCTTAAGAAAAGATATTTTAAAACTATTTTTGGACGTGTTTATGGATTTAAAGTCCGGTTCGCAAGAACCTCTTTTTGTTAGAAATTCTAGGTCAAAATACTTTTCAACTAAGCCAAGAAACTATATTTCTTAAAAATAGGTTTAATCACTCTAACACAGTGTGCGCCATTTTATAAGTGACAATAAGAGGGATCGATTAGGGGATAAAATCAGTTCTGAATACGCGAAAGAGACAGTTCCTTTTAAATTAGTTCTTTTCATGAGTAGAAAACATTACCCCATAAGACATTCTATTTATATGCATTTGGAATACTACATAGCTATGTGAATTACATCCAAGACTATTGTTTTAATGTTGAATTTATTTCCGCACTTTACTTTTATTTCGCACAACCTAATCCCTAATTTACTTGTCTTAGATAAACACCGTAACAACAATAATCGATAGATTGACGTTTGGTCTCTATGGGATCGATAAACTTTTATATTACTCTGACGTTATTCGTGCACTTGCGAATCACAACATCAATAACCTCTACTAGGAATCAGCAAGGACAAATCTCTACATGGGCATTAACATCAAGGAGAGGTGGAACTAAAAAATTGCTCAACTTCCTGATCATAACCTGAATGGATTAAAGAAACATACTCATCTGGAGAAGATTTGAATCAAGACTTAGCTAGGGAAAATCGAACAACATCCATCTGGTTATCCATAGGAGGAAAACTCTGCTAAGGAAATATCAACAAACTCTACTAAAGGAGAGCATCAACAATGACCAACTTAAACTGGGAGAATGTCGAGTTCATAAGGACTTGAGATAATCTGCCCCAGTATCTTCAAACTCTGAGAGATTCGTTGAATGTCGACATAATTACCCCAGATTGACTGTACTCAAAACATTCTTTGATCAATTAAGTACTCAAGCTTTTCCCTTATGAAAGCATCAACTGGGAAAACAGATGTGCTCATGCTTAACAAAATCTTCAGGAAACATGCCCCTGGATATGATCATTCTTTGAAATGATTTTCCAATTACTCATAAGAGTTTCAGACTTAAAAAGATTAAGTTCATCATGGATACTCGTATGTAAGCTTCCACGATGTCAAACAAATGTATGCAAGTAGAAAATGTTAATTTTAATGCAATTACACATGTTTATCTTGAAGTTTTTACTGAAAAGATGTCGCGAAACCTCGTGAATGAATCACTAGTTAAGATGTGACATTGATTTTTGAATGCACATGCAATACCAACAAAAGATCTTTTAGCACAACTCATGGGAGTCAGGAACACTATCTCGTTAAAGTATGCTTTCAAAATAAACCCTTTTTCGATTAAGTCTTTTGAGGGTTGAAACAAGGTCTGGTTCACGATTTTTAGAAAAAAGTATTTTTAGACTCAAAGATCATTTGTACCCACCCATTCTCCGTGATGTTCTTTAGCCCTACATTCAGCTAATTTGACACAAATGTTCATCTCTCAAAGGATTTTGATGGTCTAGGAACCAATGAAAATGATGGTTTAAGGACCAATGAAACTTTTCGGGGCATAACAGTCACCCCATTTTGCCTTTTGGTGTTGTAGTCACATAGATTTGTTCTTTTGATAAGGGTTTTTCTTTGTAATCCTATCTTTTTGCTTTTCATTTTTTCATTTTTTTTCTTACCCTAACTTTTTTCCTGGACCAATTCTTTTGAAATTTTGATGTCCAACGGGATGCCCTAATTTTTTTTCTAAGTCACTTGTTTTCAAGTTTTACGACTTAGCGGGCTTTTTATTTTTCTTTTTTTGGTTGAAAAAATCATGTGACATTGGTTTATCTGACTTACTTGAAAGGGTTATAATTGTCTCTTACTTTTATGAATGAGGGATGACCATTGTGGTTAGTCCTTAGATACACACTCCTTTTGGAAATTTGAACACTTGGTCAAATTAACTGAAGACTACCCTGCCCTAGGTTAAATATAAGGGTTTTTTCACTTAGGAAAGGAACTGCTACTTCGAGGCTCAAAGGGGTTAACAATGGATTATCTTACTTATATTTCCAGTGTTTGGGAATTTAAAACAATGCCTTACATCATCAGCAGAGTCTTATTCAAAAGCATACAAATAGAAATTTTGCGTTTTCATAAGAGTTTAAATAAGAAGTTGGTATCGCAATGCAGAAAAATAAATTATGAGCGAATGCGAATGGATTAATTCAAGACAAACATACTTATTGCATTATGATTAATATTCAAAATCAAACAAGTTTCTACGAGAAAACAAAGCATTAACAATCATAAAAGATTACGAATAGAATTGCAGTAATAAACTAGAGGTATGAAGAGACTGAGCTTGAAAGAACATCCTCAACTTTCTATGGAGACACAAAAGCAAATGCACGATCACTATGGGTCACTCCACTAACATCAACAGTATGAATTTCCTTGAGTTTTTATATTTATCAGCATAAAGGCATTCCATTCACAAATGGGCTTTCTCCTTCGAAGGTCAACATCTCATCGTCGATCATCTCTTGAACCTTTTCCTAGAAAACCTTGCACTCCTCAATTGGATACCCCATTACTCCATCATGAAACTCATAACTGGTATTTGGATTATACCAGTAAGGACGAGATTTCATGACTCTAGTCTTTCTGGGTGTCATTACCGAGTTTCGAGCAAAATAAGACCACAATTGGTTGTAAGTCATCGAGATTGGATCAAACTGGTGAGTCTCTCCTTTTAGATTATTCAGAGATCTATGTTGATTTTGGCACTAATTTTGATATTGGTGATAAGGCATCAAAACTGGATTTTGTAGAATCTAAGGAGAATCCTGAATTGTATCAACTTCAACATTGTCTTCCACTTGGGAACCACTAACATATTTTTCTTCACTAGCTTGGTCATTCGAACCATCTTGGATTCTTCCACTTTTGAATGTGCTCTCGATGTTTACTCTGACTTCCAAAATTTTGGAGAACTCTAGAGGCACAACGTCTACCATCTTGACATAATAATAGTCTAAAAGCATTCTTAGAAACATTTTGGACAGTTCTTTCTCTAACAGTGGTGGACGAACTTGGGCTGCCAATTCTTTCCACTATTGTGCATACTCTCTGAAGGATTCACTGTCTTTCTGACTCATACTCCTCAATTGATCATTGTCTAGAACCATGTCCAAATTATAATTGTACTATTTCACAAAAGCGTCAGCTAGGTCTTCCAAAGACTGCATATGGTTCCTTTATAGCTTCATATACCACATCAAGGATCCCCCATATAAACTTTCTTGAAAGTAGTGAATCATTAGCTTATCGTTGTCGATATGAGTGGTCATTTTTCAATAGAACATCGTCAAATGGTGCCTTGGATATCTAACACCCTTGTATATTTCAAAGACAGGCATTTTGAACATCGGAGGAATAACCACGCCCAAAACCAAACAAAAATCATGAGCCTTAAGACCAGATGCATTGCATCCTTTCATTATCTTTAATTGTTCCTTGATATCACGAACTTCTTCCTCAATTTCCACAACTCTAGGATCATTCATCTTTGTCACAGGGTGGACATTCTGAGGATTTGGCATATACCTCAGAAATCGAGAATCTCTTTCATCAACTTGAACAGCCAAATTATTTTGCATAGGTTGAAATTGAGTATGAACATCCACTTGTGAAGCATCGTCGTTCGGAGGAAGACCGTATGTCGGGTTAGTCATCATTCTAAAGCCTAACGTGGGATCCACATTCTCTGTTTCCTCCATTGTCTTTCAATAACTACTCCGAATTCAGTATGAAAGCCAAGAAATTAGCTAATTTATCTTCTTTCTTTGGTTAGCCCGAGTATTATATTGGTGATACAACTTGTCTGAACAAAGACCAAGAACAGGAAGAAAATAAGATACTTGGGAAATGCAAGATCCAATGCAGAATGATGCTTGATATGCAAATGCAAATGCAATTTTTGAAGGAACTATAAAGAAGTCTGCAAACATTACATTAAGATAACACACTGGATATACCAAAAATCTCATTTCATTAATATTGAAAGAATTAAATCTTTGAAGTACAGTTTCATCAATCTTACAACACAAGAGAAAATGAAAGCTAGTTCTAAGGAACCGTGTCTGGAAATGACTCAACTCTGAGATGACACTTCTTACAAAGCCTCTTGATTTATCTTACATAGTTGATTTTCATGGTGTCTTTCTCTTTCACGAGTCGATCCACAATACCCTTCCATGAATCAGAAGTAGGAAGATGAACAGATGATGAAGTGCTAGAGGAAATAAATCCTCTGGATCCCTTGACCTCTTCATGCCATATCACTCAAGAAACACAAATGAAGATTGGCATACCCATAAGATAGGCATACTCCTCTTAAAGTTGGCAATAGATGATAATTTGGTAAAGTAAATTAACGATGCAACATATCGTAGAACTGGACCAAGGTATTAAGAATCCCCTCTTCAACATCAGTCCTCAGAATAAAAAGAGTTTCCCAAACATCCTTTGAAATCCACACGACTAGATGCCAAAGATCAAAGCTTTCTCAACTCTTATAAGTCAAGACTCATGAAAGTGTACTTCTTAGTGTTACTTCTTTCAATATCCATGATTCTAAAAAATTTATGATATTTGCAAAAAGAAATCTCTGAGTTCCTTGAAAACTGAGAAAAAATGCTCATGAATGCATGAATGCAAGTATGAAACAACCACAAACAAGACCACACAAGGCACACGAGTTCAAAATTTCGAGTCACGAGCATGGAGACAAAGGTACAAGAACCAACCCAAAATGGTATGTACTAAGGTTATATCAGCACCTGTAAAACAAGGTTCTAAAAAGTTCCCAGAGTCATAATTCCATCTTTTGGATATTATCGGCTTAAACGACTACTCGTCGGCCAATAATATTCTCAAGAAAAACTCGTCTGAGTGTGCTATCGCATAACAACTAACTCAAGTCTACACCTGAATAGCCACCGCACCACGTATTAATAAGGCTAAAATGGGTTAATGGGTTCTATGGTCCTCAGCTTCTCAGGCTCCCAGGTCGGGAAAACGTAATGCCAATTACGACTACTCGTAAGACATTAGTAATCCCAAAGGGGCCACCACTGAGCGGGGGATCTCAGGTCAGCTTAGTAAGGACTACTCCACGTAAGCCAACAAGACTATATTGCTCTCCTATCATAAGTGCACTCAAGTCCAGATATAGGACTTATCTCACCACACAGGTCACCAGACACCCAAATAAAACATGTAATAACAAACAAAATCATACAAAAAGCAATAAATAAATCAAAGTAGGGGAACCCACGAGGAACCAGAATTTCTCCAGCAGAGTCGCCACTTTTCTGTAGCGGGAAAATTTGTGAGTGTAAGCTATTGATTAAATTAACTCAAAATGCAAGAGTCGCCACCACACTTTTATTTTTATCCAAAAAGGAAAGGAAAAAGAGCGAACAAAACCAAAGAGTTCTAACACAAGAACAAATAAACAGAGATCTAGGTAAGGGGGTTGGTTTTGCAATGGGAAGGTGTTAGCATCCAAAACGTCTATAGTACTCTATAGGAGCCCTTTCAAATATGTACGCTTTTTGGTTTAAAATTTTTTGTTTAAAAAGAGCTTAGGGAGGTGAGAAGAGAATTGTTTTTTAAGATTTTTGTGTTTGGAAAGACTTATCGCCTAATGCCCACGTACCCATAAAGTAAAATATAGGATCAAACCCTCGTAGTTCGTGGTACAAATAACAAAAATGGTTTTTTATTAATTTTTAAATGTAAAGACAAGTCGTCATTTTAAGGAGAAAACTACTACTAGTCACCCATAAGTATAAGACAACATTTGCATCACCTAAAGATGGAGGATTTTGCTTGGATTAAAATAAACAAGTCTTTCACTCAACATCTAAGTGGAAAATATCAACATCTTAAATACTAAGGGGAATAAGAGAATTACATCTCAACTATAAAAATGACTCATGTCTAAACTTTATGAAAAAGTTTTAAAATGAAAAAGTGCACAAAGGCACAAAAGGTTTTGATGAGTTTTATATTTTTTTTTATGTCTTTTTGAAATTGGTCAAACTATGATGAACATTTATTGACATTTATTTAAAGAAAACAAAGTTTGAAAATCACTCGGCAAAAGTCAAGGTTTTATTATGAAAGCGGTTTTAAGTTCGAAAACAAGAAGTTTTTGAAAAAAGGAGAAGATTTTGAAAATTTAAGAAGGGAGGAGATGAAGTGACTATCCTAGATAGAAAAATAAAAGATAGAGATAAGAATGATCTAACCAAATTGTAGCACACTCAATAGCAAGCCAAATAAGAATTCCATCTATATTAAAGCATACGCAAATGAGCAAGCCAAATAAAGGAAAAGATCCATAATACTCCAAGCATAGGGAAAGAGACTTAATTCAAAGTCCAAGGGTCCAAGAATAGTCCAAGAAGTCCAAGGTCTATGAATAGTCCAAGAGCATAACCACAAACTTAAGAGCACCAAGTTTTTTAGACGTTTAATCCTTTATTAGTGTTTTGAACAAGATATGGTCCAAGTGGACAAAAGAAAAATGCCGGAAACATAAACGTGTTTCCCACGGACAAAGGAAAAATAACAGAAGCATAAACAATAATATGATATGAAATGATAATAGTGGAGCATAAAAAATAAAAGAGAGATAAGGAATAAGAAGGAAACATAAACAAAATTAGTATAATAATATTGTTAGTGAGTTAGTGATTAGTTGTTAGAACAAATGATCAACAATGGTTAACTCGTGCACTTAGGCCAAAGTTAATGAAGACTCATTAGAGGATTGATAAAATCAAAGCCTCATAACAACAAGTTTCCTAAGTAATGGAACTAAGACAAATAATCAACCATAATTGGACTTTCAAACATAAGTTTGAGCCACGAATAATCATTTTCCAATTACAGGATAATTTAGCGATATGTTAAGCAATCGTAATCGGGTTTATATAGCAACCACAACTATCTGAGGCCGGTCAATAAAAATGTTAATGCTAATGTATGCTAGAGAAGTGGTATGTAGATCACTCTCCGAATGCAATGCCGCACAAAAAGAAAAATGGTAACAATCTCATCTTCATCAAGAAATTGAAATAAGTTCAAACGATATCGAAGATTTTTATTGATCAAAAGAAAAAGCAAAGAGAAGAGGGAATTCCAAATTGGTTTACAATTTGAAATTCATTCCATCTTTTAGTTCATCCACTCATCTGGGTGGATTAAAGCATTAAACAGATCATTAACTCAAAGCACCTAAAATAAATTGAATAACTCACTTCAAAGATAGATTTGAATTAGTGAATGTTTATCCAACTTCATCTACACCTTAAGTCCAATGAATTTAAAGAGGAAAAGGACATTTAAAAGTGTATTCCAAGGCAAAAACCAAAAGGAAATAGAATAAGCAGAAGGAAGAACCAAAATAGTCCCAAAAAACCAAAAAAGCCAAAATCAACATTGTGTAATCGATTACCACCGGGAGGCTAATCGATTACACCTGACGATTACACCAGTTACCGGTGTAACTTTCAAAATATGTGATCTCCCTCTTGAAATTCAAGTGCTTTCCTCCTCTTATAATGGTAAATCTTTTGACGACTCTGCGAAACTTTCATCTTTTCTTGGATCCTCTTGATCTTTTCATTCGTCTGGTGAACAATCTCAGGTCCAAGCATAACACTCTCGTCTGACTCATAGTAACACAAAGGAGTCCTACATCTCCTACCATACAATGCTTCATACGGTGTCATTCCAATACTAGAACGATAATTGTTGTTGTAGGTAAACTCAATCAATAGCAAATGACTAACCCACGATCCACCTTGATCTAACACACAAGTTCTCAGTAAATCCTCTAAAGACTGGATAGTTCTCTCTGTCTTTCCATCTGTCTACGGATGATAGGCAGAACTCAATCTCAACACGGTATCCAAAGCGTCTTGCAAACTCTTCTAGAATCTCGATGTAAATCTCGGATCTCCATATGACACAATACTCGACAGTATCCCATGCAACTTCACAATTTCCTCAATATACATCTCAACTAGCTTCAGCATAGAACGATTAATCCTTATTGTTAAGAAATGAGTTGATTTAGTCAATCTATCCATAATCACCCAAGTAGAATCATATCCCTTCAAAGTCTTCGGTAGGCTTGTCATAAAACACATAGAAATGCTATCCCATTTCCACTCTGGAATATTCAATGGTTGCATCAGACCCAACGGTCTTTGATTTCAATCTCCGACTTCTGACAAGTCTAACCAGCATACACAAACTCAGCCACTTGTTTCTTCATCCCTGGCCACCAAAACAATTTCCTCAAATCATGATACCTCTTCGTACCACCGGGATGGATACTCAATCTACTTCGATGTCCTTCCTCAAGAATACTCTTTTTCAACTCAACAATATCTGGAACACAAACTCTATCACGACATCTCATGATACTATTTCATTAATCCGAACATCAACTCTTCGACTTTGATTCATCAAATTCAACCGATCTACCAACTCAAAACAGATTTCTAACCTCCTCGAATCTCATCAGGAACACCACTAGTAAGCTTCAACATACCAAGCTTAACTCCATAAGAAGTCTCTTCACAAACCAAACTCATATCACGAAATTGATCAATCAGCTCTAACTCTTTTACCATCATTATCGGTATATGCGAAGATTTCCTACTCAATGCATCAGCTACCACGCTTGCTTTATCCGAATGGTAATTCAAACCAAAACCATAATCCTTCAGAAGTCCCAATCATCTCCTCTGCCTTGTATTCAACTCTTTCTTATTAAATAAATACTTCAAACTCTTATGAGCACTAAACATCTCAAATCTCGAACCAAACAAATAATGCCTCCAAAGCTTCAACACAAACACAACAACAACCAACTCTAAATCTCGCGTTAGATGATTCCTCTCATGTAATTTAAGTTGCCTTTAAGCATAAGCTAAAACTTGCTGATGTTGCATTAACACACCTCCCCATCCCAACAACGAAGCATCATAATATACAACAAATGGTTATGCCGGATTTGGCAAAATCAAAACATGAGTTGCTGTCAGCCTTCTCAAAAGCTCTTGAAACTTTATTCACACATTGCATCCAAACAAAAGCTTGAACCTTCCTAGTCTACCGCGTCAATGGCAAAGATAACTTGGAAAAATCCTTCAATGAATTTTCGATAATAACTTGCCAACCCAAGAAAACTTTTAATCTCAAAAATAGGTTTTGGAGCTTCCCATTGGGATACAGCTTCAACCTTCGACATATCAACCACAATAACTCTACTCGAGATCACATGACCAAGGAAACTCACTTCCTTCAACAAAAACTCACACTTTGACAGTTTTGCATACAACTGCTTCTCTTTCAACGCTGATAACACAATTTTCAGATGCTCAACATGATCCTCTTTACTCTTAGAATATATCAAAATATCATCAATGAACACAACCAAATACTCATAATATCCATACCTTGTTTTAAAAGCATTCTTCTGAATACCTTTAGCCTTCACACGAATCTGATGATACCCAGATCTCAAATCTGTCTTACTGGACAAACTTGCAACAACCAACTGATACATCAACTCATCAATCCTTGGAAGTGGATACTTATTCTTGATAGTCACCTTGTTCAGTTGTTTATAATCCACACAAAGTCTCATAGAAACTTCTTTCTTTTTAACTAACGAAATTGGTGCACTCCTTGGTGACACACTCGGACAAAAGAACCTTTCCTCAAGCAGATCTTCAAGTTGATTCTTCAACTTCTTCGATTCTGGTGTGGACATACGATATGGAGCCATCGCTACCAAACTAGTTCCAGGAACTAGGTCGATCGTACACTCTACTTTGCATTCCAACGGTAAATCACTTATCTCATCAGGAAAAACGTCTGGATAATCAAAAATAATTGGCACATCACCAACTTCCCCACTTTATTAACACTCTAAGTTTCCACCAAAATAAACATCTCAGCACCATTCTGCACCGACTCACCAAAACAATATGTAAGCACTTAGCTTAACTCAAAACAATTCGCTGCACACGCCATCTAAGCTTGCAAGACACGTCTATCCCATTCAACATGATCCCATCTACTATCAACAAGAGATTAAGGGTGATCAGTTCCTCAATTTGTCAATAGACAGCCGAAAAGCATGATGGGGCATAAACCATCTTTACCAAACTATACGAGCGTTCATCGACACACTGAGCCACCACTCCACACTTGAAGCATCTTGGAGAAGTACAAACTTCTCCCCCACTTGTTTCATTCCCACTTCTGTAGACAAAGGTTAGAAAACAAACGTGTAGCGACAGTGTTTTCACACACATGTCACATACTAGGGAATAAATAACATTAGACAACTTAGCCGGATGGGGTGACCTGCTCTGATACCACTAATGTAACACACTTTTCTACCCCAAAAATATAATGGAAAATCATTCACATTTATTTGAGTAATATTTTAAACATAATAAAAATCACCCCAATGGGCGTACATCTCTTAATAATTCAAATCAAAGTCAATGCTCCGTAAACAACGGTTTTTCCCAAAATTACTCAAAACTGCTCAAATGGCAGTGGAACTCAAAAAGGCAAATCCAAAGTTTTCCTTGCACAACAACATAATCAAAATAACAAAAATCAATAAAACATGGTTTAACTCAAAGAACTCAATCCGATGTTACACTATCAGAGCAAGACCCTCTAAATCAACCAAAATGTAAAAAACTCCAAAAAGTCCTCGACGGCATCCACGACTAAACCTGGTCATCTGCACATTACCCATGTGGAGGAAACATTCAAACAGGAAGGGTGAGTAAAACAATTCATAATAATCAATATATAAAACAATGCCATTTTCATATTCAACATCATCACAATCATCAAGGAACATCAAAGGCCACAACATTATAAATTACACCAAATTGTCACATAAATGAAAATGCAACAAGACGCATGCATGTGGTACCAATCAACAAAATTCGATGGACACTGGGCCATCAACCCTCCATAGATCCACAACAGTAGGATCGATTCTACACGAGAATTGGAGCACAACAAAATACCCCACATCCGCGTAATGGGACTGAAGCCACAAGAATCAAGGTCCTAGACCGAAGTTCGGAATGCATATGAATGCACGATGCATACGTCAATATCATCCTCATAATATTCTCATTAGGTGCATCATCATTCATCAAAATAATCATAAGAATCACGTCATCATAGAATCATCAAAACCTCATGGAATCAACGTCACAAATCATCACAGTTCCTCATGGGAATTCATCATGCAATCGTGTATTAATCTCATAAGAATCACAATTATACTCATGGGTACTCATCATACGGTCATGTATTAATCACATAGGAATCACATCTATACTCATAGTAATTTATCATACATTCATTTAATCACATAGGAAACACAGTTATACTCATAGTAATTCATCAGGAAAATCACAGCATCAAAACATCAAGACATCAGTGAACCACAACATATATCGCAAAACTCTACTACGTTCGCTGGCAAGTTTACCGTGCGAACTCGTGATTACAACAAATCGTTGTTATGCACCAGTACCAAAACCAGCCCAAAAGTCCACACAATTTCCTTCCCCAATGCCCCAAAAACATCCCTAAATCATTCATAAGGTATTACAGCGATAAAGGCACAAAATCTACGACTTATTAGGCCAATTCCGTATCCTATTTATGCCTCAAATTCCCATAATTTCTTACAAATACCCCACAGTCATTAAAATTCTCACAATCACTTACCCTATACGGTTAAACAACCTCAATAACAGATTTGGCCATGAAGGCCTAATTTCCCTTACTCTCAAATCAGCCTCGAACCTATCAGGCCATCAGTTCAAATCCCTCAAACTCATTAACTCACCAGAAATGCAATAACAATTCAATACTCAAAATTCCTAAACCCTTAAATAAGCTTTAACCACATTGAATCACATATTGAAAACCATGAAGGCAATACTCCTCATACCTTAATTGCAGACTCTAAACCTTTCTCTTTTGATTCTCGGAAACCTCACTAAGCTTTGCCTCAATCCTCTTCCTCAGAGCTCTAGCCTCTATTTCTTCCCTTTTCACGGTCTAACAAGAATGAATCATAATCCCCTCAAAATTACTTTTTGTTAAACCTAACTTTGGGACTTTAAAATGGGATTTCTAATTTCACCCTCACTAACTCCTCCTCAAATGTCTATTTTGCCCTTAATTCACTTATATTTATTTAAATTAATAATTATACCAATATATTCATATTATATACTATTATTTAAATAAATAACTCAACACTCCATAATTCTCAATACTTCATACCAACCACCGCAAAGCACCAAAAATATGAATATTCCTATTTAAATAAATTAGATAAATATTCCAAGAATTTGGGGTGTTACAGTCATCACATTCATTATCACACAATCATCCAACATACATCATAACTTCATCACACACAACATAGAATTCATGCATAAGAAGAAAATTCAATCAAAAGAGAACAAATTCACCCACCCACATACTATCATGCAATACCCTTATAAGAAAGGAAAACCCATACTTACCTTAATTTTCCAGCAAAGTTCTTCAAAAATGGAGTTTTTCTCTCTTCTTCCTCAAAGCCTTAGCCTCTTTCTCCTTTCTCTCAACTGCTTCCTCACTTTCACATATCTGACAATTCTCCTTATTTCCCTTCTTTTCTTTTCTTTTTTCTAATATATTATTATTATCTAATTTAATTCTTATTCCAATAAAATAAATATTAATCCACTAAATATTTATTTAATATAACACCATAATAATAATAATTATTATTATTATTCAATTATTACTATTACTATTAGTTTATTTAAATAATCCTAATTTGAATATTAATAACAATATACTTCTCCCACCAACCCCATGTCTCTATACTTTCGTCAAACACCGCAAATACCTTAACTTCCAAATTTCTAAGGTTACTACCCTTCAGTTAAGGGTCCCTCTACCACCACAAACCATAAAAAACATACATACACAATCATATAATTATTTACGACAATTAATTAAATAAATTGGGGTGTTACAACTCTGCCCCACTTAGAACATTTTCATCCTGTAAAATTTACCTGATGCGAACAACTCCAGATACGACTCTCGCATCCCACTCTCCAACTCCCCTGTCATGTTCCCTCCGACAGCTCCTCCCTGTACTACCTTCACGAGAGCAATCTCTTTGCCTCTCAACCATTTCAATTCACGATATTCGATTCTTATAGGTAAAGTTTCAACTGTAAGATTATCCCTCACTTGCACATCATCAATTAGAATCACACGAGACAAATTTGGAACATACTTCCAAAGCTGTGAGACATGGAATACATCATGCAAATTCTAAAGATTATGTGGCAATGCCACCCTATAAGCAACCACTTCAATCCTTTTAGAAATCTAATACGAGCCAAAAAATCAAGGAGTAAGGTTTCTCGTAGGCGTGTTTATTACGACTAACGAGTTTGTGCAGGTCCATTGAATTCAAGTGGAGATGGTAGTCGTTCTCACAGTCCATTATTTCAAGACGGGATCAATGGAGTTTGATGCAAAGGGCCTTAGGGTTTTATACTGGTCATTTCCTCAATATTTCTCAAAATCCTCAATGTATATCTCAAGGAGATCAGGGTTTCTTATTCATGATATTTGAGTTTGGTCAATTGAAGATCAGGAATGTCAGGGTTTTCATGCCAGAGTTTCTATCCTTACTCATCTTTAAGGATTCTTCAAGGCATTACTATTACATTTCTCATCAAGTCAAGATTGCCTTTGTGGACTAAAGTACAAGATATAAGGCAAGGACTTGTGGTATTCAAGGCTTTGTTCTCATTCCAAATGCCCATTACTTACAATGCAAGTTAGGTTTTTCATTAAGGATTAAGAACTTAGGTGGAGTGCTCAAGCAGATTGGTTCGAAGTTTTAATCCTTCGTTTTGTCAGAGAAGTGATTCAAATATGCTAAGATTGGGAAGTTCATGGATTTTTTGGAAATTGATGGGTTTTTTGGAAGTGAAGGTGCAAGCCACAATTTACTGAGGTTCAAGGCGTGCATTTTGGGTTCGATCCCACCAATCCATCTCTATTTAATTCAAGTTCATTTTCTATGCTACATCACATCCCATCTTTATTCTTTTACCATTTCAAATTCATTACAAATAACCAAGGTTCGAATCAAGTTCAAATGATCAAGGTGGAAGGTTCATGCATATGTGTCGCACCTCAAAAAATAAAAATTCAATTATACAACCCTCATGCAAAAGGCGCAGAAATGCGGTTCGGTAGAGTCTCCACCGAACTTTATTTATCCGAAAAGATGGGAAAGGAAAATATCGAGAAAACCTATAAATAGAGACAAGAACATGGTCTTCACAACCACGTTCTGGGTTCGGGAGACGGTTACTCGAAAGGAAGGTATTAACACCCTTCACATCCGTTATACTCAATGGGAACCTCTTAATTCAAATTACGACGAACATTTGATAAGCTTATTTGTTTTCTTCTCAATGATAAATGTGAAACGG
This sequence comes from Lathyrus sativus, assembly GCA_963859935.3. NCBI lineage: Eukaryota > Viridiplantae > Streptophyta > Magnoliopsida > Fabales > Fabaceae > Lathyrus > Lathyrus sativus. The sequence continues at coordinate 80,919,425 of OZ012741.1, read as the reverse complement.
TAAGATAAAAGGATTCGATATTAAGGGGGGAAATGGGTGGTTTAGGAATAGGGTGCTCGACAAAGATAGGGGCCTTTGTGCCTACGTATGCTCATTCGGACGAGAATGAGAAATTAGAGCTCTCTTAGTTCGACTACGGGAAAGGTTAGAGGGGAAATGGAAGATGGATAGAAGGTATATGTAAACGGGGAAAAAAGAAAAATGTAGCTCACCAAGATCATTGCAATCTTGTCCTTACGTATCTTTCATTCAGACGAGAATGAAGAATCAGAGTATCTATAGTTCATGGAGACGACCATGAAAAGAGAGGGTTGAAATTTTTGAAGTTTGGTTTGGATGACAATTACTCAAAGCTTAAGAAAGACTCCTTGAGCCCAAATAATCGGGAGAGTGAGTCAAAGGCATAATTCTCTCTCTTTTTCATCTTGAAAAGAGTTTGTGTTTGAAGAGTGTTTGAATAATGAATGGTTGGTAGATAGTTGAAATGTTGTTGAGTTGGAAATTTTTTAGAGGTGTCAATTGCTCACACACGAGTAAGATAACTTGCATCTAAACAGTTGAAGAGAGATCAAAGGCTCAATCCCTCTCTTTTTCACCTTGAATGAGTTTCGATAGTTGTCAATTATTTTGTTAATTTGATTGAGAAAATTCGTTGGATGTTGGATCAAGGTTTTGATTGTATTTGCATGCAAAGAGGTTGGTTGAAGTTTGAAAATGGCTCAACGACGAGTCGAGGGTTTAGTTGAGAATAGGTAAGAATTGATACTAGTCCCTAGGGGTGCTCCTAATAACGAAACCACGATGAAATGTGAGAGTACGTGCAATAGGTTGATGGTGATGCTTACGAGAAATTGACTCATAAAGGGTGTTTGAAAATGGCTTGATGACAAATCGAGAATTAGTTTGAAAATGGTTTAGTCTATGTTAGTCCCTAGGGGTGCTCCTAGAAGATAAACCACAACCAAAGAAATACTAATGCGTACATCAAAATGGGAACGGGGTACATGTAAGTTACACAGGATTGCACGAAATAAAAGGTCTCGTTGTCAGGTAGCCCAAGAGGAAGCCGTGTGTGTGTGTGAGGTGTCCTAAACTAAGCCTTGAGCAAGAGTCAGACAAGAGATCCAAGTTAGGGTTTATGATAAAGTCCAAGTTCTGTTGATCGGAAAAGTAACCATAGTTCACCAACTTAGGATTTTAGGATTTCGATCTTATAAATGTGTTTTCGAATAAAGTGAACAAGATATGAACAATATGAATATGATATGAACAATGTGAATAATACGACAAGATATATAACAATATAATCAAGATAATATACACAACAGTATAATCAAGATAATATTAACAAGTATATGAACAATGATAATAAAATCAAGATATATTGACTGAAATATAAAATAAGAATATATTGACGGAAATTAAAGTTAGTTGTTAGTCGATATTTAATAAATCGGGTCAAAATGTAGCGCTAAACCGTCGTAGCTCAATCTATGACAAAGATCAAACTATAGAAGGTCGTGAATGTTGATATTCATGCTAAAAACACAATGGAGAAATGATATTAAGGATCATTTTCCAAAGTAATCTTGCCACACGAAAAGAAAAGGTGATGGTCTCGTCTTAATCACAAACTCGCGTCGATTAATCAAAGGTAACCTATCACGATCTGAAAGTATAAAGAGTGATATTGATGATCACTCACTACAAATTTGAAATAGTGAAGGTTAACAACCTCAATTAATCAATATTCGTGAATAAAAGACTTCTTCGACCAATAATTGAAATAAAATGGAAATGAAAAAGAAAGATCAAGGATCAAAATATTAATAACAGATTCCGAAATATTTTGCATCAAAATTTATTATAAAAAATAAACATCAAATAAATATTAACAAATAAAATAAAATAAAACTATAAATAAAAGAGAAGGGGGTGTGAAGTGAAATCACAGTGCTGTTAAGAAAGGAAGAATTGGTGAGAATCATATGGGCTTAGCCGCCCATCATCTCACCATGACACGACTAATCATCAAAACAAGAAATAATAAAAAGAAGCATAGGAAGAACTAGGGTGTGGATCTGATGATCCAAACGGGCTATAAGCCCAAAGACCCATCCATCAAAACATGTTGCAATTTAAAACCAAAAAGTATGACAATCAGATCACAAAACCACAGCTTGCATCACATTCTTTAAAAAACAAAATAAAAACAAAAATGAAAAGGCTCAGCTTATGAACGTGATAACAACAACATTTCTCATAAAATCCTTAAATCAAAACCAACATGCTCAGAAGAAGAAAATAAATCTTTCTCCATCATCGTGTACGAAGGAAGGTCGAGGGAAACGACAAATAAATTTGAAGAAAATCAATGAATCCCACCTCCTCGTGATGAACTCTCTCCGTTTTTGCTTCAAGTCTGTTTGTTTGTTCCAGGTTTTACGACTTCGCTCTATTTTGTTTTTTTTTTCAATTTCTTCCCTTCATCTCTGATTCTTTCCGAGTTTGTGGGTATTTCGGGTCCTGATTGTTGTTGTTTTGGATTTAAAAAGGTTAGGGGTTAGAAAGGTGGAAAAGGTTTGATGTTGTTGATGAAGAAGAAGGCTGGGTGAGTTGAAGGAGAATTTTATAAGAAAAAGAATGGAGGTTCAAGAAGGTTTGACATAGTCTGTTTGGCTCTCTGAGATTTCTTTGTGAAGGAAAGACGTGTCTCATTTATAGGAGCTTGGAGAGGGTATTTGGGGAATTGATTGGAAAAGTTGTGTGCTAGTTTTGTATGTATACGGATTGCGTATAATGTGCGCAGAGGTTGTGAGATGGTGGATTGGTGGTGTGTACTGTTTGGAAAATTTTGTGCAGGTAATGGTTTGATCTTTGTGAAGGATTAATATTGTTGATTGGTCTTTCCGTATGCGTGCAGATTGTGGTAGTTCGGCAAGATCTATGTGATGCTTTTTTTTCATTTTCTGTTTGCAGCTAGTGTATGAGATCCTTCACCAATTTTCTCCGTTTTGTGTGTGAATGGTGATATTGTGTCAAGTTTGTGCAAGTACAGATTGAAGCATGATTCGTGGAAAGGTTTTGTAATGGCTCGTAAAGGTTTTGCGCATGTTTTTGTTATGAAAATTGGCAGGTGCATAATGGTTTTGAGGTTTGCGAAAATTTATACGATTGCTGTCGTTTTTGTCTTGTGGTCCGGCGTGAAAAGTGTAGATGTTACAACTTGTGTTTTGCAATTTTGTGGTGGGGTTTTCTTGTAATTTCAATTAATTTTTAGATTATTGGTTAGAAAACGTGGCTGATGTGGTGATATATATTTGTTAGCAGGTTCTAGGTGATCATTGATTTTTATACGATATTTTACAATGAGTTTTAGCTAATTATCTTATACGTTTAGTAGCATTTTATTTCCTTTTATCGCATTTTATACGTTGGTTTGGTATTTCCATTTGTTTTTATGTTCAGGTACGCAATCAAGAAGAATCGGAGCAAAAACCGGGAAAAACAGGAGTAGTTTGGAAGATTTTTAAAAGAGAAACAGGGGGCTGACACGGCCCATGTTGGCTGATGCGCTTTATCTTCCAATTTTCTGATTTTTTGGGCCTTTGTGATCCCTATGGGTATTTTGGGTATTTTCCTATTACTATTTTGGACCTGGGAATATTTAAGACAAGTTTTGAGAAGGAAAAGAGGACTTTTTGGGCAGAGAAGAATTGCACAATCAGGATTGGAAAGATCAAGGTGATTGGGAAACTGAAGGTTTTCATGAGCGGAAGCAATTGAAGATCAAAGAGCCCTATTATCTTGTAATGTCTAGGTTTTCTTTTGTATTTATTCGAATATTATGAGTAGCTAAACCCCCAATGCTAGGGGGTGTCCCTGATTTGAATCTGTAATGACTCTGACATTAGTATTGCAACGACATTTTCTTTGTTTAATAACTGATTTGATCTCTAGTTGTTCTTAATGCTTGCTCTGTCGGACCAACAAGGTTTGATTTACGATTAATGATTAGGCTAGACCGCCGTTGTTAAGGATTTTATTTTAATCATCCTATAGTAGATATCACCTAGGACTAGGGATATCCTATAGGAGCCGGAATAATTCTTGATGATTGACTACTTAATCTCACCTATAATTCTCTATGGACATAGGAACTAGGGTAGATGATTAAGGTTTTCACACTAAGGACTTAGGAGTAAACGTTCTAAAGAATCGGTAACTAGTAGTTATAATAAGTTGTTGTAGTGTTATTTTTAGGTTGGAAGAAGAATGTGTGAAAGAAGAAGAACAAAGCATGACGTCAGACGAAGAAGATGAATTAGAAATAGAAGAATCTGAGGTAAACAAGAAATATGGGGAAGAAGAAAGAAGGCAACTTGGAGATGATCTATTGCTGGATAAAAATACAGATGTAAGAAATTGTATAGATGTAGACATCCAACAAGAAATTCTTAAGGAAAATAATATCCCTAAAAATTATTTTAACAAGGTAGATGAAAGACAAGTAATTGACAGGATTGGATTTTATTTATGCCTTTTTCACAAAAAATCCCATTGAAACTGATGTGGAAACAACATCATCAATATCTCAAGTTCATGGAACTGCTACCAAACAAAAGAAAGAAAAAAGATGATGTGTTCTTTATTTCATATATGCCACCTTAGCAGAGCGTGATTCGTCGAGCCATTATACGTTAAACGAAGCACTGCGTGAGAGGCAACCTAAGTTTTTAATAATTTTGCATTTTCTATTTGTTCTTATTTCGCTTTGATTGCAGGTAATAAATGAGACCTTACAAGGGCAGGCTAGAGTGTTGCATGAACCTCAAACTCCTCAGTAAGGACCTATGTGAGTACATCTTTCCCACTCTTGTTCTAAAATACTGAGGACAATGTTTAGTTCAAGTTTGGGGGAGTTTTTACTGTTTTGAGTTTTCATTTTAAGTACCTTTTAATTCTGTTTGGTTTCTTTTGTTTAAAAATCGCTTTGAATTCTCCCCGAATGAGGACCATAAATTTTTTTCTTATGAATACTGTAATGTGTGAAGTAGTTAGGAAAGTATATAGAGTTTGAGGAAAGAAAAGTTGAAACTAGGGAATTTGGGAAAGTTTGCAGATTGAGGTATAACTTGAACACCCTAGATTTCCCGAAGTAAGGTAACGAGTCCAACATGTAGATTTGTGCCATAGTACTTGCATTTGAGAAGTATTTCTCGATTAGTTCCTAGTGATGGTCGGACACGGTTAAGAAGATTCACATGTATAAAGTTGATTGAGAGAATGACTTATGGCACCAAAAAAATGATGAATAATGACGGTAAAGACAATTTATCCTCTAAGTTGGGTAACTCTCACCCGGTTATTTAGCCTAACGGCGGTTGAATCTCTATAGTCTTCCCAAAGTGGACTAATAAACGCCAATGCACGAGAGAGAAAAAAAGAATAAAGGTACCTTAAAAAAGTCTCGATCCAATCTTATACATGTGAGGGAAAGCAATCAAAAGTGCCTTAATCTGATTATCAGAATGAAAGGGTAGAAAATCTAAGAAAGCCTAAAGCATAGTTGGAGAGGTGACCGAAAGGGGGATTTAGGTCTGTGGTGTTATCGAGGTATGTGTTTGTGTAATACCTTCGTTAACAGACAATTACCAAGAGAACTAGTTTTGGCCGATCGGAAAAAAGGCTCGCGTATGAGTACCGACACATCTTACCGTCACAAGTCTTTTATTTGATTTATACCGGTTGATCTGAAAAGTGTTTATCCAAGCTTGTTGCTTGAGGTCGTGCAACGATTTAAGTTTGGGGGTATTTTATCAGTGATTTTTATATGATATTTTACCATGAGTTTTAGCTAATTATCTTACATGTTTAGTTGCATTTTATTTCATTTTATCATATTTTATGCGTTGGTTTGGTATTTCCATTTGTTTTTATGTTCAGGTATGCAATCAAGAAGAATTGGAGCAAAAATTGGGATAAACAGCAGTAATTCAGAAGAGTTTTAAAAGTGAAATAGGGGGATGAAACAGGTTTCTGTGTCAGCAAGTCTGGAGCAGGGTTGCTTTTACATCAGATGACCGGGGAGCCAACACGGCCTGTGTTGGAAGATGCGCTTTATCTTCGAATTTTCTGATTTTTTGGGCCTTTGTGATCCCTATGGGTATTTTGGATATTTTCCTATTACTCTGTTGGACCTGGGAATATTTAAGACAAATTTTGAGAAGGAAAAGTGGAATTTTTGGCCAGAGAAGAATTGCACTATCAGGATTGGAAAGATCAAGGTGATTAGGAAACTGAAGGTTTTCATGAGCGGAAGCAATTGAAGATCAAAGAACCCTATTATCTTGTAATGTCTAGTTTTTCTTTTGTATTTTCTTTGAATATTATGAGTAGCTAAACCCCCCAATGCTAGGGGTTGTCCCTGATTTGAATCTGTAATGACTCTGACATTAGTATTGTAATGACATTTTCTTTGTTTAATAACTGATTTGATCTCTAGCTATTCTTAATGCTTGCTCTGTCGGACCAACAGGGTTTGATTTACGATTAATGATTAGGCTGTACCCCCGTTGTTAAGGCTTTTCTTTTAATCATCCTATAGTAGATATCACCTAGGACTAGGGATACCCTATAGGAACTGGAATAATTCTTGATGATTGATTGCTTAATTTCACCTATAATTCTCTACGGACCTAGGAATTAGGGTAGATGATTAAAGGTTTTCACACTAAGGACTTAGGAGTAAACATTCTAAAGAATCGGTAACTAGTAGTTACAAAAAGTTGTTGCAGTGTTAATTTAGGGTTGTTACTGAGTCAGATCATAAACCTCCCATAGCATGTTACTCATACATTCCAAACCACTTAGTCAATTTTCCCTTTTCACTTGAAATTTTTTTTATAATTAAACAAAAAACTTTTTAAAACCCTAGAGCTTTTGCTTAACTAAAATAAAACCAAAACTCTATATCGTCAAGCAGTCCTTGAGATCGACATTCGGGGAAATCCTCTTTATTACTACATTGGTAAAATAGTACACTTGTTATTTTTCCGATCAAGTTTTTGGCGCTGTTGCCGGGGACTGCTAAAGATCAATGATTGTATAGTTTTATTTAAGTTAAAGTTTTGTTGCTCTGCAACTACAATTTATTCTTATTTTTATTTTTTATTTTATTTTATAAAAAAATCAGATTATTGTTGCTTCATGAACTCTTCTATACTGCACGACTAATAAAGTATCTGAGTTGTGTAGTTATGAATGTTTTTTATACATTGCCACCTGTATCTCTTGCATGTTAGTCGCCTGATTCGGGAATCACTCTGGAAGAGCCGACCAAAATTTTTAAAGCATATCGTAGGGAGGAAAGAATCCTTATGAATGAATGTAAGGAAGCTAACTTTTATCCAGATAAATTTATTTGGCGAGAGTTTAGGTTGGAAGAAGAATGTGTAAAAGAAGAAGAACAAAGCATGATGTCAGACGAAGAAGATGAATTAGAAATAGAAGAATCTGAGGTAAACAAGAAATATGGGGAAGAAGAAAGAAGGCAACTTGAAGATGATCTATTGCTGGATGAAAATACAGATGTAAAAAATTGTATAGATGTAGACATCCAACAAGAAAATCTTCAAGAAAATAATATCCCTAACAATTATTTTAACAAGGTAGATAAAAGACAAGAAATTGACAGTATTGGATTTCATTTATGCCTTGTTCACAAAAATCCCATTGAAACTGACGTGGAAACAACATCATCAATATCTCAAGTTCATGGAATTGCTACCAAACAAAATACGGAAAAAAGATGATGTGTTCTTTGTTTCATATATGCCACCTTAACAGAGCATGATCCGTCGAGCCATGCGACGTTAAACGAAGCGCTGCGTGGGAGGCAACCCAAGTTTTTAATAATTTTACATTTTCTTTTTGTTTTTATTTTACTTTGGTTGCAAGTAATAAACGAGACCTTACAAGGGCAGGCTAGAGTGTTGCATGACCCTCAAACTCCTCAATAAGGACCTCTGTGAGTACATCTTTCTCACTCTTGTTCTAAAATATTGAGGACAATGTTTAGTTCAAGTTTGGGGGAGTTTTTACTGTTTTGATTTTTCATTTTAAGTACCTTTTAATTCTGTTTGGTTTCTTTTGTTTAAAAATCGCTTTGAATTCTCCCCGAATGAGGACCGTAAATTTTTTTCTTATGAATATTTTGAGGTGTGAAGTAGTTAGGAAAATATATAGAGTCTGAGGAAAGAAAAGTTGAAACTAGGGAATTTGGGAAAGTTTGGAGATTGAGGTATAACTTGAACACCCTAGATTTCCCGAAGTAAGGTAACGAGTCCAACGTGTAGATTTGTGCCATAGTACTTTCATTTGAGAAGTATTTCTCGATTAGTTCATAGTGATGGTCAAACACGATTAAGAAGATTCTCATGTATAAAGTTGATTGAGAGAATGACTTATGGCCCCAAAAAAATGATAAATAATGACAGTAAAGTCAATTGATCCTTCTAAGTTGGGTAACTCTCACCCGGTTACTTATCCTAACGGAGGTTGAATCTCTATAGTCGTCCCAAAGTGGACTAACAAACGCCAATGCACAAGAGAGAAAAAAAGAATAAAGGTGCCTTAAAAAAGTCTCGATCCAATCTTATACATGTGAGGGAAAGCAATGGAAAATGACTTAATCTTATTATCCGAATGAAAGGGTAGAAAATCAAAGAAAGACTTAAGCCCAAAGCATAATTGGAGAGGTGACCGAAAGGGGGATTTAGGTATGTGGTGTTATCGCGGTATGTATTTGTGTAATACCTTCGTTAACAGACAATTACCAAGAGAACTAGGTTTGGCCGATCGGAACAAAGGCTCACGTATGAGTACCGACACATCTTACCTTCACAAGTCTTTTATTTGATTTATACCGGTTGATCTGAAAAGTGTTTATCCAAGCTTGTTGCTTGAGGTCATGCAACGGTTTAAGTTTGGGGGTATTTTATCAGTGATTTTTATACGATATTTTACCATGAGTTTTAGCTAATTATCTTACATGTTTAGTTGCATTTTATTTCGTTTTATCACATTTTATGCGTTGGTTTGGTATTTCCATTTGTTTTTATGTTCAGGTATGCAATCAAGAAGAATTGGAGCAAAAACCGGGATAAACAGCAGTAATTCAACAGTTTTAAAAGTGAAACAGGGGGATGACACGAGTGCCCGTGTCAGCAAGTCTGGAGCAGGGTTGCATTTACATCAGATGACCGGGGAGCCAACACGGCCCGTGTTGGCTGATGCGCGTTATCTTCCAATTTTCTGATTTTTTGGACCTTTGTGATCCCTATGGGTATTTTGGATATTTTCCTATTACTCTGTTGGACCTGGGAATATTTAAGACAAATTTTGAGAAGGAAAAGAGAAATTTTTGGCCAGAGAAGAACTGGACTATCAGGATTGGAGAGATCAAGGTGATTGGGAAATTGAAGGTTTTCACGAGTGGAAGCAATTGAAGATCAAGGAACCCTATTATCTTGAAATGTCTAGTTTTCTTTTGTATTTTCTTTGAATATTATAAGTAGCTAAACCCCCCAATGCTAGAGGGTGTCCCTGATCTGAATCTGTAATGACTCTAATATTAATATTGCAATGACATTTTCTTTGTTTAACAACTGATTTGATCTCTAGTTGTTCTTAATGCTTGCTCTGTCAGACCAATATGGTTTGATTTATGATTAATGATTAGGCGTGACCGCTGTTGATAAGGCTTTGCTTTTGATCATCTATAGTAGATATCACCTAGGACTATGGATACCCTATAGGAATCAGAATAATTATTGATAATTGATTGCTTAATATCATTTATAATTCTCTATGGACGTAGGAATTAGGGTAGATGATTAAAGGTTTTCTCACTAAGGACTTAGGAGTAAACATTTTAAAGCATCGATAATTAGTAGTTATAATAAGTTGTTGCAGTGTTAATTCAGGGTTGTTATTAAGTAATATCATACACCTTCCCTAACATGTTACTCATATATTTCCAAACCACTTAGTCAATTTTCCCTTTTCACTTGAAAAGATTTTTATAATTATACAAAAACATTTTAAAACCCTAGAGCCTTTGTTTTACTAAAATAAAACCAGAACCCTATATCGTCAAGTAGTCCTTGAGATTGACATTCGGGGAAATCCCCTTAATTACTACATTGGAAAAATAGTACACTTGCTATTTTCCGATCAACAGGTTATATCATGTAGCGCAGTTTTGGTCAGTATGTACAAGAACCTTCACTTCAGGTGGCTGGTATTGATAATGACGGTTTTCTTGCTAATGCACAAAGCTTACAAGTGATGCATCTTGTTTCATAGTGAAATGGCGTGAGACTAGTAACTTGGAATGTGAAAGTTGTAACAATTTGGTCGTGATGCCTCTTTCTGACTTTTATGAAAATTTAGCTTATAATCAAGAATGGACTTTTATTGTATGTTTATTTTTTTTTTTGTAATAAAGATAATGGGCCTTGAAACAAATATGGCAATGAGAATTTTTTTTCATTGATATGAACTTTATGGTTTTTTGGGAAGACAATGGTATGAAAGGACTTTAATGAAAATGAATTTGGATTTTGAGAATTTCTTCATGACATAATTTGAAGTGGGCCTATTATGTATTTTTGTGGCATTCTTCATGAGCTAGATTCTTTGTGTAGTGACCTTGAAATGACATGGACTATATGGCGATAACTTGATTGGGGCTTTGAAACATGTGCCAGGTGCACCTCCATATTTCCATTTGAATTGAACTTCAAACCTAATAATTGACTTGAATGATGAACTTGTTCTAATTCTCTGAATTGACACCATACTTGAATTGAATCCTCAAAAGTACTAAGGACCAAATCCCAATTACTCTTGAATAAATTTTGAGAAAATGAATCATTAAGTAGTCTGGATCTTTAGACGCATTAGAACCTTGAACAAAGAAATCACCTAAAATCAGTAGACCACATCTTAATATGAACTATTTGGTCCAAAACCCTAATTGGAAAGTAAACTAATTCTTGATAATATTCACCCATGAAACGCTATGAACTTGGCACAAATTGACAATAAAACCTTAATTAGAAGCTCAACCCACACCACTTGAGTGGAGCACACCTTGGTTTCAAATCATAAAACAGAATCTTGTTTGACTAACAAATTAGTTCAAAACCTATTGAACCTCAATCACCACTGCACCTATTCCTACCCTGGTGAATCACAAATGATACTTATTTCGATTCAATTCATTCTCAACATATTTTTTTGGATTTTTATGAATGATGTTAGAGGAAAGATGTACATATGAAGGTTATACACAAGTAGGACAAATTTGGGGTATGACAGACGCTTCTATCTAATTGGCTTAAACATAATAAGATGAACTACTAAGGTGATCTTTCTTTCGAGGTAGAAGACAATTAGATGTGAAGAAGACTCCAAATTTGTTCGAAAATAAGAAAATAATTGGGAAATGGAGTATTGGATATTTTGCAAAGGTCGTTATCACCAAAAGGATGATAGCAGAGACAACCTGACACGAAAAGGATAACAGGCCTATCACCAAAAGAATGATAGTAAACTCACATAACTCTGACACCAAAAGGATGACAGATCTATCACCAAAAGGATGATAGAGAACACACGCACACAATCGCGACACCAAAAGGATGCAAGGTCTATCACCAAAAGGATGATAGAGAATTCACACAGAATCTGACACCAAAAGTATGACAGACCTATCACCAAAAGGATGATAGTTAACACACCTCAGACACCAAAAGAATGATGGTTCTATCACCAAAACATTGATAGAAAACACATGCTATCTGACACCAAAATGATGACAGACTTATCACCAAAAGGATGATAGTTGACACACCTCTGACATAAAAAGGATCACGGATCTAGCACCAAAAGGATGATAGTAACACACCTCTGAAACCAAAAGGGTGACAGGCCTATCATCAAAAGGATGACAGGCCTATCATCAAAAGGATGACAGTTAACACACCTCCGACACCAAAAGGATGATAGATTTATCACCAAAAGGAAGATAGAAAACACACGCTATCTGGCACCAAAAGGATGATGACCTATCACCAAAAGGATGATAGTTAACACACCTCCGACACCAAAAGGATGACGGATCTATCACCAAAAGAATGATAGAGAAACACACGCACACAATCCCGACACCAAAAGGATGACGAGTCTATCACCAAAAGGATGATACAGAACACACACATAATCTGTCACCAAAAGGATGACAAACGTATCACCAAAAGGATGATAGTTAACACACCTCCGACACCAAAAGGTGGACGGATCTATCACTAAAAGGATGATAGAGAACACACTCTATCTGGAACCAAAAGGATAACAGACCTATCACCAAAAGGATGATAATTAACACACCTTTGACACCAAAAAGATGATAGATATATCACCAAAAGGATTATAGAGCAACACACGCACACAATCCTGACACCAACAGGATGACGAGTCTATCACCAAAAGGATGATAGAGAAGACATGCATAATTTGGCGCCAAAAGGATGACAGACCTATCACCAAAAGGATGATAGTTAACACACCTCTGACACCAAAAGGATGAAAGATCTATCACCAAAAGGATGATAAAGCAACACATGTTATCTGGCACCAAAAGGATGACAAACCTATCACCAAAAGGATGATAGTTAACACACCTCCGACACAAAAAGGATGACAGATCTATCACCAAAAGGATGATAGAGCAACACACACACACACAATCTCGACACTAAAAGGATGACGGGTCTATCACCAAAAGGATGATAGAGAACACATGCATAATCTGGTACCAAAAGAATGATAGACCTATCACCAAAAGGATGATAGTTAACACACCTCTGACACCAAAAGGATGATAGAGCAACACACACACACACACAATCCCGACAACAAAAGGATGCGGGGTCTATCACCAAAAGGATGATAGAGAACTCACACAGAATCTGAAACCAAAAGGATGATAGTTAACACACAGCTCCGACACCAAAAGGATGACGAATCCATCACCAAAAGGATGATAGAAAACTCACGCACAATGACCCTTCACCAAAAGGATGAAAATGAGGTCACACCTTACTATTACAAAAAGGATAATAGTAAGCAAAACAATATCAAAGGTTGTCACAGACCAAAGGTTCACAGATTTCCGATACCAAAAGGATGACGGTAAGGTCAAACAACACAAGTTGCTACCACCAAAAGGATGATAGGAACTTCCCAAATTTGAGGATCACCAACACCAAAACGATTTAGGTCAGGTTAGATTGACAAGTTTTGGCTATCACCAAAAGGATGATAGTAAGGAAATTAACAGAAGGTCAAGTTTGCTAGTGATATGATGAGTGAGGCTTAATTGAGGACATCAACAAAAGGTTGAAGCAAAGAAGTCACTGAGGAAACACTATCCTTGTCAACAAAAGGTTGAAAGGAGCCAACTCATTGAGGAACACCCAAGAGGAAAGTTGGATTGAAACAAACCAATGGGGAACACCCACTAACTTGGAGAAACATTGCTGGCTGAGCTAGGGATGCCAACTTCATCAATAAGAGGTTGAGGAACACAATTCAATAAGGAATGCACACTGACTTGCTTGGAAATCACAACTTTGTCAAGAAAAGGTTGAAATAAACTCCATGAGGAACGCCCATGAACTTTGGAGAAGATGCCCCTGGCTGGGGTGAGTTTGCTTGATCTAGATCAATAAAAGGTTGAAAAACTTCGTGAGGAACACCCACAGATTTAAAGAACATGCCCCTGGCTGGGTTGAATGTCGCTTATGAAATCATGACTTGATCAACAAAAGGTTGATACAACTTTGTGGGGAACGCCCACGGTCTTGAAAAAGATGCCCCTGGCTGGGCTAAAGATCATGAGATCGATCCTGGATCTTAATCCACATATGTATGAATGCTTGATGATAAAATAATGTTCCATATCGAATGGAAATGCAAATGCAAATGAAAATTCTGACGCATGGTGATGCAAGTGTCGGGGATGCATGATTTGGTTTTGGTATGCACATGATGCATATGACACTGAATGTGATGCATATGATGCATATGATGCACATGATTACAAACAGGTGATTGGATATGTAGGTGCCAACATGGTGGACTTTTGGTAGTTTCCAATATGGATTGGACTTTGGGTGGTGGGAGAGATTAATTTTCTCGACAGCAGTTTGTTGAAGACGCCATGATTAAAGCAGAAGAAGATGCTCTTGATGCCTCAAGTCTGATCACTTGTTGATTTGTTATAAACTTGCTTCAAATGAGATCACAACTCTACTTAATGGTCAGTATGACTTGGAAATTCAGAGAGGATCTGCTTTTGCAACTGGTCTTGCCCTAATCTGAACATGGTAATGGTATGCCCCTGATTAACCAGCTCTGGCATGGCTTAATCTTTAGAATTTGAACTTTGATGTGCCTGAGATGGCTTGCTCCTGGTTGAGTTGTTGACGAATTTGCCCCAGCCTGTGGGTTTTGAGGTAGTCTTGATCCGAGTCAGCACCACTGAAAGTTCAAGTTCCTCTTTGATTGCCCCTTGTTGGAGTGTCTTTGACGTCGAACACTGATTTGCAATTAAAATTGTACATTTACAAATGGTAATCTTAATGCAACATTCATGTAAGTTTTGAAAAAGAGTCGTTTATTCAGACTGTAGTGATAATGTAAGACGAATGGGCCATTAGCACAGACGTTGTGCTGATTTTGCTAGTGCGTGAAAGATATAGCAAGGAGAATGACATCAGTGCTGCTGATTAGCAAATATTTGAGGAGTCAGTTTATGCAACCTTGTAATAATATGCTTTCAGAATAAGCCTCGCCTCAGTTAGGTCTTTCGAGGGTTGTAACGTGGTAAGGTTCACGGTTATGAAACAAAGGATATTAGGCTCAAAGAATGATTTGTACCCACCCCTTCTTCCAGTCCTACGTTCAGTTAATTCTGCACATATTTGTCTTCCAAAAAGGTTAACCGTGTAAGCGGGATGATTCATGGTTTGCTCGAAATGGAAGTCACCTTACTTTGTTTTTTATGGATGTCAGTGACCTTTTAAATTTTGGCATGGTGGTCACTGGATCTTATTTTATTTTTGTGGAGGATTCGAGGACTTCTTTTGTTGTTGTTTATGATCCCTAACTTTTTCATGGTCTGATTTTACTTTTCGAATCCATCGAGATTGCCTTGATTTTTTCCTAAGTCTCCTTTGAGGTGCTTGACTTAGCAGGCTTTTCATTTTGATTTATTTTGTTGGAGGATTGTGACTGCCAAATCATGGTTCTTTGAAGAACAACCGACGTGTATTTTAGATTTTGTCTTGTGATTCGAGTGCGGAATTGGATTAACTGAACACTACCCCACCCTAGGTTGAGTGTAAGGGTTTAAAGATTCAAAGAAAACTGCTACTTCTTGGCTCGAAGTGGTTAACTAGGGATTAACTTCTTGTGTTTTCAGTGTTTGGGGATTGAAACAATGCATGTACATCATCAACAGGATTTTATCCGAAAGCATACGATTTGTAATTATGGGTATTTCGTTGTCATCATCCTCCCTCTAATCATGCTAAACAACAGTTGATAAAGAGTATGAAGTGGACAAAGTATGTGTCTATGATTCGTGGTAAGAGGAAGAAATGAGTGAATACGACATAAAAAATTCAAAACATGCATAATCACTACATTAATAAAACCAAATACGAATGGCAATATTTAAAGCATACAATACTTAAACAAATAAATACAAAATACAAGAAATGCAAAAGATGAAATGGCATGACAACTGCCTTCTTTAAGGAGATGAACTTGACTTGACTTGAGTTGACTTGATGCTGGCACTAGCTTGGCGGCGACATAAGATTGTTGATGACATTTGGAGTCTTCCTATTGAATGTGAGAGCATTCTTAACCAGGTCTTAGACTGTGTTTGAAAGCTCTGCAATCCTTAATTGTATGCCCTGGAGCGCCCTTATGAAACTCACAATGGACATTAGCATCATAGTCTGGTGGAATGACAGTCGAAGGAGCTAGGTCTCTCAAAGTAATGGCCCTTTTCTCCGGAAATTGAGAAAAGATATTAGCATATGTCGTTGGCAGGCGATCAAAGACTCTATATGGCTTCCTCATCCTTTGTTGATTAGGCTGACGCTGTTGTTGAGTAGCTCGATATTGTTGATTCTAAGGAGGATACTGATACCCTTGCTGATTATAGGACTGTTGCTGAGGAGCCTGTTGTTGAGGCAATTGAGCTTGAACAGCTTGTACAACTGGATGATAAGGCATTGGAGTGTATTGCATAGCAGCAACATACGGATAATGCTGGTAAGGTATTTGATAAGCCATTGGAGCAGGAGCTTGTTGAGGAGCTTTCCCTTTCTGCGCGAAGATGGAATTTGTTTCACTCTCTTTCTTCTTATATCCTTTGAAAGGCTTCTTAGTTCCAGCCTGGCTACTAGAACCTCGTTGGATCTTTCTGCTTTTCAAACCTTCTTCGACTCTTTCACCGATAATTACCAAGTCAGAGAATCCAGCAGACACACTACTGATCAGCTTTTTGTAGTACTAGCCTTGCAAGGTACCCATGAAGATATTAATCAATTCATAGTCAACAAGAGGTGGATGAACCCTTACAGTTAGCTCTCTCCAACGTTTTGCTTACTCCTTTAAGGATTCGTTGTCCTTTTTAGCCATACTTTAAAGTTGAGTATGGTTCGGAGAAAGTTCGATGTTATATTTGTATTGCTTAACAAACACATCTGCTAGCTCAGCCCAAGTGCCCACACTGCTACGCTCTAGCTGCATATACCATTCGAGAGATGCTTCAGACAAGCCGTCTTGGAAGCAGTGAATCATAACCTTTTCGTCTCTGGCATAGGCAACCATCTTACAACAATACATCTTCAGGTGAATGTTTAGAAAATTAAGACCCTTGTACTTTGAGAATTCTGGTACCTTTAACTTGGGAGGAATGACGACATCTAGCACCAAGCACAGTTCCATAGAATTGAGAGAAGATGAGTTGTGCCCCTCTATGACTCAGAGTTTTTCAGCTAGATCACGATACATCTTGATGGCTTCTGAATCCTGAACAGTAATAGGATTGGCAATGAGGATGACAGCATGGTAGTTTTTCACATCATCGTATTGGTCTAGAAAATTCTCTTCCATGTGAGGAATGGGGATCTGAATGATAGTAGGTTGGGCTTGCGGGATAGCTCCAACAGTAACTTCAGGCATGGGGAGTGGTTGAGAATTGGCTCCTTCTGTTGCGGTAGAGAAGTTCATTGGTATCCCAAAGGTCATGGGGTTGGGAACGGGAATTGAGATCCTTGAGGTAGACCCTTGAACCTGACCGTTGTTATTGACAGCGACAACTTCATACAATTCTTCCTCCTTTCTGGTCGTGGTGATTATTTCGAGGATCTGGTCGATCTTTCCTTTGATGGAGTCCAACTCCTCTCTAAAGGCAGCTTGCTCTTGTTGAATCTGCTTCATCATTCATCTTGTGTTGGCTCGAGTTGCATACTGGTCTCAAAGAATCAACTTGATTTACTGGAGATGAAGGAAGGAGAAATGAAATTCTGCTATTGAAATGAAATGCAAGATGCGTAACAGATGCAATGCAATGCAATGCAATGATATGTGTGCAAGATGCAAGATCCAGGATCGCATGATCAACATGTTCAAATAGTTTTGAGGTTGGCCGGAGGAACGGTTCAACAACCAAAGTCACTGATCAAAGAAACCCCCACAGGTAGAATTCTAAAATAGGTAGGTGCCTAAAGTCACGAATATCTTTCAAAGATATTATAGCCATAATGAAGCCTTATCACAACAATAATATCCTTGAAAGGATCTCCTCGGAGGCGTCCACTATACAACCATCAACACATGGGTTCTAAGATAGGTTCTCAAAGTCATAGGTCGAGGTTTAATATTACTGTCAGGAAGTAATACGTTCAAGAGATCTCATCTGATTAGGGAGTTCGTATTAATCCAAAAGGAGTTAACACTACCAACCACTGTGGGTAAAATGGGTTAAAGGTCCTTGGGATCAACGACTCAGGCTCGAAAACATTATCTTTATGGCAAAGGTTCACCATAACAATAACATCTCCAAGGGAATCTACTCTAAGTGGGATTTTTCGCTTCGGCCTTACGCGAAAGATACAACGCAAGTCTCTACTACACAACCACCATCATAATCCTAGGGTTTTACTTAGACTCGGGTATAGAGCCATCTCACAAAGTATCCAAAAGCAAAGAAGCCCAACAACGTTATAATAATCAAAAGCAACAAAGATAAGGATAGGAAGGCAAATAAACAGATAAGCAAGAAGAGAACAAATAAGTGAAGCTAAAGAGCTCACAACTTGAACTAAGATAGGATTGACTCTCTCTTGCATGGAGAAATATAGTCCCCACCAGAGTCGCCAGCTGCCGCACCTCAAAAAATAATTCGAATATCGAAAAACGCGACCCTCACACTAAAGGTGCAAAAATGAGATTCATCAGAGTCGCCACCGAACTTTATTTATCCCAAAAGATGGGAAAGGAAAATATCGAGAAACCTTTTGAAGAGAGATAAGAACATGGTCTTCACAACCATGTTCTAGGTTCGGGAGTCGGTTACGTAAAGGGAACGTATTAGCACCCCTCATGCCCATTGTACTCAACCGGAACCTCTTAATTCGAATTGTGATGAACATTAGCTAAGTTTAATTATTTTCTTCTCAATGATAAATGCGAAACAGTAAGATAAAAGCATTCGATACTAAGGGGGAAAATTGGTGGTTTAAGAATAGGGTGCTCAGTAAGGATTGGGGCCCTTGTGCCTACGTATGCTCATTCGGACGAGAATGAGAATTCAGTGTTAGAACACAAATTGGTTCTTAATAATATCTCTTTGTTTTGATGATAACTGTTAGGAAATTTTGTATTTAAGAATTATATACTCTAAAATTTGCTTGAGAGTTTTACTGCAGATTGAAATGAAATTAACACTCCAGAAGCAAATCTGAATTGTATACAAGAAGTTATCTAGACTCTGAAGCGCCAGATGCATTCTTTAGAAGATTCTGATTGCTGTTTACAAAAGATCCTGAGCGTAGTCTCCAGAAGGATCTGAAGCAAGAAGCTCCAGAAGATTTTGAAGCAGAAGCTCCAGAAGAATCTGAAGCAAGCAGAAGCATCTGAAGAATGTCAGAAGCATCTGAAGCTAAGAAGAATATTGTATGAAGAGTTTCTCAAAGCATAGTTTCTACAGAAGGTTCTGAAAGTACTAAAGCTGCCAGTACTGAAATTCTGTGTTAAATATGCTCTGATGATCAACACGCTAAAAGCACACATGCTGCAGAAGACTCTGATACAGCAAAGTTCTGAACATCATTAGAAGACTCTGACTCAATCAGATTCTGATGAACTTGCTAAAAACTGAAGAAGAAATATTCAAAGATTATATCCGTTGGAGTAAATCAAACGTCTCTTTCCTCATTGGTGCTAGACACAAGAACACAGACAAAAAGGATTTTTCTGTGCTTTCTACTTCTAGGAAAGGTCACTTGATGTGAAGACAAAAAGGCTCAGACCTTTTTGGGACACTCTTCTCAACGTTCAACTTCCTTGGATCAGCTGCCTATAAAAGGAAGACTCCACCAAATTCTTCAGTTAGACATTTTGCTGAAAAGAAATCATAACATTCAAAGCTCTCATTCTTTCATATTCATTCTTAGAATTATTTGTACTTAAACTTAAGAGAAATATCATTGTTGTGATAAAAGCTTTTTAGAAGCATTCATACTCTTGTATTAGATTTACATTGATTGTAAAGGATTTCCTTAAGAGGATTCAGTTGGAATCAGTAGCTCTTGAGAAGACTAAGAACAGTTTTTCTTAGGTGTTACTATTGTAATCTGTTTGATTAAATAGTGGATTAAGTCCTTGTTGAGAAAGGCAAATCACTCTAGGAAGGGTGGACTGGAGTAGTTGAGTTCAACGAACCAGGATAAAAATAATTGTGTTTTTATTTCTAAGTTTTAATCTTTCATACTTATTCAACCCCCCTTCTAAGTATTATCTCACCTTCAGTTGGTATCAGAGCCTGGTTCTGTGTGTGCTACCACTTAACAGTGTCAGTAAAGATCCAGAAAGAAATACTTTGATATATATTTAGTTGTTACTATGGCTGATAATACAACATCCAACATTAACAATAAATATGAAGAAAGGGACAGAATCAGCACAAAACCCCTTATGTTTGATGGGGAGAAATTTGACTACTAGAAAGACAGAATTGAGAGTTTTTTCCTTGGATATGATGTTGATCTACGGGATCTTGTCATAGATGGATATGTCCATCCCACAGATGGGAATGGCAAGAAGATAGACAGAAAATCTATGACAGATGCTCAGAAGAAAGATTTTAGAAATCATCACAAGGCCAGAACTATATTATTGAATGCAATTTCTCATACTGAGTATGAAAAAATTACAAACAGGGAAACTGCTTTTGATATGTTTGAATCCTTAAAAATGACTCATGAGGGAAACTCTCAAGTCAAGGAGACAAAAGCTCTGGCTCTGATCCAGAAGTATGAGGCCTTCAAGATGGAAGACTCTGAATCTGTTGAAGCCATGTTCTCCAGATTTCAGATCCTCACAGCTGGGCTAAAGGTTCTGGACAAGGGATAGTCTACATCAGATCATGTAAAGAAAATCATCAGAAGTCTACCTACCAGATGGAGACCAATGGTGACTGCCTTGAAGATGGCTAAAGATCTGAACAAGATCTCTTTAGAAGAACTCATCAGCTCACTGAGGAGCCATAAAATTGAGCTTGAGGAAGATGAACCTCAGAAGAAAGAAAAAGGTAAATCTGTTGCCTTAAAATCTAACAAATCTGCTAAAGCTTTGCAGGTTATTGAAGAAAGCTCTAAAGAATCTTCTTCTGAAGAATAAGATGAATTATCCATGTTGTCCAGAAGGATAAACAGACTCTAGAAGCACAAGGGAAATAAGTTCAACAACTTCAGAAGATCTGATCATAGAAAGGAATCTTCTGAGCACAGAAGATCTGGCAAGAAAGAAGTTGTATGCTATGAGTGCAAAGAACCTGGGCATTACAAGAATGATTTCCCCAAACTTCAAAAAGAAAAACCCAAGAAGAAGTTTAACAAAAAGAAGAAGGTTCTAATGGAAACATGGGATGACTCAGATGAATCTGAATCATCTTCTGAATCAGAAGAAGAATGTGCTAATGTTGCACTGATGGCCAG
Source organism: Lathyrus sativus (assembly GCA_963859935.3). Taxonomy (NCBI): domain Eukaryota; kingdom Viridiplantae; phylum Streptophyta; class Magnoliopsida; order Fabales; family Fabaceae; genus Lathyrus; species Lathyrus sativus. The sequence continues at coordinate 80,898,057 of OZ012741.1, read as the reverse complement.
CACAGAAGATCAGGAGGAAGGAACCTCAGGATATGAATCAGATTCTGAATCTGATGATGATGCTGAAGAGGTAATGGATAAACTTACCAAAGAAGAACTTATAAAGGTTTTATCAGAAGTTCTTAAAAGTTATAACAATATCAAACTCAAATACAAGAAGCTGAAAAGCAATCTTGAATCTGAGATTGATCTTCTGAAAACAGAACTTGTTGAGCAAAGAGAAATTAATCTGAAAATCAAAAATGACTTTGAAATAACTCAACAAGAATCTGAATCTGAGACTAAGTCATGTGAAAACATTTTAGAAAAATATGACTCTAGTTTTCAGAGATTCCTTACTAAGAGCATAAACAGAAGCAAGATGGCTTCTATGATCTATGGTGTTAGTGGGAACAACAGAAGAGGTATTGGATATGAATCTTCATCTGGAAGTAATCCAAAATCTGTTGACAAACTTTTCATCAAGAAGACACCTCTGTATTCTCAATTTAAATTTGGTCACTTAAATGACATTAAACACACAAGCTCTGAGAAGAATACTGATGTGTTTAAACCCAAGGCAAGTCAGAATAAACATTATGTTGAAAAACAGAAGTTTAGACAAACCTACAAACCAACTAACCCCAAAGGACTCAAGAAGATCTGGGTACCTAAAAACAAAATAATTCCTGTTGCAGATGTTCTTAGCAGCAAGGTCAGGACACCAATCATGGTACCTGGACTCTGGATGCTCACGACACATGACAGGAGAAAAGTCTATGTTCCAAAGCCTAGAACTTAGATCTGGAGGTGATGTGAAGTTTGGAGGGAACCAGAAGGGCAAGATCATTGGATCTGGCACTATTGGAAATGGTAAACTTCCCTCTATTACTAATGTTTTACTTGTTGAATGGTTAAAGCATAACTTATTGTCCATAAGTCAATTAAGTGACAATGGTTATGATATCACCTTTAATCAAAAATGTTGTAAAGCTATTAGTCAAAAGGATGGCTCTATCCTATTTAGTGGTAAGAGGAAAAACAACATTTATAAAATAAATCTTTCAGAACTTAAAGTTCAAAATGTTAACTGCCCCTTGTCTGTTAATGAAGAGCAATGGGTCTGGCACAGAAGATTGGGCCATATTAATATGAGACATATATCTCAGATTAATAAACTTAATCTTGTCAGAGGCCTCCCTAATCTGAAGTTCACTTCAGATGCTCTTTGTGAAGCATGCCAAAAGGGGAAGTTTTCAAAAACTTCTTTTAAATCAAAAAATGTTGTTTCTACTTCCAAACCACTAGAACTACTTCATATTGATCTGTTTGGACCAGTGAAAACTGCATCCATCAGAGGCAAGAAGTATGGATTAGTCATTGTTGATGACTATAGTAGATGGACATGGGTAAAGTTCTTAAAACACAAGGATGAGTCACATTCTGTGTTCTTTGACTTCTACAAGCAAGTCCAGAATGAAAAGGATTTCAAAATTATAAAAGTCAGAAGTGATCATGGTGGTGAATTTGAAAATAAATATTTTGAAATTTTTTTTATGAAAATGGCATTGCTCATGATTTTTCCTGTCCTAGAACTCCACAACAAAATGGGGTTGTAGAGAGGAAAAACAGAACTCTGCAAGAAATGGCCAGAACCATGATCAATGAGACAAATCTGGCAAAACACTTTTGGGCAGAAGCAATCAACACAGCATGTTATATTCAGAACAGAGTGTCTGTAAGACCTCTTCTGAAGAAGACTCCTTATGAACTGTGGAAGAACAAAAATCCCAACATTTCATATTTTCATCCTTTTGGATATATTTGCTATATGTTAAACACTAAGGAAAATCTGAGCAAGTTTGATTCCAAAGCACAAAAGTGTTTCATGCTTGGATATTCTGAACGCTCTAAAGGCTACAGAGTATACAACACTGAGACACAGATTGTGGAAGAATCCATTCATGTCAGATTTGATGATAAGATTGGCTCTGAAAAGCCAAAGCAGTCTGAAAACTCTGCAGATAGGGAAGTAGTCTTCATTGACTCTGAAGTTCCAGAAGCAGACAAAATTCAAGTGAAGGAACCAGAAGCAACGCCAGATGCTACTCCTTTAACTTCTCAGATGAATAATCTAAACATTTCTGAAGAATCAACTATTAGAGGATCATCATCCAGAATTAAAGCTTCTCATCCAGAGGATGTTATTATTGGAAAGAAGGATGATCCCATCAGAACAAGATCCTTTCTAAGATCATCTAAAGCATCACTATTTGGACTGGTGTCAGAAATTGAACCATCCTCTGTAGATGAAGCTCTGCAAGACAATGATTGGATTATTGCTATGCAAGATGAGCTAAATCAATTCACCAAAAATGATGTATGGGATCTAGTTCAAAGACCTCAAGGATTCAATATAATTGGTACAAAATGGGTCTTCAGAAATAAACTAAATGAGAAAGGAGAAGTTGAAAGGAATAAGGCAAGGCTGGTTGCTCAAGGGTACAGTCAACAAGAAGGTATTGATTACACTGAGACATATGCTCCAGTGGCAAGGTTAGAATCTATACGCCTTCTTATTTCATTTGCTGCACAAAATAACATCACTCTGTATCAGATGGATGTTAAAAGTGCCTTTCTTAATGGTATTATAGAAGAAGAAGTTTATGTCCACCAACCTCCTGGTTTTGAAAATGAAAAATTTCCAGATCATGTTTTCAAATTAAAGAAATCTCTATATGGTTTAAAACAAGCTCCCAGAGCTTGGTATGAGAGATTGAGCAATTTTCTTCTAGAGAAGAATTTCATCAGAGGCAAAGTGGATACAACACTCTTTTGTAAATCAATTAAGAAAGATCTTCTAATTTGCCAAATTTATGTAGATGATATTATTTTTGGATCAACAAATATTATGCTTGGAAAGGAGTTTGCTACATGTATGCAGGTAGAATTTGAAATGAGCATGATGGGAGAACTCAGATTCTTTCTAGGAATCCAAGTTAATCAAACTCCAGAGTGCACTTACATACATCAGACAAAATATGTTAAAGAACTTCTGAAGAAATTTAACATGTCTGATAGTAAGCTGGCAAAAACTCCCATGCATCCTACTAGCTCACTTGGCAAGGAAGAGGTAAGTAAGAAAGTAGACCAGAAGCTCTACAGAGGTATGATTGGCTCTTTTCTTTATCTTACTGCTTCTAGACCTGACATATTGTTCAGTGTTTGTCTGTGTGCTAGATTCCAATCAGATCCTAGAGAATCACACTTGACAGTTGTCAAGAGGATTTTAAGGTATCTGAAAGGTACTTCTAATGTGGGTTTGTGTTAAAGAAAATCTGATGATTTCAAATTAGTTGGATTCTGTGATGCTGAATACGCTGGAGACAGAGTGGAAAGAAAAAGTACTTTTGGAAGTTGTCAATTTCTAGGAAGAAACCTAATCTCCTGGTACAGCAAGAAGCAACCCACAATTTCACTTTCAACCATAGAGGCTGAATACATTGCTGCTGCTGGATGTAGCACGCAGATGCTCTGGATGAAAAGTCAACTAGAAGATTATCAAATTTTTGAAAGTAACATTTCTATCTTTTGTGATAATACTTCTGTTATATGTATGTCCAAGAATCTCATTTTACATTCTAAGGCAAAACATATAGAAATTAAGCATCATTTCATCAGAGACTATGTTCAGAAGGGAATCATAAATTTAGCCTTTGTTGATACAGATCATCAATGGGCAGATATTTTTACAAAACCCCTTGTTGAAGATAGATTCAAATTTATTCTGAAAAATATTGGTATGGATTTTTGTCCAGAATGATATTTATCAGAAGCAAATTTTTACAGATGCAAATATGCCTAATGCTCTGAAGTATTTCTTCTGATTGCTTATTTTATTCTGATCAATATTTCTTTTGTGAAAATCTGAACTAACAATCTTTAGAAGATCTGAACGTTGGCTAACGTTTCATTTCTTAAGAGAATTCAGAACACATGCAAGCAAACACGTGTCACACCAAATCTGAAGAGGTGGCGTGTACATAACTGAAGAGACGTTTAAGGTGAAGTTTGAATATTGAAAATCTTGATTTCCCCCCCAAATTGTCAGAAGCAATTAATGTTTGAAATGATTATTATTCTTTTCATTTATTGCTTGTTAAAACATGAAAATTTATGACTGTTGATATGCCTAAGTGTTTTAGTATAAATACATGACTTGTATTCACTTTCACACTTTTCACACTCTCAGAAAATTATATGCGTTTTCATCTTCTCTTTGCTCTGCATAAAAACCCTAAACCTAAGCGTTTGACAAAGCATTCTTCAATGGAAACTTCATCATCAACAACTGCTCAATTCCAATCTTCAATGGCTGCAGTAACTTCTGCTAACATGGGTGTTGCTCCCTACTCTCCTCCTAAAAGAACTCTTTTAACCCATGTTGACAAATTGGAAGTTCTATGTGAATCCATGGTTGAGTTTGACTCTCTTACAGAAAATGGGTTTGAGTTTCGTTCCATCATTGGATCTCAAGGATGGGTTAAGTATTTTGATAGGCTCTTTGGACTAGTTTACCCCCTCCTTGTGAAAGAATTCTGGATCCATGCATCAGTTTACCCCAAGTTCATCTTATCTTCTGTACTGGGAAAAGAGATCATTATCACAGAAGATCTGATAAGAAAATTAATTGGATATGAAGAAACAGATTGTGTTTCCCACTTGCCAGCTGGGCGTGTGGACATGGATGAGGTATATGAAGAAGTAATGACTGCTGGTCAAGCTTCTAATAAATTCAAGGATCTGAAGCCTGACTACAAGATCTGGGCCAAGATCTTCATGGGATGCATCCACCATAGGAAGTCAACTAATTCTCCAGACTATGTCAATAATGAACATCTCTATTTCATGTATTGCCTCAGTTAGAGCACAAAGGTAGATCTTCCATACATTCTTTTTATGCATCTGTGGAACCATATAAATGCATCTAGAGAGTATGTGAAGGAGAAAGGACAGAAGATCAGAACCTGGATCCCCTTTGGAAGGTTGATCTCAGATCTTCTAACTGAGAATGGTTTGGTCTCAGCTCTGTACGCTGCTGGAGTTACAGAAGAACTGGAATTCATAATGGGAAAGCCTCTGAATGCTAAAAGTCTTCAGAGACTTAAGATAGTTGATGAACTCACAACAGCTCCCAAGAAGCTGAATGTATCTGAACTTAGTCAGAAGAGGGTGCATGTAGATGACTTTCCCCTATTCTTTGCTGAAGAGCCCAGACACATAGTTGTTATGTACATTGATGAATGCAAGAAGGAAGGAAAGCCTGTTCCTGCAAACGTCATTCAGCTAGCAAGACAACCTCTACCCAATGCAGAAGAAGAAGAAGAAGAAGAAGCACAACTACAGAGGAAAAGGACTCAGCCAGTAGTAGACTCTGCACCTGCTCAGAAGAAGGTCAAGATCGCTGAGAAGCCAAAGAAGCTCTTGAAGAGAAAAGAATCTGAAGACGTTGCTTCTGTACCAGCCAAGAGGATCAAAATAAAAGTTACTAAATCTTCTTTATCTTTTGCAAATATTGTTATAAATGATTCCATTATTAAGTCTGTTCCAAAACCACCATCAACACAAACTACTCCTGTTACTGCTCCCAGTTCTAAATCACCACAAAAACAAACTTATATTCCAACAACAACAACAACAAAAATCACTCAAACACCACCAGTCTCTATCCCCAAATCATCTCAACCAAAAATCCATATCAAACAGTTTGTTCCACAAACACAACCTACAAAACAACAACTTACAGAACAACAACCACAACAATCTGTACAACAACAATCATCTGAACAACCAGAAAAACAACAAGAATCTCAACCAGAAAAAGCCTCTGAAAATCAACCACCATCAAAATCATCTGAACCCATTGCACCTGCTACTTCTGAACCTACAAAAGTAACTTCGGCTCCCATTTCATCAGAACCAATCACCATTCCATCTGTTTCACCCATCTCAGAACAATCATCCAAACCATCTGAAATTCCTTCAGATCAAACCAACTCTTCTGAACCTCACATTCCTGAAACAGAAGTTGTTGATGTCACACCCTTAAAAACTGTGTTTCAAGTATCTTCTACCTCCTGTACACCAACCACATCTTCTAAATCCTCAGAATCAGACCTCCACCCAGATTTTCTAATCTCTCCATCTAAAAAATACTCTGAGGTAAACCAACCTGAGCCTTCTATACCTTCAAAAGCTCCCATTCCAGATCCTATTCCCACACCTACACCATCATCTGAGATTCTAATCCCCAATTCAAACCCAAGATCTTCTATATCTTGTGCCCAAGTATCCTCTCGTTTCATAATTTGGCCTATGGTTTCAAACTAAAAGATTTTTATGACAGAGTTGAACCTTCTGATCCCATCAACCCTCTGAAACCAAAACTAACCATGACCCTTCCATCTGTGATTCTTGATTACATAAAATCTATGTCAGATGTAGAATCTTTAGCAACCATATCATGTTCTGCAAAATCTGATAAAGCTGTTGCTTCAGCTCTGCCAATTACATCTGATAACACTGTTGCATCTAATGCACCACCAAAATCTGCTTTCAAACCCTACTCAAATGAAACTTTTGATGTAGTTACCTTTCACTGAAGAGCAAAACCTCATTTGCTAAATGCTTTAATCAGATCAAAAGAAAAAGCTCCTGAGATACCCTTCATTCCATATTATCCTCCTCCTCTGATCTCTATTCAGAAATCTCTTTGTCCACCAACTCCCCAACCTAAACCTGTAACTCTGGAAACTTTGTTACGTCCAAAGCCCAGACTTAATGTTAATCATTTATTTCAAACTTTTTGCAACAAATACAGATGTATTTAGGTACTGTTCAGAAGAAATTCTCAGCAACAATGGATGCCAAAGAATCTGACATCATCTGGAATGGATTCATAAACAGATTCAACTCTGTAGCTTCAAATCTGAAGAACGTCTGTTCTGATGATGCAAAGCTCAGATTTGCTGAGGCTACTCGTACTCTATTCTGGACTGTCAACAAATCTGAACCTCTGCTTCTTTTAGATGCTCCTCTATCATCAGCAGAATCTACTGACATTGCATCTGAGGAAAATTTGTTGGCTATGACTCTGGTAGACCCTTCTTCTAACTCCACTGCTCCAGACTCTACAGAACCAATGGAAATTGACTCTGTTCAAGCTCCAGAACCTAGTCTTAATTCTTCATCTGAGTTAAAGAAAGAACATCCAGATTTTGAAGATAAGATTGTTGCTCTGGAAGCTGGCAAGTCAGAGATCAAGTCCTGGATGGCAAAGCAGGATAAGAAGTCTGAGGATATGACAGAATGGATGTCAAAGCAAGATGAAAAGAATGAAACTATGGCTAAGTGGATGTCCAAGCAAGAGCAATCATCCTCTGAGATTACAGATCTATTGAAGATGCTTTTGTCCAAACACTCTTAGATTTTTTTCATTCTAATGTTTTTGCATCTGTACTTTATTGCTATATCTTCTGATGTTTGCCTATGTACTCTTGATCTGATCTTTTGAATGAATAAAAGTTTTCTCCATTGAATTATCTTACTTAATGTTTCCTTTTATTTGTCTTTTTTAAAGTTTTACTTTTTGCTTATGACAAAAAAGGGGGAGAAAATATAGATCTGAACTGTTTAATATAACTTCACCAGAATGAAATTTCAGACATATTTATTCTATCTAACATTTAATCTGACTATTTCAGAACATTTGATAAGTACATTCTATAAAAGAAACTCTGAGTCTATTAGATCTTTTTGGGACATTCTGACCTTCAAATGTTATAAGAACAAACAAGATCTAACTCTGAAGATTACTCAAAGACAAAAGGGAAGTTTCTATTCCTTATTTGTATTTAACTCAGGGGGAGATTCATCATCTCAGGGGGAGTTATAATTCTAATATGTTCAGTTAAACAAAATTTCTGATACTTTTTGTCATCATCAAAAAGGGGGAGATTGTTAGAACACAGATTGGTTCTTAATAATATCTCTTTGTTTTGATGATAACTGTTAGGAAATTTTGTATTTAAGAATTATATACTCTAAAATTTGCTTGAGAGTTTTACTGCAGATTGAAATGAAATTAACACTCCAGAAGCAAATCTGAATTGTATACAAGAAGTTATCTAGACTCTGAAGGGCCAGATGCATTCTTTAGAAGATTCTGATTGCTATTTACAGAAGATCCTGAGCGTAGTCTCCAGAAGGATCTGAAGCAAGAAGCTCCAGAAGATTCTGAAGCAGAAGCTCCAGAAGAATCTGAAGCAAGCAGAAGCATCTGAAGAATGTCAGAAGCATCTGAAGCTAAGAAGAATATTGTATGAAGAGTTTCTCAAAGCATAGTTTCTACAGAAGGTTCTGAAAGTACTAAAGCTGTCAGTACTGAAGTTCTGTGTTAAATATGCTCTGATGATCAACACGCTAAAAGCACACATGTTGCAGAAGACTCTGATACAGCAAAGTTCTGAACATCATTAGAAGACTCTGACTCAATCAGATTCTGATGAACTTGCTGAAAACTGAAGAAGAAATATTCAAAGTTTATATCCGTTGGAGTAAATCAAACGTCTCTTTCCTCATTGGTGCTAGACACAAGAACATAGACAAAAAGGATTTTTCTGTGCTTTCTACTTCTAGGAAAGGTCACTTGATGTGAAGACAAAAAGGCTCAGACCTTTTTGGGACACTCTTCTCAACGTTCAGCTTCCTTGGATCAGCTGCCTATAAAAGGAAGACTCCACCAAATTCTTCAGTTAGACATTTTGCTGAAAAGAAATCATAACATTCAAAGCTCTCATTCTTTCATATTCATTCTTAGAATTATTTGTACTTAAACTTAAGAGAAATATCACTGTTGTGATAAAAGCTTTTTAGAAGCATTCATACTCTTGTATTAGATTTACATTGATTGTAAAGGATTTCCTTAAGAGGATTCAGTTGGAATCAGTAGCTCTTGAGAAGACTAAGAACAGTTGTTCTTAGGTGTTACTATTTTAATCTGTTTGATTAAATAGTGGATTAAGTCCTTGTTGAGAAAGGCAAATCACTCTAGGAAGGGTGGACTGGAGTAGTTGAGTTCAACGAACCAGGATAAAAATAATTGTGTTTTTATTTCTAAGTTTTAATCTTTCATACTTATTCAACCCCCCCTTCTAAGTATTATCTCACCTTCAATCAGAGCTCTCGTAGTTCAACTACGGGAAAGGTTAGAGGGGAAATGAAAGATAAATAGAAGGTAGATGTAAACGGGGGGAAAAGAAAAAAGGTAGCTCGCCAAGATCATTGCAATATTGTGCCTACGTATCTTACATTCGGACGAGAATAAAGAATTAGAGCGTTTGTAGTTCGTAGGCACGGCCATGAAAAGAGAGGGTTGAATTTGTTGAAGTTTGGTTCGGATGAAGATTACTCGAAGCTTAAGAAAGGCTCCTCGGGCCCAAGTAACCGGGAGAGTGAGTCAAAGGCATGACTCTCTCTCTCTTTTTCATCTTGAAAAGAGTTTGTGTTTGAAGAGTGTTTGGTAGATAGTTGAAATGTTGTCGAGTTGGAATGTTTTAGAGGCGTCAGTTGCTCACACACGAGTAAGAGAACTTACATCCAAACAACTGAAGAGAGACCAAAGGCTCAATCCCTCTCTTTTTCATCTTGAATGAGTTTCGTTAGTTGTTAATTATTTTGATAATTTGATTGAGAAAATCCATTTAACGTTGGATCAAGGGTTTGATTATATTTGCGTACAAAGAGATTGGTTGAAGTTTGAAAATGGCTCGACGACGAGTCGAGGGTTTGGTTGAGAATAGGTAAGATTCGATACTAGTCCCTAGGGGTGCTCTTAATAATGAAACCACGATGAAATGTGAGAGTGCGTGTGATAGGTTGATGGCGATGCTTACGAGCAATCGACTTACAGAGGGTGTTTGAAAATGGCTCGATGATGAATCGAGAATTAGTTTGAAAATGGTTTAGTCTACGCTAGTCCCTAGGGGTGCTCCTAGAAGACAAACCATAATCAAAGGAATACAAGTGCGTACATCAGAATGGGAGTGGGGTACATGTAAGTCACACGGGATTGCACGAAATAAAAGGTCTCGTTGTCAGGTAACCCAAGAGGAAGTCGTGTGTGTGCGAGGTATCCTAAACTAAGACTTGAGCAAGAGTCGAACAAGAGCTCCGAGTTAGGGTTTCTGATAAAGTCCATGTTCCGTTGATCGAAAAAGTAACCACATCCCACCAACTTAGGATTTTAGGGTTTCGATATTATTAATGTGTTTTTGAATAAAGTGAACAAGATATGAACAATATGAATATGATATGAACAATGTGAATAATATGACACGATATATAATAATATAATCAAGATAACATCCACAATAGTATAATCAAGATATTATTAACAAGTATATGAACAATGATAATAAAATTAAGATATATTGACTGAAATACAAAACAAGAATATATTGACAGAAATTAAAGTTAGTTGTTAGTCAATATTGAATGAATCGGGTCGAAATATAGCGCTAAATCGTCGTAGCTCGATCTATGAGAAAGGTCAAACTATAGGAGATCGTGTAAGTTGATATTCGTGCTAAAACCACAATGGAGAAATGATATTGAGGATCATTGTTGCAGTGAGAATCGGATATCAAGCTATTAATTAACTGGAATCACAAATCATGAAGTTCACCACCGAGCTTTGATTTATCCAAAGGAAAGGGTAAAGATCGAAGAAAACCCTAAGTGCGCTACGACGAAGCTAGAGATCTAAGGTTTGGGGGTTGGTTATACCTAGGGAAGGTGTTAGCATCCCAAGTATCTGAGTACTCTACATGAACCTCTTGTTAGTATTTGTGTTATGCTAAAAATTGCTTGCTAAGGGAGATATGCTAAGGTAAAGACCTAAGGGTATATACACTAAGTATGCTCGCCAAGACGTCGCATCTCGTGCCTACGTATCCTGACTAGGATGGAATCGGAGCAACCGTAGTTCACCTAACTAAGGGTGAGGAACTCTTGATAACAATCAAGGTTCCAAAGGGGAGGAAGTACCCATAACCATGGTACTTACATGGAGTTAACGAACTCCCTAAGTCTAAGTTGAAAACTAACTAAAGATTGACTTTAACGAAAGTCAAAAAGGGGAAAGTGAGTAATCATAACGATGATGCTCACGTAGAGTTTACTAACTCTAAACCTAATTCTAAATTGCAATGTAAAATGGCTCTAACAAGGCCAAGAGGGAGATCCTAACAAGGTCAAAAGGGGGAAGAAAAGCTGCTAAACTACCCTAAGGGTATGACTTACAAGTCAATAAGGAACCCTTCCTTTGGAATGTCAAGGTTAAATTAGGAATTAAACAAAATTAAGATAAATAAATAAAATAAGTAACAAATAAAAATAAGTAACTATTAAAATTAATTGAAAAGAAAATTAATTTAACTCTACTTAAACTAAATAATTAATCTAAATAACAAATTAGCTAAAAACCACTAAAATAAATAATTCTAGTTTAAAAAACTAAATAATTAAATTAGAACCTAATAATAAGAAGGGAAAACTTACTAATTAAACCTAAATAAAAATTCATTAATGAAATAAAACCTAAAACTAAATAAACTAAGTTAAAGAAAAACTAAACAAGACTAAAATCTAAAAAAACAGAGAGAGGGGTGCAAGGATTAATTTCAAACAGAACTAAAGGAAACAGTGGGCTTGAGGGGGGGTGGCAATAGCAATGAAGCTCCAGGCCCACTAAGCAAAACACAAGGATTCAAGGGGACGTCTTACGCGAGTAACGTGAAAGAAAAAAAAAATCTGGAGAATAAATAAGATAGAATGACGAAGCAACCGACGGTGACACGCGTCGCTGTTCTTCCAAGCATCAAGGGAATAGGAAGCGGTGGCTGAGCTTAAATGGACGTGGGAAGATAGCGTATACGAATCCAGATCAAAGACTTTGGTCTTCTTCTCATGAGTAACAACAAAACCCTATAATAAATGCTAGAGAAGAACAATCACGGCATCTACTCCATCTTCTCCGGAGAGAAAATCACTCTCATCGCAACCAACATAAACCTCTCGCCTAAGTTGAACCCTAACAGAAACCTAAATCACCCTAAAATTGAGCTAAAACCCTAAATTCCTACCAAAACCAACACCACACAAATCGAAGTGGAATGAAAGCTTACTCAAGCAAAATGAAACGAACAACATAATCAAACATCTCAGAGTATTCATTTATCAACAAAGGAAGAGAGAGTCAATTCTAAAGGATACCTCTTGAAGACACTTCACTGCAATTTCCAGGTAATCTTACTTCGATTTCTTTCTTCTCCTGCCTGAATACCATGCTGGACATTCTTTGAAAAGGATGAAATTCGTTCTTTTTCTGTCTTGAGGCTTTTTCAATTTGTCTGAGTTTTTGTTGTTAACACTTGGTTGGGATTCTTTTGCAGTTTTTTTCAATGGGGTCAAAGTGAATCAGAACTTCTCTAGTCAAATCTCAATTGGTAACTCAAAGAATCCTCCCCTGCTATGCTCCATCCCTTCGACTTTTGTAAGCAATTTCAAAACTCTCTGCTGTCAAAAACATCACTTTCTACTATATTCTGACCTGTTGAATTTCCCTTTTGAATGTTAATCCCTTTCTGCTATATTCTGATGCCCTTTTTCAACTTGCCTCCTTCATGTATACTGAAACCTAATGACCTGTTATGCTATGATACCTCTGCTTGAAAATTTGTCTTTTTCCACAATGGTGTTAAAACTCTTTTCTGAAAACCTCTTATGTTTTTAAAACTTCTTCTTTTGTATATGTGAGACATGTGACCTATTTCCCTGATTTTCCTTGCCTCGATTGATATTTGCTTGTGAATTTTAACTGATGAATCACTTTTAACTTCCTTCTCATTTATGACATGTTGTGTGAGGGAGAATTGATAGAGTTTTTTGCTTTCACAAAGATAGAACTACTTCTTACTTTCTATGCTATGCCTCATCTGTTAATTTCCTTAATCATGATGTGCTTGCTGAGATTCCTTGAAAACTTGCTGCCTTGAATCTGCTGCTATGAACTTATTGACCCTTTGCATATGATATTTGAATTTTAAACTTATGTGACAAGAAAATAATGCACAACATATGATGAGTACATGACATGAATTTGTGGCTTTTGGTTTAAAATGTCCAATTGAATCGAAAGTTGTGATTTAGATGTAATGAGACATATATGACATGGTTTGAATGAATTTGAAATTTGGTTGGAAAACAGAACTGCATAGATCTTAATGTGATGTCATGGTTCTGCTTTGGGATGATGTAGTCACATTGTTTTGCTCGGTCCCTTGAATGAACATGTATGAAGTTGTTCTAATTTTTGTGTATATTGAAAACTGAATTTGTGATGTGGAATTATTTGAATGACTTTTGAGAAAAGTATTAAGAGTGAATTTGTCATACTTTGTGAATTGTGGATTGGATTGGGAACTTGCTTTTGAATTATAATCTATATATCTTGACATGATAAATTGAATCTTTTTGAATTGAAACTGGCTTGTAAAACCGAACAGCTCATCTTGATTTGGTGCAGAGTTGGTATCAGGTGTGGTATGGTTTGGACTGATGGACAAACTTGTTTTCTTTTATAAGACTGTTTTGGTATGACTTGTTCTGCATCTAATGGCTGACATGGTTTGTTTACTTTTGCACAGGTTTTGTCTCAATGCAATGCTGCAACAGCTTGACAGCAGGCTGTATGGGACTGAACAACATATAGAAAGAAAACTGGAACTGTGATATGGAAATTGGAGACACAACCGTGAAACAAAAAACAACAGCAAACTCTACTTGAATTGCCAAAACCACATATTGGAGGGGGCATGGATTATATTTCTCACACAACACTCCAACGACAGCTTCCATTCCACATTCGCAAGAGACACTTTTGAAGATTTGTATTTTTGACTTGATTTACTTTGTAGAATATTAATTTAGAAATATCCCCCCATACTTGATTTGTGTAATGGGCGTCAAATTCTAAATTAAACACCTCATATAATACTTTCCACTCATAATCAATGAAATGATTCCACTGTAATTTGTTTTCCTTTTTTATTCTAAGCATGAATTGGATTTCCTGTAATCCATAGCTATATTCTTTAGCTCATCTATTGGCATCCCAAAGAGATTTAAAAAGAAATTCCACTCTGACTTGAACATGAACCGGATTTAAAGGAAAAATCGAATCTTGAAATTGACTCTCCAATTTATGTTTGGAAAACAAACTGTGTGAATTCCTACTCTTTCTACATGAAATGATCTTAACATTGAATCAATTATCTAGCGAATAAACTTGAGCATGGCATGCTCAATCTAGAACCATAAAGGCGTTGAACTTCTGAATCAAAAATCCATGAGAAATGGCACCACTTTGTAATTCCATCCTGTCTTTAGGTGACTCTATAACTCCATTTTATCAACCAACTTGAACCACACCAAAATTCCACAACATTGATGACTTGATATAAAGTATGCTTCCATCTCAATCCTGACCGAAAGAAACGGCCCTGATGATTATCCACCTTGAAAACAACTGTCTTCGTCATGGCCTGATAACCTCTTCCTGAATCTTGATTCGAACTTGCAAAAGCCCGAGCCTTGAAAAAGTCTTGTGATGAAGCCAAATTGCACCGGATTATTAAAGAAGGGTAGTCTCTTGAGTGCATTGATCTGTTAAGTATCTTTAAGCAAAGCCAAATTCCACAGGAAACGAACGCAAGGAAAAGCGGACAAATTGGTTAGTTATGCAAGGAACATTTTACCTAGAATGCTTATACAAAAGATCAAAGAATCTAAAGTTAAAAATTTGGGGTATGACAGTTGCCCCTATTTAAATATTTTCACCGGACGACATGAATGATGAAAATCCTCATGAAATCGTGGTGAAGAAAAGGTTTAAATACAGATAACCGAAAAATTTTCCTTTAGATACAAAGATCATGTTATGCTAAGGACAAGAGAAAAAAGAGATGCTGACATGCCATGAAACCTAACATGATGAGAATGATGAGATGATAAATGCACAAAATGCAGATGACAACAAAAGAAAGCAAAGGAAGAAGCGACACCATGAGTAACCACTCACTGGGGAAAGACAACAACACTAGGGAAATCTAATGCGATGAAGCAAACTGGTTCAAGCAAAGACTAGACGACCAACTAGAAGGGGAAGACCAAGAGACAGTTTCCACTGGAGAGCAATCCAGAATAGTGGACCTACAAGCTCAAACATGACCGGGCGACATACTAGAAAAAAAACAAAGCAAACTCTTTATTGGGGATAAAACCAGAAAGAAGAAAAATGAGCTCCATTGGGGATCAATTTAAACTAACAAAAAAGTTAAAACCCTAAAGAACGAAACAAAGAAGAGGGCAAGATATCAGAGACCAAAGAGATTAAGGAATGATCTTCTTACGAGAGATCAGGAAAGACTGAGAGCAAACAAGTTCTCTGGGAATTTCTCAAAATGAAGAGTTCAAACAGGATCTTCGATAAACGCCAGAGAAGATAAAGAGCTAAACAAACTCCACGTAGCGGTATCAAAAGTGGGATAAGAGCGTCAAAGCAAATTAACTTTGGCACTCATAGCCATTGGATTTTTCAAACAATGTCAGTCACTACCTGGACTTTCAAAAGATATCGTGACGACCAAATCAACAATAGCGATAACGATTGGATTTTAAACAATGCCAGTCACTACTGGACTTTCAAAAGAAATGCCAATTACCATTGGACTTTAAACAATGCCATTTACCGTTGGACTTCAGAAGATATGGTGACGACCAAATCAACGATACCAATAACGATTGGATTTTAAACAATGCCAGTTACTACTGGACTTTCAAAAGATATGCCAATTACCATTGGACTTTAAACAATGCCAGTTACCACTGGACTTCAGAAGATATGGTGACGACCAAATCAACGATACCAATAACGATTGGATTTTAAACAATGCAGTTACTACTGGACTTTCAAAAGATATGCCAATTACCATTGGACTTTAAACAATGCCAGTTACCACTAGACTTCAGAAGATATGGTGACGACCAAATCAACGATACCAATAACGATTGGATTTTAAACAATGCCAGTTACTACAAGACTTTCAAAAGATATGCCAATTACCATTGGACTTTAAACAATGTCAGTTACCACTGGACTTCAGAAGATATGGTGACGACCAAATCAATGATACCAATAAAGATTGGATTTTAAACAATGCCAGTCACTACTGGACTTTCAAAAGATATGCCAATTGCCATTGGACTTTAAACAATGCCAGTTACCACTGGACTTCAGAAGATATGGTGACGACCACATCAACGATACCAATAAAGATTGGATTTTAAACAATGCCAGTCTCTACTGGACATTCAAAAGAAATGCCAATTACCATTGGACTTTAAACAATACCAGTTACCACTAGACTTCAGAAGATATGGTGACGACCAAATCAACGATACCAATAACAATTGGATTTTAAACAATGCCAGTTACTACTGGACTTTCAAAAGATATGCCAATTACCATTGGACTTTAAACAATGCCAGTTACCACTAGACTTCAGAAGATATGGTGACGACCAAATCAATGATACCAATAAGGATTGGATTTTAAACAATGGCGATTACTATTAACGACTAGAATTCAAGGAGAGAAACTGGTGACGACCAGGAAAACGATATCAATAACAGCATGGGAACACCCAAAGGCATTAGTAACGACTAGAATCAAAAGGGATACATGTGACGACCTATAACCACAAACAGAACCAGTAACAACTGAAGTAGAGAAATTGGTGATGACCAACACCTTAAAAGGACAGAGGATGCCCAAATAACAAGCAAGACTACCGGTAGCAAACAGGAAACAATCAAGACAAAAGGTAACAACCAAAGACAGCAGAGTCCAAACAGATGCACATGATATGCCATGATGCTAATGGTAAATAATATGCAGGAGCCGACTCTGACGAGAGACTGAAGAATCTGGAGACTCAATGGGAAGATAGATAAGCACATCAATCTCACTGGGGATGCAATAAATCACACTGAATTCACAAAACAAAGGTGCCTGTAGATTCTCTGGGAAATAAACCCACTTCGCTTAGAAATAAAGCTTCAGGGAAGCTTGCCAGAAATGACAACGTAACTTTGAAGAGATGCTCTGAATGTTTCCACTAAGGATGAGTCCACCATCACAAGAACATATCTCATAAAGAAACCTGGGGAGAGGGTCTTCAATCTTGGTAACTACACACGACCGAATGAGCAGCCTAACAAGTCAATTCAACTGACGTTCAATGGGAGATGTATTGAGATTGCACATCAAAGCTTCTGCCACGTTAAGACTTTCGAGAGGTATGATTCCCACCAAATCTTTCCGTGAGCCAAAGTATTTTATGTTTTGTTAATCTTCAAAAGTTATTTTAAAATTTGAACTTGGTGCTTTCAAAATTATCAATGATCAATAAATGATGCTTTGCATAACAAATGGAATAAAGACAATAGTAAATTGCAAAAGAATGGTCCAAAAACTGATTTCATTTTAGAATGGAAGTTTGTCAATGACAGAACTCCATGGAACTTTTACAATTGAAAATGGCAACATGAAAAAGGTTACATCGAATCCATTGACAATCTATCCCTAATGACTAAAACTTTCCAAAACCTTGCTTCTGACAAGAACGGTTGAAATGGACTTCCTGTAAAATCTTCTGCAGAGGTGACAACCCATCTGATGCAGTGAAACTCCTTTGTCCCTAACTTTTTCCTGGATTTCCCTTTCAGGTTGTCAATCCACCGGGACGCTCTTTTTGCCTAAGCCACCCTTTCGGGTTTTCAACTTAGCGAGCTCATTTTCTTTTTTATTTCATCCCTAACTTTTTCCTGGACCTCCTTCATAGGTTATGATCCAGCGGGATACCCATTATTGCATAAGCCACCCTTGCGGGTTTTCAACTTATCGGGTTCTTTAGGCGTAATATTTTCGTACTGCATAAAAATTCACCGGATGTGTAAGTTGTTCCCCATCCATTGTTGTGAGAATTAACAAGCCTCCTGAGAAGACTATTTTTACAACAAATGGACCATCATAATTGGGCATCCATTTTCCCCTTGCATCTTTGTGAACTGGAAAAATCTTCTTGAGTACAAGCTCCCTTTCTCGGAACTCTTGAATACGAACCTTTTTGTCAAAAGATTTCTTGATCCTTTTCTGATATAGCTGACCGTGACATACTGCAGTCATGCACTTTTCGTCAATAAGGTTCAACTGATCAAATCTTTCCCTCACCCATTCCGCTTCTTCAAGCTTGGTTTCCATTATGACTCTTAAGGAAGGTTTCTCAAGCTCGATAGGAAGTACTGCATCCATCCCATACACCAAAGAAAAAGGGGTTTCCCCTGTTGAAGTGCGAATGGACGTTCTATACCCATGTAAGGAAAATGGCAGCATCTCATGCCAATCCTTATAGGTTTTCACCATCTTTTGCAAAATCTTCTTGATGTTCATATTTGTAGCTTCGACAGCTCCATTCATCCTGGGATGATAAGGAGAAGAATTGTGATGTTCAATTTTAAAGTCACTACACAACTCTTTCATGGTTTTGTTATTCAGACTAGTATCGTTATCTGTTATGATTCGGCTTGGGATTCCGTATCGACAGATAATCTCCTTCTTGATAAAACGGGCCACCACTTGTCGAGTAACATTAGCGTAGGATGCAACTTCAACCCACTTTGTGAAGTAATCAATAGCGACCGTAATGAATCTGTGTCTGTTGGAAGCCTTTGGTTCGATTGCCCCAATCATGTCAATGCCCCACATAGAGAACGACCAAGGCGATGTCAACACATTTAACAACGTTGGAGGTACATGCATCTTATCCGCATAAATTTGGCATTTGTGACATTTCCTGGCATATTGAATACAGTCAGTTTCCAAAGTCAACCAGTAATACCCAGCCCTCAAAATCTTCTTGGACATGGCATATTCATTGGCGTGAGTGCCAAATGTTCCTTCCTGAATATCTTGCATTAACAAATCTGCTTCTCGTTTGTCGACACATCTAAGCAGGACCATGTCATGATTTCTTTTATAGAGCACATCATTACTGAGAAAGAACTTAGATGCCAATCTTCTCAAGGTTTTCTTGTCAAGTGACATAGCATTAACTGGACATTCTTGTCTTAACAGATAATTCTTTATGTCGTGGAACCATGGCTTGTCATCAATTTCTTTTTCAACCATCTGACAGTAGGCAGGCTCAGTCTTGCGTTCAATTCGAATGAGAGCAGCATCATTGAAATACCTGACTTTCCACATTGAAGCTAACATGGCTAGAGCATCGGCAATATGATTCTCAGATCTTGGAACATGCTTGAAAGTGATCTCATCAAAGTATTCAATCATTTCAAAGATGTAGGCTCTGTAAGGGATCAAATTCTCATGTATGGTCTCCCATTCACCTGTAACTTGATAAATAACCAAAGCTGAATCTCCACTTACTTCGAGAAGTTTTATTCTTAGGTCAATTGTTGTTTCGAGACCAAGAATGCATGCTTCATATTCAGCAATATTGTTTGTACATTCAAAGTCTAACCTTGCTATAAATGGGGTATAACTACCTTCTGGATTCATCAGAACGGCGCCTATGCCATGCCCACTATAATTTGAGGAACCATCAAACATCATTTTCCACCAAAGACCCGGCTCGGGACCTTCATCAGGACCTGGCTCTTCATAATCTTTCACCAACATAATGTCTTCGTCTGGGAAATCAAACTTGAGAGACTCGTAATCTTCAACCGGTTGATCTGCAAGATAATCTGACAAGACGCTGCCCTTGATAGACTTCTGGGCCACATATTGGATGTCATATTCTGATAACAACATATGCCAACGGGCGAGCCTTCCTGTCTGAGCGGGCTTCTCAAAAATTACTTTATCGGGTCCATTTTTGAAATCAATAAAGTAGTATGACAAATCATGTACTAACTCAAACGTCTGGCGGCCCATGCTAAAGCACAACAGGTTTTCTCTAAAAGTGAATATCAGCTTTCACAGTCGGTGAACTTGCTTAAATAATAGATGGCATGCTCCTTTCGTCCAGACTCATCCTGTTGACCTAACATGCAACCCATTGAATTCTCGAGTACCGTTAAATACATGAAAAGAGGTCTTCCGGGAACAGGAGTTATTAAGATCGGAGGTTCTTGAAGGTAACCCTTAATCTTATCAAAAGCTTGCTGGCAATCTGAATTCCAAACAACTGTCTGATCCTTGCGTAACAACTTGAAAATGGGCTCGCAAGTAAGAGTCATATTGGAAATAAATCTTGATATATAGTTCAATCTTCCAAGGAAACCTCTGACTTGTCACTCAGTTTGTGGAGCCGGCATATCTTGAATGGCTCAAATTTTATCTGGATCTACCTCAATCCCTCGGTGGCTAACAATAAAACCGAGTAATTTCCCAGATCTCACTCCAAAGGTAGACTTGGCTGGGTTCAGTCTCAATCGATACTTCCTGAGTCTCTTGAACAACTTCAAAAGATGACTCAAATGGTCCTCCTCACTCTGAGATTTCGCGATCATGTCATTGGCATACACTTCTATCTCCTTATGCATCATGTCATGAAACAAAGTCACCATGGCTCTTTGATAAGTGGCTCCAGCATTCCTCAAACCGAAAGGCATGACTTTATAACAGTAAGTTCCCCAAGGAGTGATGAAAGTAGTCTTTTCCATGTCATATGGATCCATCTTGATTTGGTTGTATCCGGGGAAACCGTCCATAAACGAGAAGACTGCAAAGCGAGCTATATTATCCACCAATGTATCAATATGCGGTAAAGGGAAATCATCTTTCGGACTGGCCTTGTTCAGATCCCTATAATCCATACACATTCTAACTTTCCCATCTTTCTTCGGTACAGGTACAATATTAGCCACCCGTTCGGGGTACTTGGATACTGCCAAGAAACCTGCATCAATTTGCTTCTTCACTTCATCTTGAATCTTAAGAGCCATATCAGGTCTAGTTCTTCGGAGCTTTTGTTTGACTGGTGTGCAGTCTGGTCGAAGCGGTAACTTGTGGACCACTATGTCTGTGTCTAAACCTGGCATATCCTAATATGACCAAGCAAATACGTCCACATGCTCTTTTAAAAGCTTCACCAATTGCTGTTTGACTTCTTCCCCAAGCGTTTCCCCAGTCTTGACCTCTTTCTTGTCTTCCTTGGTGCCAAGATTAATAATATCTACCTGCTCCTTGTGAGGTTGAAACTCTGGGTACTCGTAACATGCCATTTTTACCAGTTCATCAGGGATCTCAAAATCTTCATCCTCATCTTTGACTTGGTATATTGGTGAGTCAAAGTCAAGAGGGAAAGCAAAGTCATTGGATTCAACAGGTTTTGGGGTATCATTGCATGTTGGAATGACTTAATTTATTAAAACACACAAGGACAAATGCAGCAACAAGAAAAAGTTTTGTTGATTTTTTTGGAAAAATGCCATTTCCTTTTAAAAGTGAAAGCAAAGACAATTAAGGAAACAACAACGAAGGATTTAACAAAATAGTTCATTAATCATAACATTCTTGAAAGCACGGGGCCCTTACAAAATACATCCTATAGCCTTGGGCATGGCTATGGAGGATTAAAGATAAAAAACAACAACAAGTAAAGAAAAACAAACAAATTACTTCGACACAGGAAAGATCACGGGAATCTCAACAGCCTCCCAATTGCTTAGAGCAGTCTCGCAATGGTATACCAAATGTTCAATATCCTCGTCTTCAAAATCTTCTCCCACGGCATTGACTTGGAATCCTCCACTAACGAACACCTCTTGGATAGTCTTCGGACGTCCTTCTGCGTGTGTTGATGCTTCGACATGATTTGGTTTGTAACCCAACCCTTGGTGACCCAGTCTCGCTTTCACCTCAATAACCTCTCCCTAACCTGCAGGAGTACCCTATTCCAATGTAGACTTAATGCTCTAGGCGGATGCAAAAGATGGACCACTCCTTGCCACTGTGTCTTCTATCATCACCGTGTAAGCTATTTCAAGCACTTGGAAAGAAGTTTCCAACACATCCTCATCTGCCTCAATATACCTGAATGATGATAAATTAATCACCATCAAGTCTTCTTCGCCATGCACAATTACCAGTTTGTCATTTACAACAAATTTCATCCTTTGATGCAAAGTGGAAGTCACTGCCCCTGCTGCGTGAATCCAAGGTCGTCCCAACAAATAGCTGTAAGCCGGGTTAATGTCCATTACCTGAAATGTGATATCGAACACGTGAGGGCCTATCATAACCGACAACTCCACTTCCCCAACAACCGTTCTTCTCAAACCATCAAAAGCCTTCACAATTAACGACGTTGGCTTCATCTACTCCCCTTCATATGCCAACTTTGCGAGCGACCTTTTGGGAAAAACATTCAACGAAGATCCAGTATCAACCAAAACTCGCGCCAACGTGTCCTCTTGACATCTGATAGATACGTGCAATGCACGGTTATGATTACGCCCTCCCCTTGGCAACTCTTCAATACTGAAACTCAGAGTATTGCAGGCTATAATATTGCTATCACCGAATCAAATTGGCCAGGGGTTATATCCTTCGTCACATGTGCTTGCATTAACACCTTTTGTAGAGCCTCCCTATGGGCCGGGGAATTCATCAGGAGAGACAAAATTGAAATTTTTGAGGGGGTTTGATGAAGCTGATCAACAACCTTGTAATTGCTTTTTCGGATAATCCTTAAGAACTCCTCAACATCTCCTTCAGTGATGGGCATTTCTTTGTCTTTGGCCGTCATGGCAGGGGTAACCTCTTTTTGAGCAACCACTGTTATCTTGGGTTGATATATTCGACCACTACGAGTCATCTTACTCGTTCCTGCAATATTTGTCACATCAACCTGGTCATCCTTCACCTCCTCATTCTGAATAATCTTCCCAGATTTTTGGTCTAACACAACCATATCATACTTCCACGGGACTGCCTTTGTATTCTCAAAAGGAAAAGATCTCGACTTCTGAATAACAACTGGTCGCGGCTGATCAACAGCAGATTTTTCAAAAACAGGCTTCACACTTTTGCTGGTCATATTGAACACATGGACTTTTTCACTTTTCCTTGGTAGATTGAAGACAGGCTCAACCACCGAAACTTCCTCCTTCTTTACCTTGATGCCCACTTGCAATAATCCATCATCGATCAGACTTTGCACATCTTTTTGCACCACACCACACCCTTTAGGATTAACAGAACACTCTTCACAGTCACTATGGGTACCTTTAATCAGCCCTGCTTTCAACAGTTTCTCATGAAGTGACCTCAACGGAGTCTTGATTTCTGACTGTAAGTTCATAGTATGCCTAAGAGGGGGTGAATTAGGCTTATAAAAACTTTTTCAGATTTTTGGTGTTCTTTAATTTTTCTTTGGTTATGTTCTTGGTGATGGATGCAGTAGAAAGCATAAAAAAAGTGGACACCAATATTTATAGTGGTTCCCCTCACAATCCAAGAGTACTCCACTCCCCTTTCAACATGAAAGAGATTTTTTACTATTGTTTAAGAAATTACAACCTATCACACCATCAACCAGTGAGGCCTACTAACAAACAATTTCAACAACTTATGATGCAAGAACAATCCTCTTGCAACACTCACCCTTGTGTCCAACAATCCTGGATCACAAGTCAAATACAAGTAATTCTAATGATTTGATGAGAGTAATAATAATGATATCAATACAAAGATTGATCTTCTCCTTTAATCAGAATTCACAACTTAATCTCAATACAAGTGTTCAAACAAATGGATGTGAAAGGTTATGCAAGTATGAACACTTTTTAAATGTATTTGAAATTATTTGAAAAGTAGTGAATATGATTCAATGATTGTTTTTGAAAATTGTTGGAGGGTGTTTTTTCAAAAAGAAATTTTCAGAATTTATATTGGTAAAAATACCCATTCAAAAAGGTATAATTATGTGTAATTCAAATGATGAAATGGTATAACAATTACACAACATTTGAATTTAAAACAAAGCAATTTTTCAGAAAACGTTCAGTGTTAATCAGTTAACCTATATGGTTAATCGGTTAACACTGGAACGTTAGGCCAGAAAATTTAAGTTTTGAAATGGTTAATCGGTTAACACTGTTATTTTTCAGAAAAATACTTAATAAAACAATATTATACCAATTCCAATTGTTTCAAAAACATGTTCATGCATTATGATCAAATGATAAATTATTTGAACACTTATATATCAATTAAATTAGAGAATTTTGATATACCATAGCTTGTGTCCAAGTCTTGAAAGATGATCGAGCAAATGTACATGAAGCTTGAATGTTGATCACTTCCATAATACTTTAATCTTGGTCTTTTGAAAGCTTTTGACTTTTTGCACAGATGAAATGAGCTTGAGTCTTGTTGTTGTCGTCATCAAAACCTTGAAACCTTGAGATGAAGCATGCTTCTACAATCTCCCCCTTTTTGATGATGACAACCAATTGAGTCTTGTGCAATATTTTGACGATGTTTGGTCCTGGTCTTGTTTCTCCCCCTATGTCCATGAACTCCCCCTATCTAAAACAGACACAAAAATTATGCACACATAGACATTAGAAAGCCAAAGCTCTTCTCCCCCTTTGTCGTCAGCAAAAAGGAAGGAGCTTTCAAACAATACTAGAAAGTATCGACAATTATGAAAGCAATCAAAAGAATAATCAAGTAGGTAAGCAAAGCATACTGAAATAAAATTAAACATGAAGCAGAGTGCAACCAAAATAGAGTATGAGTACAACGCAAATGAAACAAAGTTAAGAACATACACTTAAAACTTTAATGACTAGAAAGCAATAAAAGACAGCAACAACAACATATTCTCTAAATGTCCTCATCAGCCATATCCTCATCGTCTTCGCCCTCTTCTTCACTATCACCCGCTTCTTCAATCTCGTCTTCCACGACCCTGGTGGTTGAATGTTGAGGATTAAGGATGAGGTTGTGGATAGAGGCAATAGCTCTGGAGGTTTCACGGTGCATATTCATGGATTCCCTATGTTGGTTCATAAAGGTAGTATAGAGAAATTCACTGGTTAGTCCTCCTTCGAGAATAGGATAGGCTTGATTGGCAGGACCGTCATCTGCATATCGGTATGTTCCATTAGCTTCCTTGATGATACCCGTATTCTTAACAATGGTGATCTCATTGATTTCATTTGTGGTAGGTTTCATCTTGGTGGACGGTTCTCTGTTGAGGTCCAATTCTGTCAACTCCAGAATCCTTGAAATCAACTGTGCATACGGCATCCTTGTTATGCAGTGAAGTTGTTGCTGAAGATGGTACATGATAGTCAAAATCCAGTTCACCCTAATTCTATTCTTGATTGCATACATAAGTTGCATCTCCAAGTCATTAATTTGTGAATGATTTGAATCCTTGGGTATCAGAACATAACAGATCACATAGTGCAGCATTCTATCGGAAACCGTCAGGTTTTTCGCATAACACAACATGCAGGCGGTCCGAGAGTTTGCTATGACCGTCTCTTTGGGGAACTGGCAGATTTGATAATAATACTCCATTTTGTCATAGTTTGCCCATAATCCATCAACATGGTTGACACCCTTCCTTAAGAAACAACCTCTTGAAGGTATTTTGAGGTGTCTAGCAATGGTGGACAGTTTCTCAGTAAACTCATGTTCTCTAACCACAGAACTGATCATATGATTTTCATCAATATCCAGATATACAGCCAATTTATTCATAAAAGCTTTAACCAAGTCTGGATAAATGATACCAGAATTTGAAACAAACTTATCTATGTGCTGATACTCAAGCAGTGCAGGGAAATCAAATGAAGATGCTGGAAATGCTTTAAGATTCACATATTTTACAGGCAGAAGTTGTCGGACACGAACCTTGAAGTCCAATCACCTCTTCTTGGTAGTCTCCATGGGAATGCTGTCGTCTTCAGAGGAAGAAGCATATTCAGGAAGTTTTCCCTTGCCCTTGTGTGAGGATGCCATGGATGAAAGTTTGAGAGGTGTTGAGAGATTAGGGTTTGTTGAATTTAGGGTTTGAAGTTGTGAGGAGAGAGTGGTAAAGGTGTGGCAATATATATGAGAGAGATGAGAGTGGGGTTTTAACGTTTTAGGGTTGGAAGGGCCAATATCCAATAATGAGTCAGAGAGGAGGAAGTGTTCCAAGGATATGAATTTTGGACACTTAGGAGAATATTGACCACATAAAAATGCATTTAACACATATAATGTTTCAAAAATTCTAATTAATTTTCATTTCTGATTTTTAGAAATTTGAACAGTGTTAATCGGTTAACCATATAGGTTAATCGGTTAACACGTTAAAAAATTGAGTCAGAATTGAAAATTTAACAGTGTTAATCGGTTAACCATATAGGTTAATCGGTTAACACATGAGAATTTTGGAAAAATTGTGAAAAATAGAATGCAAACAATAATTGAAAACATATAGAGAACATACATAATATCATGCATACATAAAATAGCAAAGGTCAGATGTCACCTTCATCAAGAATCCCAAGTTCTCGCCGAATTTTGTAGAATGGTTCTTTCGCCAATGGTTTGGTAAAGATGTTGGCGAGTTGATTGTGCCTGTCGACGAAAGTAACATCCACATCTCCATTCAATACGTGATCTCGAGGAAGTAATGCCGGATATCTATATGCTTTGTCCTTGAATGCATGACCGGATTCTTCGTGATGTTGATGGCACTTGTGTTATCACATCGAAGAGGAATGCAACCGAGATCTACACCGTAATCGAGGAGTTGTTGCTTGAGCCACAAAATTTGAGCACAACAACTTCCTGCTGCAATATATTCTGCTTCGGCTGTACTGAGAGCCACACATGCTTGCTTCTTGCAGGCCCATGACACTAGTTCTTTCCCGAGAATGTGACACGTACCACTTGTTCTTTTTCTATCGGTCTTACATCCTGCATAGTCAGCGTCAGAGTAACCAACTAAAGAACAAGTACTACCTTTAGGATACCATAATCCGACGTTCATTGTCCCTTTGAGATACTTTATGATTCTCTTTACGGCTGTGAGATGCGATTCCTTCGGACTTGCTTGAAAGCGTGCACACAAATAAATGCTAAACATAATGTCAGGACGGCTTTCCGTCAAATATAGTAATGAACTGATCATACCTCGATATTTTGTTATATCAATTGGAGTACTGGATTCATCTTGATCAACGTACATTCCGGATCCCATAGGAGTGAACATCACCTTGCAACTATCCATATCGAATTTCTTCAATAATTCCTTGCAATACTTGGATTGGTTGAGGAAGATGCCATCCTTTGTTTGCTTGATTTGTAGTCCAAGAAAATAATTCAATTTTCCCATCATGGACATCTCGAATTCTCCTTGCATCATAAGTGAAAATTCTTTGCAAAGCTCTTTGTTTGTTGATCCGAAGATGATGTCGTCGACATAGACTTGAACCAATAAGGTGTTTCCTTTGATCTTCTTTATGAACAATGTCTTGTCAACCTTTCCTTTTGTAAATCCCTTCTCACACAAGAAATTGCTAAGGCAGTCATACCATGATCTTGGTGCTTGTTTTAGTCCGTAGATTGCCTTTTTCAGTTTGTAAACATGCGAGGGATTCTTGAAGTCTTCAAAACCCGGAGGTTGTTTGACGTAGACTTATTCATTAATGTAGCCATTCAGGAAAGCGCTTTTGACATCCATCTGGAACAACTAAAAATTCATAGAATAAGCGTGAGCAAGTAATAATCTAAGTGCTTCTAACCTTGCTACCGGATCGAACGTTTCATCAAAATCAATTCCTTCCTCCTGGTTGTAGCCTTGTGTGACCAATCTTGCTTTGTTACGAACTATGATCCCATTCTCGTCAAGTTTGTTCTTGAACACCCATCTTGTTCCTATGATGTGCTTATGGTCTGGTCTTGGTACAAGACTCCAAACTTGATTCCTTTCGAATTGATTGAGTTCTTCTTGCATCGCTACAATCCATTGGTCGTCGCCTAAGGCTTCACCAATCTTGGTTGGTTCAATTTGAGACACAAAAGCCATGTTGAGACATGCATCCTTAAGATTTAGTCGAGTTGCAACGCCTTGGCTAATATCACCAATTACTTTAGCTATTGGGTGATCTCTATGCGTTCTCCATTCCTTCGGAAGATCTTGATGTTCTTCAATGATTTGAGTGACATCTTCTTGTGATATTCCTTGATTCTTTGAAGTCTCTTCTTGTTGTTATGAAGAACCTACTGTATCATCATCATCATCCAAAATAATATTATCCTCTTTCGAGGGGTTAGTCTCATCAAACAAAACATGAATGGATTCTTCAATAGTAAGAGTTCTTTTATTAAAAATTCTAAATGCTCTACTATAAAGAGAATAACCAAGAAATATACCTTCGTCGGATTTCTCATCAAACTTATCGAGATTATCCTTATTGTTGTTGAGAACAAAGCATTTGCATCCGAATATGTGGAAGAATGCTATATTTGGTTTTCTACCCTTGAACAACTCATACGGAGTCTTTTTGAGAAGTGGTCGAATATTGACACGGTTGCTTACGAAGCATGCTGTACTAACTGCATCTGCCCAAAAATATTTAGGAAGATTTGCATCGCTAAGCATTGTCCTTGCAAGCTTTACCAGTGATCTATTCTTCCGTTCTACGACACCGTTTTGTTGAGGTGTTCTTGGTGCTGAAAAATTATGAGAAATTCCATGTTCTTCGCAAAAATCTTCAAAGTCTAAATTTTGGAATTCTCCACCGTGATCGCTTCTTATAGAGGCTATGGTGAGTGATTTCTCATTCTGAATTTGCTTCGCATACTTCTTGAATGCTTTGAAAGCATCATTTTTCTGCACTAAAAACAATGTCCATGTGTATCGAGAGAAATCATCAACAATAACTAAAGCATAAAAGTTACCTCCGAAGCTTTTTGTTCTTGATGGACCAAAAAGATCCATATGCAACAATTGAAATCGTCTTGATGTAGAAACCACTTGCTTGGATTTGAAAGTTGTCTTGGTCTGTTTCCCTTTTTGACATGCATCGCATAATCTATCCTTGATGAATTTTATCTTTGGGAGTCCAACAACTAGATCATGCTTTATCAATTTGTTTAGATGCTCTATGTGGATGTGAGCAAATCTTTTATGCCAAAGCCATGCCTCGTTGTTGTTTGCCATAAGACACTTTACCTTCAAAGAAGAGTCATCAAAAGAAATCATAAAAATGTTATTATATCTTTTACCTTTTAGCAAAATGTCATGAGTGACTTCGTGTTCTATCAAGCATTCCTCCTTTGTGAAGTTGATTCAGAACCCTTTGTCACACAATTGACTTATGCTAAGTAGGTTGTGTTTAAGGCTTTCCACATAAAGAACGTCTTTGATGATTGTACATGGAGGTGCACCAACGGTTCCAACTCCAAGAATTTTTCCTTTATTATCATCACCATAAGTGACGTATCCTTTGGCCTTTAATGATAGACTGGAAAATTTGTTTATGTCTCCCGTCATATGCTTCGAGCAACCGCTATCAAGATACCATTGATTAGACGTTGTCTTGAAGCATACTGTTGCACCCTAAAATTTGCTCAACCTTATTCACATGGTTTATGTTTCAATATCATTAGCATTTGCATATAGGAGCATGTACATAGCCTAATCATCTGCATAGCATAGCATAGCAAATCATCCAGCAGGGACCAATCATTATTCTCATCTCTATGAGCCTATCAAGAGGTTATTATTCTAATTCAATCTCATTCAAGTCATCAGAAAGAATTTGAAAGCTAGGAAGTCAATGGATCAATCAGTGCATTTATCTCCTATCTGAGGGTATCTGAGGACCATCAAAGAAATTGTGAGTTGTGGCTTGAGCATGGAAAGTATGTGGGCATCATGGGAGGCTTAGAAAGTCATTTGGAGAAGGAGACAAGTCCTTGGTGTGATCACAAGAATTGCAGTTGAAGACAGTCAACTAGGGTTCCATCTGGGGTCAACTCTAGGTCAACTCTAGGTCAATTGACTGATTGAAAGGCTATTGGAGAGATGTGGGGTTCATCATTTGACATGTAAAGAAGGATATGTTGTTGTGATAAGAAGAAATCAAGAGAAATCAAGGAGAAGAGGAGTTTCTGAATTAGGGTTTCTGTGTAAAATCCCCTAATTTAGGTCAAATTTCCAAGCAAGATAAGTCAAAATGCAAGCTTCAAATGGATCCTTCGATAACATGAAACTTGTAGAGGATCTCAAGACCTTAAATTTGAGTGGTGGAATACATCTAGGAGATTTATAGAACTCAAGTTATGGTCCTTGCAAGTTACAGGTCATCTGAGGTATCTGAAATTTTGTCTGTGAAAGTGACTTGACTTCCAAGCAATTTTTACCCCTCAAGGAGATTTCAAATGAATTTCTGGCCAACATAAGAGTTGTTCCTCATTGTCTTAGCTTTCTATAATGGTATGGTATGCCTTCATATGATTTGTGGAACTCTACTTATGGTCTTGGCAAGCAAAGGGTATTTTGGTCATCTGAGAATTACAGGTCATTTCAAGCCTATGCCCAAAACTCATACAAGGAAGCTCAAATGGAAAACTTCACAACATAAAACTTGTTCCAAATGACATTTTGAGTCTAGGAAAGTGACCATGAAAGATTGGAAAGATTCATAGAACAAGGTTTCAAAATTGCTGAATTTAATGAATGAAAAATGACCTAAAAATGAGATTTTTCATACTTTGGCCAAATGAGGTGAAATTATAGGTCATTTTGATTGGAAAAATCATTTTGAGAACATTGGA
Organism: Lathyrus sativus; assembly: GCA_963859935.3. Lineage (NCBI taxonomy): Eukaryota > Viridiplantae > Streptophyta > Magnoliopsida > Fabales > Fabaceae > Lathyrus > Lathyrus sativus. The sequence continues at coordinate 80,867,078 of OZ012741.1, read as the reverse complement.
AAAATTAGAATTTTGAGTTTGGTTCAAGATTTAGGAGTTATGCATGGTTACTTACAATGAAAGTTACATAATCCAAAATGCAAGGAAGGAGTGCATGGGAAGTTTCTCCAAACTTCTAGGACTTTCTAAGCTCATGTATATATTTATATGAAGAGCTTCATGCCATTTTTGGTGAATCATATTGCTCATAACACCAAGTTTCACACAATTTTTCCAACTTGCAAAAGCTTTTCAAACTACCTCAAATCTTCACCAATTTTCACAATTCATGATCTGATCTTCATCACCATCATTCATAGATCACATTTCACACAAGCATTTGGTGGATTTGAGTAGAATTCGTGCCATACACTTCCATCATCCAAGAAGCAAGAAATTTGGAATTGCAAGATCCAAGAAGTTTGAGTTAGAATCTTTGCATACAGAATCAAGGTTTGAGTGTGTGGATCAGTTTCAAGTCACTGCAAGCATTGGATCAAGGAGTTCCATAACTGTTTTCTTCATTTTGCACCAGGTAGGTTTCTCCTTCGAATTGCATGTTTTAGTTAGACTTACAGGGATTTGTTAGCATAGAAATGTTAAGATAGGTTAGATGACTGATTTTGGTGAGTTTGGAGAGGTTTCATGAAGATTGACCATGGTGTGCACAAACTGTTGAAGCTTGTAACTCTTAGAATATTGCATGATAATCTGAGGTTAATAGCTTGTGATGATCAGCATAAGATGTGGATTAGTTTAGGGCAAGAATTAGAGAGAATTGGGAGGTTTGATCACAGGTGATATTGATGGATTCAGACTGTTATGCTCATCGGGTTCTATTGTGGAGTGAGTTTTAGAATGAGATATTGTTATGGTTGTGTAGAGGGAAGAAAATGGACCAAGTTTGCTTTTCATAGCATGTGATTTCATGGACAATTGATGGAGAACAGAGAGCTCGAAGATGCATGCATGGTGAAGGGAGTTTCAGAAACCCTAGGGTTTCTAAGGTTGAAGACAACCTTCTGGCCATACGATCAGGCATTGACATTTGACTGGGTTTTGGATCCAACGGCCACGATTAAAAGATGGAGACGGAGGGAAAATTCAAATGGTGCAACGCACCGTTTCATTTAAATCCAATCAGACTGGGCTCAATAATTGTTGCTAATGACACCCCTATCCTCAGGCCCAAAACCAGTTTCAACTACAAAACTTACTATCTGCACCGTTTTGCTTTTTTAATTGTTGTTATTTGCTGAATGCATATGGGCCCAGACGCGCTTGCTATGCGCGCCCCCCAGTTTGGGCCCAGTTTGTTTTTTTAACTGCTTTTCACTACTTTCTGCACCCCATTTCAATTAATTCATATTATTTCATTCATATTTTTTTAATTCTTTCAAAATTCATAAAAAATAGAAAAATGCTAGTTTTTAATTGGTTGTTTTTTTATATTGTTCATAATTTTGTCAAGAAAAATATCACATAAAAAATTTAATATTTCATTTTATTTTAATATTTTTGGCATATTTTTCTTTTAAATAGGTGTAAATATCATTTTGTTTGATACATGAATTTGGTAATTTTAGTTTGAATAGATGCTTCAATATTTTTAATCCATTCTTTTTAGGTTGGTTAGTTTAGACCTTCATCTTGTATATAAAATTTAGTTCATAATTTTAGGACTTATTTTTAGGTGATTTGGTTAGATGTGAATAAGATGAACAAAATTAGGGTTTAGGTGATAACATAGGTGAATTAGTTCATTTCCCTTAGGAGTTAGAGATTGAATTTTTGGGGTATGGGACTATAGGGATTATGGGTAGTTATTAGATCCCTTTGAAAATGTTAGGATTCCCCTACTGATATTAGTATACTGTCTATATTTGCTTGACTGGTATGGTGTGCCCTTTCTGGGGATCATGATTTGTCTGTGTGGGTATTGGGATTGCTTGGGGATTGGGAGAGCTGAAGACTTGTGATGATGAAGCCATTGGAGATCCAGAGATTGAAGACCAACTTCCAGAGTTGATGAGGAGCATCCTTTGCTGGCAGCTGTTGAGGAGCATAGGACTTAGGAGCTAGGCAGAGCTCTAGAGTAGAGAATTTGTTTCACAAACATGGAAGGCCTTGTCTGCCTCCATTCTTTCTCTATGATTCAAAGTCTCTTTCAAATAGTCACCTCCTTCCTTTGGAAGGATCAGTGAATGTATTTGAAAGATAGAACTTTTGAGGGAAAATTATCTGTATAATGTTAACAGTTAATGAGCCACCCTTGGTAGGCAATTTACTGTTTAACATTCATTCACCTTCATCTGGTTGACTGATGTTCATTCTGAAGATTGAGACTTGAAGAAAAAGCCATTGCAGAGGGAAGACTGATAATCAAGACCTTGCTGGAAGGCTGTGGAGATGGAGATTGATGCTTGCTGAAGCTTGTAGCTGTTTGGAGATGACTTGAAGTCAGATGTTGATGCAGAGCTGATGTGGCTGTTTATTTTTGTTGTTTTTGATATTTGATGTATTGATTGGTTTTCCCTGGCTGTATTGTTTGCTGTTTAACATGTTGGGTTGAAAGTGAATGTTGTTCACTTTTGCCTATTGTTTTCTAGATTCGGGGTTGAGTGGGACTCCCTTGCCTCGCTTGTATTGTTGCATCCATGCATTTTACTGTTTTACTGTATATATCTGCTGTTTTTGTTTCCGTCTATTCCCTTAGGATCTCTGTTTCTCTCTGTGCAAGAGAGGAGCATGATAGACATTAGGTCTTAACCCATGCACGATAACATTAGGTTAGTGTGATCCCCTTTTCAACCATAGGTTAGGTTAGAGTCCTGTCTCTTCTTTCTCAAAACAAACAGAAAAACACAATAAATATTTCAAACACAATAAAAGACACTTCTTCCGTAAAAGAATGTGAACTCATCAAGACGTCATTTTTGTCCGCTTGGGCTGTTAATCAGAAAAACCTTTTTCAGAAGGAATAAAAACAATCAAGACGGACTTGTGTCGTACGTGGCCCGAACTACGTTTGCTCTGATCTTTCATACTGTATGAAAGTACGTAGGCATAGGATGCGATGTCCTAGCGAGCAACCTTCCCCTCCTTTCCCGTAGGTAGGCGAACTACGTTGACTCTGATTTCTCGTTACAGATGGGAATACGTAGGCATAAAGTGCGATACTTTTCCGAGTCATTTTCTTTTCTTTTAATCCCAGACCTGTAGAATAGATAGAATAACAATCCGTACTAGAAAACAAGCGTGGATCCCGTCGAGTACGACGGACGTGAGGGGTGCTAATACCTTCCCCTTGCGTAACCGACTCCTGAATCCAGGATTTGGTTGCGATGACCATTCCTTTCCCGTCTTTGCGTTAGGTTTACTTCGAGCGTTTCCTTTCCCTCCTTTGGGATAAATAACGCACGGTGGCGACTCTTATGTTCAGCCGGCGCCGATTTTCGCAGTAGCGACTCTGTTAGGGATCCAACGTCCCCTGGCTGCTAAGGACTGCGATAGTCCTTATGCATTTGGGATCCAACGTCCCTTGAGAGAGTCAATCCTAGCGCTTGTTTTCCCGTCGAGGATTTTGTATGGATTTATATTTCTGACCTTTATTTTCAGCATCATATATTATTGAGTATTATTGTTGTATTTGGGTGTGACGGGTGTTCCATGATTGAGAGATAAGCCGGACCTGGGCTTGAGTGCACCTAGAAGTAGAGCAGAAAGTAGTGGGCGCGTGCCGGCTTTGCTTGCATTAGTGTCTCATGAAATCTACACTCGGACGAGGTTCTTCTGGTTGGCTTCTTTTTCTACCCTTTGGGTCGAAGGGGTTGTTGGTCAGTTGAATTGTCGACTCCGGGGACCGATCATTTGGAAGTTGGCTAAGTGAGGCCTCTTCAGGGATTGATGATGCCACTCCTTCTGGGAATCGTATCATCAACCCTGAAAGTCTGTGACGCCGACGACCGCATAGGATGCCATACCTTTGTCAGTTATTAGGACATCCACCTGTGAGAGGGTTTGGGGTTATGCTGGTAACTAGACCTTCAGATACCGGTTTGTTTCTTGATCAGAGATCCTGGATATTTATGGAGAGTCCTGAGGTCTGTCAGAGACCAGTTGGAGAGTTCTGAGGTCTGTCAGAGACCAGTTGGAGATATGATTTGAGGTCTGACAAAGACCAGTTGGAGATATGATTTGAGGTCTACCAGAGACCAGTCAGAGTTATGCTGTGGGTCTGTCAGAGACCAGTATTGGAGCTTTGTTTTAGGTCTATCTGAGACCAGGGTTTGAGGACTTCTAGAGAGTCTATCTGAGACTTCTTGATATGGTTCAGGCTATTCAGCTACGGCATTTGGTCCCTGTTGCATGTTACTTGCATTGCATTGTTTGCATACTCATTATCATTGCATCCCATTAACGTGTGTCTGTGCTGCAGGTGCATTTGCATATCCTCCGATTCTAGTGCCCAGACTTCTGAGTTTGGATCATGGATGGTTTGAGTAAGACGGTTGCGTATAAGCTACCCACACCTGATATTACTCCTTTGCTTGGTCTGATATCTCTTGCTGATGAGGAGGTTAGGAGAAGCTTCAGAATGAGTCATGGGAGATTGCTGAGATTAGTCTGCAAGCCCACTGCTGATGAGATGAACGGGTTGTACACCTTGATGCAATTCTATGATCCTGCATTGAGATGTTTTACGTTTGCTGACTTCATTCTAGGGCCTACCATGAAGGAGTATGTAGAGTTTACTGAGCTGCCGGTACAGAATGCAGTTCCCTTTATTCACTCTGCTGCTGAGCCCAAGTTGGAGGACTTAGCTAAAGCCTTGCACATGAACACTGCAGAACTGTTAGTGACTTCTTGGCTTGGGGTTTCAGGTTTCTCTCTTGATTTTCTGGTTGGCAAGGCTCAGGAGTATGCCAAGAGCGGATGTTGGGTGGTTTTCAATGCTATTTTGGCTCTATGCATTTATGGAATTGTGTTGTTTCCTAACTTGCCTAACTTCGTGGACTTGGACGCTTTCCATCTGTTTGCTGCGGGCAACCCAGTGCCCACGTTGATCGGAGACTTCTACCACTCATTGCACTACAAGAATGAAAACAGAAGGGGAAAGACTGTTTACTGCTGTGCGCCTCTGTTGAGCATGTGGTTTAAGAGTCATCTTCCCCCGAAGGGATCTTTTGTGGATAGTGTAACTACCGCTAGCTGGTCAGAGCGCCTGATGAGGCTATCTTCTGAAGACATAAAGTGGTTTGATCAAGACTTGCTGGGGTCTGAGCTTATCTTCAGTTGTTCTGGGTACCCTAATGTTCCGTTGATAGGAAGAAAAGGGTGTATTAACTACAACCCATCTCTGTTTGTCTGTCAGTTCGGATATGCGCTGAAGAACCCACCAAAGGAGGAAGAAGTACAGGAATCTCTGTACTTCACCGGTGATTTGAAGGGGGAGTTATTCGCCAAGCTGCAGCGTGCCTGGACGCGTATTAACAGAAGAGGGAAGCCGTTGTTAGGGAAGAACGACTGTCAAGCTTATGCACCCTACAGAGTTTGGATCCAGGAGAGAGCAAGTCAGTTGCGGATGCCATTTCCAGATGCGCCAGTCCCTGTTCATACTCCGGTAGAAGAGCCAACCACTGTTTCTAGGGAAGCCTACGAGCAAGTTGTGAAAGAAAAGGAAGCCTTGATGAAGATCAATGAAGGGTTAGAGCAAGAGCTAGCTCAGATACGCAGTGAGAAAAACAAGGCCGTGCATGCTTTCCACCAGCAGATCGAGCTAGTAAACAGACTAGGGGACGAGTTGACTGAGGAGAAAAAGAAGCACGAACGTCTGGGGAAAGAGTTCAAAAGCTCCCATGACATGCTGGAATCCAAAAAGAAAGCGCTTGACGCAGCACACTGAGAGATCTCTTCTTGCAATAAGACTTGGAATGCTACGCTCACCAATAACAAGAAGAGGGAAGATAAGTTGAAGCAGCAAATTTCTGACCTCGAGGAGCAGTTGAAAGCTAGTATTAGGAAGTATGAGGAAGAAGTGATGACCCAGTATAGTCTCCAGAATGCATTGAACAAGGCCATCAAAGGCAAGGACGAAGCCATGTCTCAGAAGCGTAAGCTAGAAGATCGCTTCGGAGAAGGGGCATGGGAGGAAACTACTGGAGACGTGCGACGTGTTATTAAGAAAAGAAACCAACTTGTTGAAGGGCTGCTTACCAGACCAGGTCATCCAGAGACCAAGCAGTTAATAGAAGAGTACCGGGCTTATAGGAGTACCTGATTATTTCGTGTATTACCTTGTATGCTTTATTTGCATAGTGCTGACCATCACCAGGGTTGTTGGTTAAGGTCATGCCTTCTTATTGTACTCGGTGATATTGTATTCTTGGTTTGTTCTGCAATATATGAGGCTTTCTGTGATTCAGCTCCGATCTTCATATTGCTAGCACTGTCACTGCACTGGCACCTTCACACTAGAATCGGAGAATGCTTTTCCCTAATGCACAGACACACACATTGCATTGCATTCATATTCATATTGCATTACAGGTAATCATTGGACGGTATCTTATTTCCTGCTTTGCACCAGGTATTTTCAGGATTGCAGATCAGCGCCCGCACAGATATTCCACTCGCACCAACTGTCGAAGAATCATGGATCAAATGCAGAACGAGATGCAAGATATGCGCGAGAAGCTAGCGCTCTTCATGCAGACCATGGAGACTATTGCAAAAGGTCAGGAGAATTTGCAAGCCATGGTGCAGCCTCTGTTGGTCAGAAATGCTGGTCATGGGAATGAGGATCATCAGTCTGTGCGAGTCGACACTGTTCCTGGGGATGGCACTCCCACACCAGTGGCTCCACCTGTAGTCAATATACCTGCTGCTAATGTCAATAACGCTGCTGCTGCTGGGAACGGTAACGTCGGAGTTGGGAACGAGACTGCTGTCCATAACGTTGGGCTTGGTGATGTCAACTTGGGTGATAATATGGGAGGCAACGGCTTCGGTAATGCTGGATTCGGGTTCAATGATCAGGGATTCGATAATGCTGGGAAATATGGTTTCAATGCTCAAGGCTTTGGGCAGGACGGTTTTGGTGTGACCAATCAGGGTTACGGAGGTTTCGAAAATGGAAACGGCGTTGGGTTAATGACTTTTGGACCTGTTGGAGTTGCTCAGGGGTACGGCAACAGAGGGCGAGGTCCGGTGATGAATCAGATCAGAGCTGGCCGTAATAATGGATATGAGGGGTATGGAGCTGGGAATGGTATGTGGCAAGAGGATCAGCAGGAGGACGCTTTCTCCGGCGGAGGTTTCGAAGGGCCGATGGATGACTCCCAGAAGATCAGAATGCTAGAAGAGCAGATGAGGGGGGTCCTGAACCAAAGTGCTGTGGGCTTAGACATGTCAACAATGGGTCTGGTACCTGGCTTGAGGGTGCCAATCAAATTCAAAGCTCCTACGTTTGATAAGTATAAAGGGGACACCTGTCCGAAAGTGCACGTGCGGGCTTATTACAGAAAGATGTCTGCATATTCAACTGATGAGAGGATGCTAATGCATTTCTTTCAAGATAGCTTGTCAGGTCCTTCCTTAGAGTGGTATATGGGGTTGGAACCAACGCATATAAAGACATGGAAGCAGCTGGCGGAGGCATTTGTAGCTCTCTATAAGTATAACAGCGACTTGGCACCCAACCGGGTCCAATTGACAGGGCTGTCTCAGAAGAAGGGTGAGAGCTTTAAAGAGTATGCGCAAAGGTGGCCCGATATGGCTGCTAGGGTCCGTCCTCCTCTAGAAGACAAGGAAATGAATGACATGTTCATCGGCACATTCACAGGTGTTGTACCCCAAATTTTGACCCCTTTAGATTCTCATTATCATTTTTAGAAGCATGATCATGCATTATCTAACCCTAAATCACTGCAAGTTTATTATTGTCAAGTTACAGACGAACCAGGGTTTTCGCACCGACAAATTCAAAGAAACCAAGGAATGATTAGCCAATGATTTGGGCCAACTCAATCATTGAATGAAATCAAAGATAATATCAAAGTCAAAAGAGAAGTCATTTTGAAGAAATCATTTCAGAATCAAGAACAGTGCAGTTAGGAGGCCCCGATTAGGGTTTTTAACTAGTGAAAAGTCAACAGTGGTTTGACTTTGATATTGGAAGAGGTTTTAATGGTGGGATTGAGGTACATGAAGTTCATATAGACTATTAAAGACTATTCAAGAAGTATCAAAGTCTCAGGATGTCCAGAATGTCAACAGGCAACTCAATCGGCACCGATCGATCGTACGGTTGACCGAAAAGTCAACTCCTCAAATTTTGAGAATTGGAATCCAAGTTGTGAATCAAAGTTGTTCCTTATGTCATAATGGACTTGCATATCAATTTTCATGATCATTGGATCAAGGATGAGAGAGTAATCGAGAAATCGGGAAATTAGGGTTTTGAAAAGGGCTAAACCGTATCTCCTTAACCACACATCCAATTGAGTTGGTTCTAGTCTCATTTGAAAGCTATTGACAAGTCCTACAAAAGTCCCATACTAGTCCACAACCAGGAAATGCATACTTTTTGAGATATAAGCAAAAACATTCCTAGAAGGGAAAATAACTTAGAAAATTTCTAAGTTATTTTCACTTTATAAGCTAAAATCAGCCAACTTCAAGGGGGTTTTTCACCTAGTTTCAAATAGAATCAAGATTTCTGGCCAACATGAAAGTTTTAGTACTATGTGAGGGCTTTCTAAATTGTACAAGAACATCTCAAGGTGAGTTATGAGCTGAGAGATACATGTGTTCAAAGTTGGTATTTTGTCATACTAGTCCCACATTGACCAATTTTGCAAAAGCACCTCTATCACTCAAGTGGGCCAATTCTAACTTGTCAAACTCATACTATCTGATATATTGAACATCTCAAGCAAGTTGAAGCAAAGAAATTGCATGGAGATAGCATAGAATTAAAGATTGGAAGTTCATTGCCTAAGTTGTCATTTTTGACTTTTCCAAGCATGAGGTGGAAAGTGATTCTGCTCCAGCCACTCTACCAAGCACCTAGGCTGCAATTTATCAGTAGAAACATCATTTAAACTTTCCCATTGGGTTAAGGAGACAGCCAAAGATCAGAAAAAGCAAGGCAAGTTGGCAAGTGGTTGAAAATATCAAGTTTGCTTCATGGTTAAGCAAGACTTCCTAGCAAGCACCTCAATCATTTTCTCTATAAAAGGAGGGCTCCCTCACCTCATTAGAAACACATCTTTTCTGATAGAAACCACAAAGAACCCCTTTCATCACAATTCCATCATCTTGCTTCAATTTCTCAAAAATCACAAAGTTCACCAAAACACTCAAAAATGGCCTTGAAGTGAAATCTCTACCACATCAAGTTATACATGTTCCAGCACCCAAACTATCATCCATACACTTTATAAATAACATATATAAGGTGTACAAACCATTGAACCACCAAGAAAACTCAAAAATCAAAAAGTCAATCTCACACCTAGCTTACTTTGACCAAAAGCCACAAAAAAACCACCAAGTTGTGTTCTAAGCTTCTCCTTGAGGTTGTGATCACTTGGACACCTCACAAATAGCATATCTCAACTGTCAAGACCCTTAGAAACTATTGGAGATTCATAATTTTCATTTTGGCCTCATAAGTGTGTGGTTACTTAAAGTTGAAGCAAGGACCAAGGCAAAGAAGTGAAGAGGAGGTCTCTGGTTTTCTCAACCATTCTAGCACATTCAAAGGTTTCAGCAAGAGGTATTGACTAGTTTCCACTGACTTTTGCACTGGTTCTCAAGAATTGGCCTTTTTGACCATTGTGTTTGAATTTTGAAATATGAGCATTATGTGCTTTTCATGACATTTTGTGTTTGTTTCTTAGTTTTATTCCAAGAGCCATATTCTGTTTTGCCTAAGGTTAATATTGTGGTTGGGTTTAAAGTTCATTTATAGGTCCTATTATACATGTGTGAACAAGGTATAATGAGAATTGGTGTATATGACAACCATGTTGTTTTGTACCTCTATGTTTGGGCTAGGTATGCTAACTTCATGTACAGGTCTTGTTTCCTGTTGAACCAAATACTGAGATGATCAAAAACTCACTAATGTAATGTTTGGGTTGTGTGAATCCTGTTTTGAGTTTGTTTTGGTCATAATTCATCACAAGGCCTCAATTGGTAACTATATGGTGGTCATGATGTGGAGTGTGTTTATTACCAAAAATCTGGTTGCAGCAGTACTTGGAGGGTTTGTTTTGTGTTTAAGTATGCTGCTGAAGCAGGTGGTGTTTGTGACATTATTATAATTAAGTTGGTGTCCATTAATTGTCAAGAGCATTTCTCATAATAAACTGGTTTAAATGAGCAGTATGTGTAGGTTTTTAAGGCTTGGAAGTTTCATCTTAGTCAAGGTTTGGTAACTTGTCTAGATCATTTTGGCTTGATCATGTGTATAGCCCTAAAGAACACATCTTTAGCTCTGTCGTAAACTCATCCTTATGGAAATGTCTAGGACTGTCCTCATGGAGCTGAGTTTTGTCAAGATGGGTGTTTATCATCAAACTTGCAGCTAATTAAGCAAGTTTTTGATTGTCTATTTAAGTTAGCATTTGCTGTGGGGACTTTTGGTAGGCTCTGAACAGATGATGTTTGTTGAGCACAGCAGGGTGAGGTTTGAGGTTTGTATCTGTTTTCAAATTTTTGTTTGGTTTGTGTCATTAACTAGGCTTTGTTGGTTGTTATATATCAATCCTTAAGCTGACAGTCAAGTCAAAGGGTGTTTAAGATGAGGAATTAGGGGTATAAACTTTGGACAGGTTTGATTTTGCTTAAGTGTTGGCTTGGTCTTCATTGAAGTTATGATTGGTGCTGTTGAGGCATAGCATTAGGGACTGTCATTACAAGTCCCTCTATTGTTTGTGTTGGCTATAGGCCAAGGTAGGGATCTGATGATGATGTTTAAATAAACCACCTGCTGTCCAACCAACTCATAGCAGTAGGAACAGTATTTCTGCATAAAACCAAGGACCAAATATCATAGATCCTGACTATTGGAGGGTTGATTAGAAAGAATTCAGGTTTAGGCTGAGGAAGATTTTGTCACCACTGGTTGGATCTTTTGCTCATGCTAAGCCTGGCAGGGACCTGTTTTGATTAAAAGCTCTTATCTAGCAAAACTTTGGATTTGAAGTATTAGCAGCAGGGCTGGTAACAGAACTTTAGGACTTTAGATTGAAGTTTGGATTAGCTAGCTGCATCAGCTGTTATGTTTCTGTTTGCAAAGCCATCAATGAACACAAGATTGAAATGTCAAAAGTAACAACTGTCCATCATTCAAAACTGTCTTCACTTTCAAAAAAGAAAAAAACCACATCTCAAGTTTTGAACCAAGTGACAGACCATATACCAGTTGTGATTGGAGATGTACTTACATGACATTTGCACTTGAATTCCATGGTTTATGTGCATACCTCTAGGTCCCAATCACCCAATGCTTTAACAGAAGCTGTCAAAAAGGCATTGAGGATGTCTTGGGTGCATGAGCACTATCAGTCCTGCCTTGAGCATACTCTAGCACCATCATACCTAATCTTAAGCTTACAAGTGTGTAGAAATTGGATTTAGTGGTAGGTTACAGTTGCCATCTAGGCACACTAGCTTCAGCCTGTGCAAATCTATCTTTCAAAACACATCATGATAGTCTAACAGTTATCTTTGGCTGCTGATTGAGTTGGTTCCTTCAAAACATAAATCAAGGGTGAATATATTTCAACCTAGTACAGATTAATATTACACTGATAGAATTCAGCCAACCTTGCTGACCAATCCATGTGACTAACCAACAAAACTGATTGTATAGAATACAACAAGTTTACATTAGCTGCTCATTTCAAGTCAGGTTATTTAGAGTTTTTTTTAACCATTGTGGTTGAGTTACTCTGCCTAGTGTTGATTATACTCCAGTCTTAGATAGAATTTTTGGAAGAACACTGTTGTTGCACATATAGGATAGTGATCCTACTACCATCCTTGTTTTGAAAAAAGGGGCTGCTGATTTGAAAGTGGAAATTCCCAGCCTATGGTATTTGGAGTTTGAACCTTGAAGCTTTTATTTAGTTCTTGATGAAACATTGTTGTGTTATGAGGACATCTTTTTGATCAGCTTGTTAACTGTCTTGGAGACTTTTGTAAGGACTGCTGTCCTAGGATGGTCATTTACAGTTGAGAGCAGTTTTGGTTAGTAATAGGTATCAGCAAGATAGGGTCCTTTCCTTTGGTAATATCAATTCATACCCTTGGATATGAGTTCATTAGGCCTAGCATACTCGATCCTTGCTAACTTGAAGTTAGTTTTGGTTATTGCCACTGTGGAAAGCTCAGAACAGGTTTGAGATGTGATTTGTTGTTGTAGCATCTGTTTACATGGCCTTTACATAATTTGTCTACTTTACTTTGGCCTCTATTGAATTTAAACTGTTGGAAATCCCCAATACTAAAACACCAAAGCATGTTGACAGTTGTGTGTGGAGGCATACAATACCATTCAAATTCTACATTTTGTGCCAAACTGATTTTTTCACAAACTCACTTCACAAACATCTCACATTAGTTCATTATAACATGTTTACCTCATCATCTCATCAAAAATCACTCTGTCCCAAAAAAATCACACACAAAATGACTTTTGCTATCACATGCTTGCACATACCATACCAATTGGAGAATGAATGGTTTTCTTTGAAATCTTTTGACTGCAACAGCTTTGTTTGGCCATATGTGACATGTTTAAATGAACCAAACCATTGGAAATGACTTGGATACCAAACTACACTATCTCATGCACATAACACATACAAAAATGCATTTTGAAAACCAAATATTCACATGATAGTTCCAGTTCCATTTTTTTCACACACACATACTTGAAATCATATTTGGAAGGTGTCCATAATCTCACTTTGATCTAAATTGCTTTGGAACTCAAAAACCATATTGTTATGCATTGTTACTTTTATGAGCATTTGCAATTTGTATGTGACTTTCTACAGTCAATGATCTCTGGCCATGAAAGTATTATGATTTGCTTTATTATCATCTAACTGTTATGTGTGTGTGCTTGGATTGAATTCAATGTGGTTGTATGGAGCTACTCATGTGAAAATGCATCTCATGACATAAAAACACACCAGCTATCGTTTTTTTCACTAGGTAAACAATTTGGAAAAATTAACACCACCATCCTCTTCCTCTCATTTTTCTACCCAATTTTCATATAAAATTTGCCTCGATCCGATGAGCGGTTAGTGAGATACGGTATAAAACGTATTTGGTTTCGATTATGTATCCATGTCATTATGCATTCAAAAGCACACAAACACACCAGCTATCGTTTTTTTCACTAGATAAACAATTTGGAAAAACCACCACCACCATCCTCTTCCTTGTTCAATTCTACCCAAGATCCATATAAAATTTGCCTCGATCCGATAAGCGGTTAGTGAGATACGGTATGAATCGTATTTGTGTTGATTATGTATTTTTGCCCAGCCATGAAATCAATCAAGCCTTGTATATTTATTGTTGCGCTTTTATTAGTGGATGTAACAGCCGCCCCAGCGGTAGAGACTCGCGCGTGTATCAGTCTTGGCATTGGTTCGATCCCTTGTGATAACCCTTACTGCCACTTTTTCTCATTTTTTGTACATAAACTTCAAAAATTCGTAACTCTCTCATATTTTATCGTTTTTCGTCCGTTCTTTTTTCATTATGTTTGTTTTTATATGTACTTTCATGCCATGTAATTATTTCCCATGTTTGATTATTTTTTCACCAAGTTTGATTGTGCGCGATCCGCGCGTCAACGGTACTAACCCTATTTGGTTGCAGATGAAATTTAAAAGGTTTCCTCTTGTGTTTTCTCAGGAAAATTGATTGTTATCATGTCTATATATGTTTGTCAACATGTTAGAATTTTTTACCTCGAATTATTTTTATGTTTATCTCATCTGTCTGTTAACGTATTCCAGGTGCGAACTGTCGTCACGGTTCTCGTACCAAAACAATTGCTCTGATTGTCATCATTGCTTTCCATCTTTAATCTTTGTATTGGTTGTCACCATGAATGTTTGAATAATGTTTGTATTTTATTTTATCCCCAAGCGACGAAGCTCGTTAGCTTTCGTCCAGTTGCCGACAATACTGTTCCTGCAAAGGAAGGTCTGTCCACTTGACTGTCAATGTCTTGGACCAAAATCTCCGTTTTCCCTTTGACTTTGTTAAGTCACTCTAACCCTAATAAGAAACCTCTAGACTTTGCTTGAAGTCCAAGAAACCTACCCATACTAGGAGTGTTCTTCAACTAGAACCCTAGGAAAGAGTTCGTCAACTCTGTGTAAGAATCATCGTCATGACTTCTTACTTCCCCTTCAAATTAGCTTAAGGAGTTTTGTCAAACTCCACACAAACATTGTCATGTTTGTCCCCCTTTGAACCTTGATCATCATCAAGTGTTCTTTTCCCTTGTGAGGTGAACTACGATTGCTCTGATTCTATCCTAGTCAGGATACGTAGGCAGAAGGTGCGATACCTTTGCGAGCAAACTTAGAAAACCACTTAGGCCTCTTATTTATCTTATCTCAATTCCCAATCCTTAAACCATAGTGCACAATTCACAAACTTAGCAAGTAATTAAATAAAAGGTTCCTGTAGAGTACTACAGATATTTAGGATGCTAATACCTTCCCTAGATATAACCAACCCCCGAATCCCCGAATCTCTTAAAGCGTTGTTGTCACATCGCGCAAAAGGTTCTTTCTTTCTTTAGACCTATCCTTTGGATAAATTAAAGATCGGTTGTAAAAAGAAATACGGTTCAAGTTAATTAATAGCTTGATATCAAATTTTCACCGCAACAACAGGCATGTTTTATGACAAGTTGTTTCACACATCTTTGGCCAGTTTCTCAGACTTAATCCTGATGGGAGAAAAGATTGAAAACAACATTAAACAAGGAAGATTCCAAGCTGAGGAATCAACTGCATCTGGCAGTAACAGGAAGGCTTTTGGTGGGCGCCGTCAGGGCGAGGCAAGCGCAGTGTTTGGAGGCAGAGGTCGAAACCAGTATAATCAGCCGCAGCAGGTGGCGAGTGTTACTATTCCGTTTCAACAACAACCGTCTCAGCAACAGCCAATGCAGCAGCAGCAGCAGCAACAGCCACAGCAGGGGGCACAGCCTGCTCAGCGAAGATTCCAGGGTGGTAAACCAAGGAGAGTATTTGAAAAGCCGCCCTCAACGTATGCGGATTTGTTACAGACGTTATTAGGGTTGAACTTGGTAGAGAAGAGAACTCTGGCACCTATAACGGGAACTCCTCCGTATGGTTATGATGCAAGCAGGCACTGTGAGTTTCATTTTGGGGCTGCGGGCCACGATGTAGAGGGTTGCCATGCTTTTAAGCATGTTGTGCAGGATCTTTTGGACAATAAGGCTATCAATTTTGGAACGGCGGGTCCGAATATAGTGCAGAAGCCCATGCCTAATCATGGGGCAAACGCCATCCTAACTGAGGAAGGGTTGAATCTGATTATGAATGTCAATAAGTTAAAGACGCCGCTGAGCGAGATAAAGAGCAGATTATTGCAAGGGGGTGTCTGTCCAGGTTGTGACGAGTATTGTTTAGAATGCTGGACCCTAGCTGGGGGTTGTGATGATTTAAAGAAAGGTATTCAGGCTTTAATAGATGGCGACACGTTGCAGTTTGACCGAGCAGCAATCGAAGCAGGAGCAGTAGCCGATAATCAGAGTGATGTGGCCACTATGACGATTCCTCGAAAGACAATCACTATCACGACACCGGCCCAGCGACCACCGATCACCATAACTAAGGCCAGACCAATCCCGTACGAGAGCACAAAAGCAATCCCATGGTCATATGGGTTGGAAGTGTATTGTGACGGAATGAAGATTGATGTTAATAAGCAGCCAGCCGAGACTGTGGATAATGTTGTTGGTACCGGAGGTATGACAAGGAGTGGTAGGATCTTCATATCGCCTGAGGTGGAGTCCGAAAGACTGGCAAAGGGGTAGGGAAAGATGATCGAGAATGTCCCAGTGCAAGCAAGCGACAAAGAAGCGGCATCGAAAGATGTAGAAGAGTTCATGCGCTTGATTCGCAAAAGTGATTATAAGATTGTGGAGCATCTGCAACAGACGCCATCCAAGATCTCTATACTGTCGTTGCTACTATGTTCTGAAGCTCATAGAAATGCTTTGCTGAAAGTCCTGGATACTTCCTTTGTACCCCAGGATGTTTCCGTAAATCAGCTGGAGGGAGTATTAACACATGTAAATGCAGGCCATAGCTTGGGCTTTACCGATTTTGACTTGACCCCGAAGGGGAGAGATCATAATATGGTGCTGCACGTCTCTGTGGAATGTAGAGGATCAGTCATGTCGCACGTACTGGTCGATACCGGATCGTCTTTGAATGTGCTGCCCAAGAAAGCGATGATGAAGCTAGATGTCAGAGGAATCCTGTGCACGCCCAGTGACTTGGTAGTCAGGGCATTCGATGGCACGCGGAGAACAGTTTTTGGATCGATAACATTGCCTCTACAGGTGGGGTCGGAGGTGTTCGCAACTGAGTTTTATATCATGGACATACAGCCTGCATATAGTTGCCTTCTCGGAAGACCCTGGATTCATGGCGCAGGGGCAGTCACGTCTACCCTGCATCAAAAGTTGAAATATATGGTGGGAGACAGCGTAGTCACCATATGCGGAGAAGAAGACATCCTGGTCAGCCATCTGTCGTCATTTAAATATGTGGAGGTCGATGGAGAGATTCACGAAACACCCTGCCAGGCATTTGAAGGGTTGCGCATCAAGGACAAAGGTCCCGGGCCGAGCAAAGTGCCGGAGATAGCCGTATTGTCATATAAAGAAGCTCAAGCTCTAGTAGAGACTGGAGAAGTAAAAGGCTGAGGCAAAGTGCTGGACATTCCTGTGAAGATGGACCGGTTTGGGCTGCGGTACCAACCGTCGTCATCAACTCCTGCTATGGGAGCACCCCGTTTCAGAGGGCCAATAACCATCTCTGCCAGTGGAGTTTGCCATGAGACCATCAACGCTGCTTCGGAATCTGACGAAGGAGACAGCGATTGCGATATGGATGCCTGGATCCAGCCAAGCACGCCAGGACAGGGATTGTGCAACTGGTCCATTCAGGAGCTTGTTCCTGTGACTCTTAAACAGTAATGCTTTGTTTTATTAATTGTTGAACGATCTGGTGTCTTGCCCGGGGCATCATGATTTTACTTAGGGTTGTGCTGTTATGAACATTGCGTGTTTATCATTAAATAAAAGGCGTTTTTCATGTGCAAATATTGCGATCCCTGTTTTTCTTGTTTTGTATTTTTCAATAAAATGGCAACGTGGTTATTCGCTTTATACGCATTTTGAAGCATTTAACCATTCTTTTTGCAGGATAACATTTTCAGATGACATCCTTGAACCACCTATGACTCGTCCCGACTTTGAACACCCGGTATTTCAGGCCGAAGAAGAGGTTGTTGAAGATAGTAACGTTCCTGAAGAATTATCTTGGTTGGTGAAACAAGAAGAAAGAGTCATTCTGCCTCACGAAGAGGTCATCGAGATCATTAACTTGGGGTCGGAAGGGGTTGAGAAGAATATTCGTATAGGGGCCGCGCTGCAGAGCGACATCAAGCGAAGACTGGTTGAAATGCTCAGAGAGTATAGTGATGTGTTCGCTTGGTCCTATGAAGACATGCCAGGGCTCGATACAGATATGGTTGTGCACCGCCTGCCATTGAAAGAAGAATACCCGCCGGTCAAGCAGAAGCTTCGCAGAACTAGACCAGATATGGCAGTAAAGATCAAAGAGGAAGTTCAAAAACAGTGGGATGCTGGTTTCCTGGCTGTGACAAAATATCCCTCATGGGTTGCTAACATCGTACCAGTGCCAAAGAAGGATGGCAAGGTTCGAATGTGTGTGGATTATAGGGATTTGAACAAAGCAAGCCCAAAGGATGATTTTCCACTTCCTCATATCGATGTGCTAGTTGATAATACTGCTCAATACTCCGTATTCTCCTTCATGGATGGCTTCTCAGGCTATAATCAGATTAAAATGGCGCCAGAGGACATGGAGAAGACTAGTTTCATTACGCCTTGGGGAACATTTTGTTACAAGGTGATGCCCTTCGGGTTGAAGAATGCTGGGGCAACGTATCAGCGTGCGATGACGACTCTTTTTCATGATATGATGCATAAAGAGATCGAAGTTTATGTTGACGATATGATTGCCAAATCCCAGACGGAGGAAGAGCATTTGGTGAAATTGTTGAAGCTATTCAAAAGGCTTAGGAAGTTCAGGCTGAGACTGAACCCTAACAAATGCACCTTCGGGGTGAGATCGAGTAAACTGCTGGGGTTTATCGTAAGTGAAAGAGGAATAGAGGTTGATCCTGCTAAAATAAAAGCAATTCAAGAGATGCCGACGCCTAAAACAGAGAAAGAGGTGCGCGGGTTTTTAGGGAGGTTGAACTACATCGCTCGGTTCATCTCTCACCTAACGGCCACGTGTGAACCATTGTTCAAGCTATTGAAGAAAGATCAAGCTGTAGCGTGGAACGACAATTGTCAAAAGGCGTTCGATAAAATAAAGCAGTATTTGCAGGAGCCTCCTATTTTGATACCCCCAGTGGCAGGGAGACCCTTGATTATGTATTTGACAGTTCTTGAGGGAAGCATGGGTTGTGTTCTTGGTCAACATGACGAGACAGGAAGAAAAGAGCATGCAATCTACTACTTGAGTAAGAAATTTACAGATTGTGAATCTCGATACTCGATGCTTGAGAAAACTTGTTGCGCGCTAGCCTGGGCCGCCAAGCGTTTGAGGCAATACATGCTGAATCATACAACCATGCTCATCTCGAAGATGGATCCTATCAAATATGTATTCGAAAAGCAGGCGTTGTCAGGGAGAATTGCCCGTTGGCAGATGGTCTTGACTGAATATGACATCCAGTACGTCTCGCAAAAGGCTATAAAGGGGAGTGTGCTGTCTGAGTACTTGGCTGAGCAGCCTATTGAAGATTACCAATCGATGAGGTTTGATTTTCCTGACGAGGATATCATGTACCTAAAGATGAAAGATTGTGAAGAGCCGTTGCCAGACGAAGGGCCAGAGTTGGGTTCCAAATGGAAGATGATATTTGACGGAGCTGTGAACGCTTACGGTAGCGGAATAGGGGCAATCATTACCACTCCACACGGGTCGCACATCCCGTTTACTGCTCGATTGACCTTTGCAGTTACCAATAATGAAGCCGAATACGAAGCTTGTATAATGGGGCTTGAAGAAGCCATTGATTTGCGAATCAAGAATCTGGACGTATACGGAGACTCAACTCTGGTAGTGAATCAGATCAAAGGGGAATGGGAGACACGTCAGCCCAACTTGATACATTACATGAATTATGCAAGGAGATTGTTGCCTTTCTTTGACAAGGTTGAATTGCATCATGTACCGAGGGCAGAAAATCAGATGGCTGACGCCCTCGCCACTTTGTCTTCCATGTACAAAGTCAACTTCTGGAACGAGGCTCCCAGAATCATTATCTCTCGGCTTGACAGACCTGCCTTCGTGTTTGCTATTGATGAAGCATCCGACGATAAGCCATGGTATTTCGATATCCTTAATTTCCTGAAGAACAAAGAGTATCCGGTTGGGGCATCCAGTCAAGATCAGAAGACTCTCAGGAGATTAGCGGGAAATTTCTATTTGAACCCGGATGGTGTCTTGTACAGAAGAAACCACGATTTGGTGCTGTTGCATTGTGTAGATGAAAAAGAGGCAAAGCCGCTCATGGAGGAAATACATGAAGGTACATTTGGTACGCATGCTGGTGGGCATGCTATGACGAGGAAGCTGCTGCGAGCAGGTTACTTTTGGCTGACTATGGAAACTGATTGTTTCAAGTTTGCGAGGAAATGCCACAAGTGCCAAATCTATGCTGATAAGATCCATGTGCCTCCGAGTCCTCTGAATGTGATGTCATCGCCATGGCCATTCTCGATGTGGGGAATCGATATGATTGGAAAGATCGAGCCGACGGCTTCTAACGGGCACCGGTTCATTCTAGTAGCAATTGATTATTTCACCAAATGGGTGGAAGAGGCGTCTTATGCAAATGTAACTAAGCAGGTGGTGGCCAGATTCATCAAGAGAGACATCATTTGCAGATATGGGATCCCCGAACGGATAATCACTAACAACGGTTCAAACCAGAACAACAAAATGATGAAGGAGCTCTGTCAGAATTTCAAGATTGAACATCACAACTCCTCCCCTTACCGACCCAAGATGAATGGCGCTGTTGAAGCGGCCAATAAGAATATCAAGAAGATCGTTCAAAAGATGGTGGTGACCTATAAGGACTGGCATGAGATGCTGCCTTTCGCTTTGCACGGTTATCGTACGACGGTACGCACATCAACCGGGGCAACCCCGTTCTCGTTAGTATACGGAATGGAAGCAGTGCTACCATTAGAAGTTGAGATTCCTTCTCTGAGGGTATTGCGAGACGTTCAACTAGATGAGGCAGAATGGGTGAAAGACAGGTTGAACCAACTGAGTTTAATGGATGAGAAGAGGCTAGCTTCTCTAGCATACGGCCGTTTGTACCAGAGCCGAATGAAGAAAGCATATGATAAGAAGATACATCCGCGAAGCTTTCAGACGGGCGACCTTGTGCTGAAAAGGATTCTCCCACCGCAGGCAGATCACAGGGGCAAGTGGACCCCCAATTACGAAGGGCCATACGTTGTCAGAAAAGTCTTTTCAGGAGGAGCGTTGTTGTTGTCCACCATGGACGGTGAAGACTTTACGTCGCCTGTAAATTCGGACGCAGTTAAAAAATACTTTGCTTAAAATTGACCCGCTGGACAGAAAAAAGAGAGTCCAGGCAAAAATGGGGCATCCTGGCGAACCAAAAACAGAATGAAAGGTTCGGGCAAAAGTTAGGGATAAAATTGAAAAAATGTACACCCGCGAAGTTGAAAACCTACACTGGGCGGCTTCGGCAAAAAGGGGTATCCCGGTGAACTGAAAACCCGTAAAGGGCGGTTCACGCAAAAGTTAGGGAGTTGAAAAGCAAATGACTGCGGTCCGAATTTTGATACTGCATTTGAGCTTTGGTGCGGGAGAATATATTCGGGGGGGGGGGGGTCGATAATCAGATACAATCTCTTCGGAAGTGTGGATACTGGGGAAAGCATTAGAGTCGAGCGAGTCATAGGAGGATCAGTTCGTGATGTTCGTCTGCATCCCGTTGCCGACATGTGTACAAATTTAATTTGTCAACATATTTATGCTTCTTGTGCATATTTGTATATTTATCGTGCGTAGCTTCCTCTTTTCAGGAGTTACATCCCGTGTACAAAACTCCGCCCATTCAGGGGCCCAATCAATAAAATATGTTATTCAGTATTTCATGTTGGTTCTTTACTGTTTTGTGCATGATAAACGCCTAAGTTTACTGAAACTAGCATGTGCATAACGTCACTGGCCCTTGCCAACAATTGCTAAAACTTTGAATTAACTGAAAATGATGTCACTAACCTGAATAGATTTGGTTGTATAGACTTGTCTTGTCTTGTTTGTGTTGTTGCAGGATTCATAGCCGTGAAAGAAGACGATCAAAAGATTGCAGTAACGAAAGACTTGACCCCCACGCAGGTCGCGCTCCTGAGATAACAATATCCCCTTACTGAAGAAGGATCGAATTCCCCAGCTAGTCGTAGTTTGTGCCAAAAGGCATGCTCCAGCAAAGTCGTTTATCCTCAGCAGAGTTTGGCGATTCCAAGATTACAAGGCTGTATTCAGACAGTGCATCTCAAGCAGAGTGGTTTAGCCGCAGAAGATTAATGTTTGTGAGCTGTATTCAGACAGTTTACCTTTTCCCCGCAGGGTCATTTACTCTCCTCCCGCGGAGTCAGTTGATTTTCCCCAAGAGAATTGGTTCGCCCAACGGAGTTCTCTTTTCAGCAAGTATTTTTTATTCCTCTCAGAGGAACTCAAAGATTAAGACTCTTCCCAGTAGAGTTGGTTGCGAGTCCTGGCATTTATTTTGTCAGAATACCGTGTGATATCTGTTCACTCTCCAGCAGAAGTCCAATCATACCAGGCGCATCTGCTATGCTCCATCAAAGTTATATTCCCCACCAGGGTGTTACTTCAATGAGGTGCTTGGATTAAGTTCCCAACTCCCCAGCTAAGTCGACTTCACTCTTCCAGCATTTATTTTGCTGGAGTAATTCTGTAGCACCTGGCTATCCCCAACGGAGTCGGCAGTATCTTCAGCATTTATTTTGCTGAAGCGGTTTCCTGTATCTCAGCAGTTCGAGTCTGCATTTGCATCGGCATATAGTGTCATATTCGCATCTACCAAATAAAAGCGTAGCATTTCCATGTCGAATGGAGCATTGCATCGTTGTCAAACATACGCATGTTTGAAACATAAATCAGGTTGGCTAACCGTTTGTTTCAAGTATTGTTTCTCTTGCAGGTAGAAGGAGCTCTTGCTCAATGAATTACTAAACATTCGAGGTCTCGACGTGAGACATTCAATGAAGTGTAAACTTTGGCATTATTCCCCGCAGAGTTATTTTGATGAAATTTTCTTTGTTTCCGAACAGGGTTATTTGTGAATTTCTCGTGTTTTCCCCCGCCAGAGTTAGTAGGCAAAATTTCTCTTCACTCCCAAGCAGGATTATTTGTCGTCAAAGGGTGTCAGGAATCGGAATTTCAGAGGTTGCCGCCGGTTATCAGAGCAGGCAACCGGTAGTTCTATTTCCAAATATCCCCAGTAGAGTCCGCCTCAAAGTCGCTGTCACGTCAGTGCTAAGAAGTTTGTGGATTGGGACCAGCGGAAGGATGAGTCCTGACGTGGACAAATTTATCCTTCTTCGTGTTGTTGGCAAAGTGGGGGTCCTAACGTGGACAGATTTATTTCCCCATGGTGGATAAGAGGTGCTAGTCCTAACGTGGACAAGTTCGATTTTTCAGAATGGTTGGAATGTGGAGTCCCGGCGTGGACATTTCTTCCAGGTGACGATATTGTGTTAGTCCTAACGTGGACAGTTTGGATGTCTTGGTATTGATTGAATGTGAAGTCATGACGTTGACAAAGTGGATTACTCTTCGTGTTGGTGTCCTGACGTGGACCATTTATTTCCAGCAGATATCTTTATTCGTAATGGTGAAATGTGCATCCTGACGGGGACAAAGTTTATAGTTCTTTGTGATGGCAAGATACGAGAGTCCTGACGTGGACAAATTTATCTTTTTTCGTGTTGTTGGCAAAGTGGGTGTCCTGACGTGGACGAGTCTTATTTCCCCAGCAAGTCGAAGATGCGCAAGTCCTGACGTGGACAGGTTCTATTACTTCAGCAGGTTGAGACGTGAGTCCTGACATGGACAAGTCTCACTTCCCCAGTGGGTCGAAGGTGCATGAGTCCTGACGTGGACAAGGTTTTATTTCTTCAGCAAGTCAAGAGGTGAGTCCTTACGTGGACGAATCAAGACGAAACGTGAGTCCTGACGTGGACAAGTTTATTCCTTACGTGGAAAGATGAGTTTTTTCCTTACGTGGAAAGGTTGAGTCCTTACGAGGACATATCAAGGTTGAATTCCTTACGTGGAAAGATTGGAGTCCTTACGTGGACAAATCAAGAAGAGAGTTACTCCTAACGTGGGAAGGTGGGTCCTAACGTGGACGCGGTAGTCCTAACGGGGACGAATACAGAGACGGATTCCTTACGTGGAAGAAAATTGGTTTCCTTACGTGGAAAGACGTGATTCCTTACGTGGACATACCAAGTTGGAGTCCTTACGCGGACGAATCAAAATGCGATTCCTTACGTGGAAAGATAGCATTCCTGACGTGGAAAGATTGATTCCTTACATGGAAGAACGATGTATTCCTTACGTGGAAAGTTTAGTCCTGACGTGGACAGATTTAGAAAAGAAGAGGTGATTCCTTACGTGGAAAAGAAGAGGGCATTCCTTACGTGGAAAGAAGAGAGGTTTCCTTACGTGGAAAGATGTTATTCCTAACGTGGAAAAGTTGAGTCCTGACGTGGACAGATCCATACGAAGTCTTAGTCCTAACGTGGACGGTGTTAATCCTAACGTGGACGGTGTTATTCCTAACGTGGAAGAGTTTATTCCTAACGTGGGCGATTTATTGCCGATGAAAGGCAGACGAGCCATCCCCAGTGAAGTGGTCGAGATTTATCCTAACGTGGACAAGTTTGGTTGAGATTTCTTTGTGTTGACGACACAGGCGTCCTAACGTGGACAAAGTTTTATTCTTGCAATGATAGAAGCTTTTCAGGCTGATGAAATAATCCCCAAGCAGTGGCGCAGTTTATTTCTGCGGTTGGCAAATTTTCGGGTTCTTAGTATTCAACCGTCTCGTACCTCGAATGTTTGAAGGCCGTTCGCCCTTCACCCAATCGGGTCCAAGTCGCTTGAATAGGGGCAGCTGTTGCACCCTAAAATTTGCTCAACCTTATTCACATGGTTTATGTTTCAATATCATTAGCATTTGCATATAGGAGCATGTACATAGCCTAATCATCTGCATAGCATAGCATAGCAAATCATCCATCATGGACCAATAATTATTCTCATCTCTATGAGCCTATCAAGAGGTTATTATTCTAATTCAATCTCATTCAAGTCATCAGAAAGAATTTGAAAGCTAGGAAGTCAATGGATCAATCAGTGCATCTATATCCTATCTGAGGGTATCTGAGGACCATCAAAGAAATTGTGAGCTGTGGATTGAGCATGGAAAGTATGTGGGCATCATGGGAGGCTTAGAAAGTCATTTGGAGAAGGATACAAGTCCTTGGTGTGATCACAAGAATTGCAGTTGAAGACAGTCAACTAGGGTTCCATCTGGGGTCAACTCTAGGTCAACTCTAGGTCAATTGACTGATTAAAAGGCTATTGGAGAGATGTGGGGTTCATCATTTGACATGTAAAGAAGGATATTTTGTTTTGATAAGAAGAAATCAAGAGAAATCAAGGAGAAGAGGAGTTTCTGAATTAGGGTTTCTGTGTAAAATCTCCTAATTTAGGTCAAATTTCCAAGCAAGATAAGTCAAAATGCAAGCTTCAAATGGATCCTTGGCCAACATGAAACTTGTAGAGGATCTCAAGACCTTCAATTTGAGTGGTGGAAGACATCTAGGAGATTTATAGAACTCAAGTTATGGTCCTTGCAAGTTACAGGTCATCTGAGGTATCTGAAATTTTGTCCGTGAAAGTTACTTGACTTCCAAGCAATTTTTACCCCTCAAGGAGATTTCAAATGAATTTCTGGTCAACATAAGAGTTGTTCCTAATTGTCTTAGATTTCTATAATGGTATGGTATGCCTTCATATGATTTGTGGAACTCTACTTATGGTCTTGGCAAGCAAAGGGTATTTTGGTCATCTGAGAATTACAGGTCATTTCAAGCCTATGCCCAAAACTCATACAAGGAAGCTTCAAATGGAAAACTTCACAACATCAAACTTGTTCCAAATGACATTTTGAGTCTAGAAAAGTGACCATGAAAGATTAGAAAGATTCATAGCACAAGGTTTCAAAATTGCTGAATTTAATGAATGAAAAATGACCTAAAAATGAGATTTTTCATACTTTGGCCAAATGAGGTGAAATTATAGGTCATTTTGATTGGAAAAATCATTTTGAGAACATTGTAAAAAGTAGAATTTTGATTTTGGTTCAAGATTTAGGAGTTATGCATGGTTACTTACAATGAAAGTTACATAATCCAAAATGCAAGGAAGGAGTGCATGGGAAGTTTCTCCAAACTTCTAGGACTTTCTAAGCTCATGTATATATTGATATGAAGAGCTTCATGCCATGGTTGGTGAATCATATTGCTCATAACACCAAGTTTCAAACAATTTTTCCAACTTGCAAAAGCTTTTCAAACTACCTCAAATCTTCACCAATTTTCACAATTCTTGATCTGATCTTCATCACCATCATTCATAGATCACATTTCACATAAGCATTTGGTGGATTTGTGTAGAATTCGTGCCATACACTTCCATCATCCAAGAAGCAAGAAATTTGGAATTGCAAGATCCAAGAAGTTTGAGTTAGAATCTTTGCATACAAAATCAAGGTTTGAGTGTGTGGATCAGTTTCAAGTCACTGCAAGCATTGGATCAAGGAGTTCCATAGCTGTTTTCTTCATTTTGCACCAGGTAGGTTTCTCCTTCGAATTGCATGTTTTAGTTAGACTTACAGGGATTTGTTAGCAAAGAAATGTTAAGATAGGTTAGATGACTGATTTTGGTGAGTTTGGAGAGGTTTCATGAAGATTGACCATGGTGTGCACAAACTGTTGAAGCTTGTAACTCTTAGAATATTACATGATAATCTGAGGTTAATAGCTTGTGATGATCAGAATAAGATGTGGATTAGTTTAGGGCAAGAATTAGAGAGAATTGGGAGGTTTGATCACAGGTGATATTGATGGATTCAGACTGTTATGCTCATCGGGTTCTATTGTGGAGTGAGTTTTAGAATGAGATATTGTTATGGTTGTGTAGAGGGAAGAAAATGGACCAAGTTTGATTTTCATAGCATGTGATTTCATGGACAATTGATGGAGAACAGAGAGCTCAAAGATGCATGCATGGTGAAGGGAGTTTCAGAAACCCTAGGGTTTCTAAGGTTGAAGACAACCTTCTGGCCACACGATCAGGCATTGACATTTGACTGGGTTTTGGATCCAACGGCCACGATTAAAAGATGGAGACGGAGGGAAAATTCAAATGGTGCAACGCACCGTTTCATTTAAATCCAATCAGACTGGGCTCAATAATTGTTGCTAATGA
Organism: Lathyrus sativus; assembly: GCA_963859935.3. NCBI lineage: Eukaryota > Viridiplantae > Streptophyta > Magnoliopsida > Fabales > Fabaceae > Lathyrus > Lathyrus sativus. The sequence goes on along the minus strand of OZ012741.1, from coordinate 80,840,121 downwards.
CACCCCTATCCTCAGGCCCAAAACCAGTTTCAACTACAAAACTTACTATCTGCACCGTTTTGCTTTTTTAATTGTTGTTATTTGCTGAATGCATATGGGCCCAGACGCGCTTGCTATGCGCGCCCCCCAGTCTGGGCCCAGTTTGTTTTTTTAACTGCTTTTCACTACTTTCTGCACCCCATTTCAATTAATTCATATTATTTCATTCATATTTTTTTAATTCTTTCAAAATTCATAAAAAATAGAAAAATGCTAGTTTTTAATTGGTTATTTTTTTATATTGTTCATAATTTTGTCAAGAAAAATATCACATAAAAAATTTAATATTTCATTTTATTTTAATATTTTTGGCATATTTTTCTTTTAAATAGGTGTAAATATCATTTTGTTTGATACATGAATTTGGTAATTTTAGTTTGAATAGATGCTTCAATATTTTTAATCCATTCTTGTTAGGTTGGTTAGTTTAGACCTTCATCTTGTATATAAAATTTAGTTCATATTTTTAGGACTTATTTTTAGGTGATTTGGTTAGATGTGAATAACATGAACAAAATTAGGGTTTAGGTGATAACATAGGTGAATTAGTTCATTTCCCTTAGGAGTTAGAGATTGAATTTTTGGGGTATGGGACTATAGGGATTATGGGTAGTTATTAGATCCCTTTGAAAATGTTAGGATTCCCCTACTGATATTAGTATACTGTCTATATTTGCTTGACTGGTATGGTGTGCCCTTTCTGGGGATTATGATTTGTCTGTGTGGGTATTGGGATTGCTTGGGGATTGGGAGAGCTTAAGACTTGTGATGATGAAGCCATTGGAGATCCAGAGATTGAAGACCAACTTCCAGAGTTGATGAGGAGCATCCTTTGCTGGCAGCTGTTGAGGAGCATAGGTCTTAGGAGCTAGGCAGAGCTCTAGAGTAGAGAATTTGTTTCACAAACATGGAAGGCCTTGTCTGCCTCCATTCTTTCTCTATGATTCAAAGTCTCTTTCAAATAGTCACCTCCTTCCTTTGGAAGGATCAGTGAATGTATTTGAAATATAGGACTTTTGAGGGAAAATTATCTGTATAATGTTAACAGTTAATGAGCCACCCTTGGTAGGCAATTTACTGTTTAACATTCATTCACCTTCATCTGGTTGACTGATGTTCATTCTGAAGATTGAGACTTGAAGAAAAAGCCATTGCAAAGGGAAGACTGATAATCAAGACCTTGCTGGAAGGCTGTGGAGATGAAGATTGATGCTTGCTGAAGCTTGTAGCTGTTTGGAGATGACTTGAAGTCAGATGTTGATGCAGAGCTGCTGTGGCTGTTTATTTTTGTTGTTTTTGATATTTGATGTATTGATTGGTTTTCCCTGGCTGTATTGTTTGCTGTTTAACATGTTGGGTTGAAAGTGAATGTTGTTCACTTTTGCCTATTGTTTTCTAGGTTCGAGGTTGAGTGGGACTCCCTTGCCTCGCTTGTATTGTTGCATCCATGCATTTTACTGTTTTACTGTATATATTTGTTGTTTCTGTTTCCGTCTATTCCCTTAGGATCTCTGTTTCTCTCTGTGCAAGAGAGGAGCATGATAGAAATTAGGTCTTAACCCATGCATGATAACATTAGGTTAGTGTGATCCCCTTTTCAACCATAGGTTAGGTTAGAGTCCTGTCTCTTCTTTCTCAAAACAAACAGAAAAACACAATAAATATTTCAAACACAATAAAAGACACTTCTTCCGTAAAAGAATGTGAACTCATCAAGACGTCATTTTTGTCCGCTTGGGCTGTTAATCAGAAAAACATTTTTCAGAAGGAATAAAAACAATCAAGACGGACTTGTGTCGTACGTGGCCCGAACTACGTTTGCTCTGATCTTTCATACTGTATGAAAGTATGTAGGCATAAGATGCGATGTCCTAGCGAGCAACCTTCCCCTCCTTTCCCGTAGGTAGGCGAACTACGTTGACTCTGATTTCTCGTTACAGACGGGAATACGTAGGCATAAAGTGCGATACTTTGCCGAGTCATTTTCTTTTCTTTTAATCCCAGACCTGTAGAATAGATAGAATAACAATCCGTACTAGAAAACAAGCGTGGATCCCGTCGAGTACGACGGACGTGAGGGGTGCTAATACCTTCCCTTGCGTAACCGACTCCTGAATCCAGGATTTGGTTGTGATGACCATTCCTTTCCCGTCTTTGCGTTAGGTTTACTTCGAGCGTTTCCTTTCCCTCCTTTGGGATAAATAACGCACGGTGGCGACTCTTCTGTTCAGCCGGCGCCGATTTTCGCAGTAGCGACACATACCTACAACACAAAATTAAGTAGTGTTAGGTACCCAAATTGCTTTGGGTCCTTGATAGTTAGTACCTTTTTCAACCCACATATAATGCCCTTTAGCAACACCAATATTGCGCACATAGCAAGCATTAGGTGTATGGCCTTTAATTCCACAATAAGAACATGTAGGTTGAAAGTGACTTCTATATCTAGGAACATAATTCTTTTTCTTCGCAACTTTTATCTTGTTATGATTTTGATGCTGAATTTTAGAAGTGCTTGCCTTTCTTTAACAACTTGTTCACTTGCTCTTACAAAAATGGTCTCGTTGGTGCTTGGTTTTGAAAATTTAGAAAATCCTAATCCACTTTTATCATTAGGATATCTTTGATGTTTAAGAATTTCTTCCAAGCCAATTTGACCTTTTTCGTATCTTTCTAAAACTCTTTTAAGTTGAACAATTTGAAAAGATAAGGATTCACAATTCTTACATACAAGAATTTGTTTTTCATTTATCAATTTCTGTTTTTCATTTTTAATATTTTTCATAAAAACAGAATTTTGTTCTTCTAAAGATGAAATTCTTTTCTTTTGTGCTGAGATGCTTTTATACAAAGTCTTGCATTCTTTTAGAAGTTCATCTATAACTTCTTGTGCATCATTATCATAAACAGAAAAATTGCTACTAACCTCATTTTCTTCATCGGAGTGGTGTGAAGCCATTAAAGCCATATTTGCACATTCATCGCTAACCAATTCCGATGATGAACTTATCTCGTTATTGTCCCATGCGATATAAGCCTTTTTATTTTTGAAATCCTTCTTGCCTTTGAATTTTCCTTTATTTGCGAGTTTCAGGCAATCCGACTTTATGTGACCTTGTTTCTCACATTCGTAACATGTGACTTCTTGATTTGATGTGGATACCTCATTTTTCCTGAAATGTCTATTCTTTTTAGAAAAAGAGGAATTTTTATTATTATTAAAGAACTTACCAAGCTTCTTTACTAGAAGCATGAAATTTTCGTCTTCTGAAGATTCGTCATTTTTGTCATCCTTTGTGTCAATCTTCAAGGCAATTCCTTTGGACTTCTTGTCTTGACTTTCATGCTTCTCAAGCCTTCCAAGTTCCAGTTCATGCTCTTGAAGTTTGCCAAATAGGGAAGCGGATGTCATCGTTGAAAGACTCTTCTTTTCCGAAATAGCGGTCACCTTCGGTTGCCATTCTCTTGTTAAGGATCTTAGGACTTTCAAGTTGAGATCATCATTGGTGAAGGTCTTCCCGAGAGCAATCAAATGATTTGTTAGATGAACGAATCTCTTTTTTAAGGCAACAATGGATTCACCAGGCTGCATACAGAACATTTCACATTCTTGACTTAAAGTATTAAGTCTTGATCTTTTTACTTCGGCTGTCCCTTCATGTGTTTTCTACCAAGGTGTCCCAAATCTCCTTTGCAGATTTACACTGTGATATACGGAAGAATTCGTCCATACTGAGAGCGCTTTGAAGTATTTTGATTGCTTTCTTCTCATTCAAAATTCTCTTCTTGTCATCTTCATCATATGAGGATTTTATCTTTGGAGTTCCAACACCATTTACCACACTTGTAGGAACATGTGGACCAGTTTCTATGGTTTCCCATATACCGTCTCCTTGAGCCTCAAGATGTGCCTTCATACAGATTTTCCAAAAATCAAAATATTCTCCAGAAAAGAGTGGTGGCTTGTTACTACTTCCACCATCTTTGAAAATCGGGTTGGTACTTGCAGAAGCCATACTGAATCATTAGGAACAGGTTACCTTAACCTGCTCTGATGCCAATTGTAAGTTCAGAGTATGCCTAAGAGGGGGGGGGTGAATTAGGTTTATAGAAACTTTTTCAGATTTTTGGTGTTCTTTAATTTTTCTTTGGTTATGTTCTTGGTGATGGATGCAGTAGAAAGCATAAAGAAAGTGGACACCAAGATTTATAGTGGTTCCCCTCACAATCCGAGAGTACTCCACTCCCCTTTCAACACGAAAGAGAGTTTTTACTATTGTTTAAGAAAGTACAACCTATCACACCATCAATCGGTGAGGCCTACTAACAAACAATTTCAACAACTTATGATGCAAGAACAATCCTCTTGCAACACTCACCCTTGTGTCCAACAATCCTGAATCACAAGTCAAATACAAGTAATTCTAATGATTTGATGAGAGTAATAATAATGATATCAATACAAAGATTGATCTTCTCCTTTAATCAGAATTCACAACTTAATCTCAATACAAGTGTTCAAACAAATGGATGTGAAAGGTTATGCAAGTATGAACACTTTTTGAATGTATTTGAAATTATTTGAAAAGTAGTGAATATGATTCAATGATTGTTTTTGAAAATTGTTGGAGGGTGTTTTTTCAAAAAGAAATTTACAGAATTTATATTGGTAAAAATACCCATTCAAAAAGGTATAATTATGTGTAATTCAAATGATGAAATGGTATAACAATTACACAACATTTGAATTTAAAACAAAGCAATTTTTCAGAAAACGTTCAGTGTTAATCAGTTAACCTATATGGTTAATCGGTTAACACTGGAACGTTAGGCCAGAAAATTTAAGTTTTGAAATGGTTAACCGGTTAACCCATATGGTTAATCGGTTAACACTGTTATTTTTCATAAAAATACTTAATAAAACAATGTTATACCAATTCCAATTGTTTCAAAAACATGTTCATGCATTATGATCAAATGATAAATTATTTGAACACTTGTATATCAATTAAATTAGAGAATTTTGATATACCATAGCTTGTGTCCAAGTCTTGAAAGATGATCGAGCAAATGTACATGAAGCTTGAATGTTGATCACTTCCATAATACTTTGATCTTGGTCTTTTGAAAGCTTTTGACTTTTTGCACAGATGAAATGAGCTTGATTCTTGTTGCTGTCGTCATCAAAACCTTGAAACCTTGAGATGAAGCATGCTTCTACACTAACACATCACAAACTAACTTTTCATCTGAAGCCTCTTCTACAACATTAACTCCTCCATGATTTGGCAAAAGATTACGTTTAACATTAGGTGGTACATCATCAAAAGACAAAATCTTCCTCTCTATGAGCTCCCTAACAAGATGTTTCAGGGCAAGACACCCCTCTAAGTCATGGCCGGCAGCACCTTCATGAAAGGCACAATGAGCATTCGGATTGTAATGAGGTGATGAAGTGTCTAAAGGTGTATTCAATGGTCGCGTTGTTTATCAACCCTTGTTGCATCAAAGCCAGGTACAACTCTGTATAAGTCATTGGTATCTGAGGAAATGGAGGCCTCGTTGCTGGTCTTCAATTTTGGTAATTTTGCCTTGGTGCCTGAGCCCTAGGCTGCTGATATTGCTGATAGGTTGGAGCGTTGGGCGCTCGTTGATACCCTTGTTATTGAACTGGTTGATACATGGGTGTTGGCTGCACTGTCTGATAATTCGGAACAGGGTGATTGAAAGCAGGCGTTATAGCTGCCACATATGGTTGTTGAGCATACTGTACTGGATACATCGGTTGTTGTGTCAGATTTTGCTGAGGTTGATGAACATAGCCTTGTGGAGGCTGCTAGACATAGCCTTGCTGAGGCTGTTGATATCGCTGATATGGCTGCTTCCAAGTCTGATTCCTTTTCCCTATTGTTATGGCGTTTGTTTCTCCTTCCTTCTTTTTATGAAATTACCATTGACCTTCTTGACATTGTTGTTGTTCGAACCACTGGAACTACTAGTCATTTTTCCATTTTTCAATCCCAATTCCACTCTCACCCCCACAACCACTATATCGGAGAAACTCGATGTTACACTGCTAATCATCTTCTCATAAAATTCCGGTTTTACCGTGTCTACGAACCAATCTGTCTGCTCTTTTTCATTTAAAGGAGGTTCCACCTGAGAGGCAGTCTCTCTCCATCGTTGTTGTTGCACCCTAAAATTTGCTTAACCTTATTCACTTGGTTTATCTCTCAATATCATTAGCATTTGCATATAGAGTCATGTACATAGTCTGATCATCTACATAGCATAAGCATAGCAAGCCATCCAACAGGGGACCAATCATTATTCTCATCTCTAGAGACCTATCAAGAGTTTATTATCCAAATTCAATATCATTCAAGTAATCAGAAAAGAATTTGAAAGTTGGAGAAGTCAGTGGATCAAGCATTGCATCCATCTCCTATCTGAGGGTCTCTGAGGATCAACAAGTAAGTGTGAGCTGGGGATGGAGCATGGAGAGTATGTGGGCATCATGGGAGATTTAGAAAGTCATTTGGAGAAGGAGACAAGCCATTGATATGATCACAAGAATTGTAGTTAGAGGACAGTCAACCAGGGTCTCATCTGGGTCAACCCTGGGTCAACTCTAGGTCAATTGACTGATTGAAAGGCATTAAAGGCTATTGGAGAGATGTGGGGTTCATAATTTTACATATAGAAGAGGATATGGTGATATGCCAAGAAGAAATCAAGAGAAATCAAGGAGAGGAGGAGTTTCTAAATTAGGGTTTCTATGTAAAATCCCCTAATTTAGGACATATTTCCAAGCAAGATAAGTCAAAATGCAAGCTTCAAGTGGATCCTTGGCCAACATGAAACTTGTAGAGGATCTCAAGACCTTTAATTTGAGTGGTGGAAGACATCAAGGAGATTTATAGAACTCAAGTTATGGTTCTTGCAAGTTACAGGTCATCTGAGGTATCTGAAATTTTGTCTGTGAAAGTGACTTGACTTCCAAGCTATTTTTACCCCCTCAAGGAAATTTCAAATGAATTTCTGGTCAACATAAGAATTGTTCCCCATTGTCTTAGCTTTCTATAATGGTATATTATGCCTTCATATGATTTGTGGAACTCTACTTATGGTCTTGGCAAGCAAAGGGTATTTTGGTCATCTGAGAATTACAGGTCATTTCAACCCATGCCCAAAACTCATACAAGGAAGCTTCAAATGGAAAACTTTAAAACATAAAACTTGCTCCAAATGACATTTTGAGTCTAGAAAAGTGACCATGAGAGATTGGAAAGATTCATAGCACAAGGTTTCAAAATTGTTGGATTTAATGAATAAAAATGACTTTAAAAATGAGACTTTTCATATTTTGGCCAAATGAAGCAAAATTATAGGTCAGTTTGAATGGAAAGATCATTTTAAAGACATTGGCTAAAGTAGAATTTTGAGCTTAGTTCACATTTTGGGGGTTATCCATGGTTACTTGTAATGGAAGATACATAAACCAAATCCAAAGGAAAGAATGCAAGGGAAGCTTCTCCAAGTTTCTAGGAGGTTCTAAGGACATGTATATATTGATATGAGATGGTTCATGCCATGGTTGGTGATCTCATTCTCTCAAAATCACAAGTTTCACTCACTTTCTCCAATTTGCAAAAGCATCTCAAACTCTCTCAAATCTCCATCAATTCCCACATTTCTTGATCTGATCTTCATCACCATCATCCATAGATTACAATTCTCACAAGAATTTGGCTGAGTTGAGCAAGGATAGTGCCATACAAGTTTCATCATCCAAGGTGCAAGAAGTTGGAATCACATGATACAAGAAGTTTGAGTCAAGATCTTTGCATACAGAATCAAAGTGGGAGTGTGTGGATCATTTTCAAGTCCCTGCAAGCATTGGATCAAGGAGTTCCATAGTTGTTTCTCCATTTTAAACCAGGTTGGTATCTCTGCTCGATTTGCATAGTTTAGTTAGCATGATAGAGTTTTGTTAGCTTAGAATGGTTAAGTTAGGTTAAATGATGTGTTCCACAAAGTTTGGAGAGGTTTCATGAGGATTGGCCATGGAGTGCATAAACTGTTGAGACTTGTAGCTATTAGGATATTGCATGATAAGCTTGAATGAATAGCGTGTAATGATCAGTGCAAGACATGGATTAGTTTAGGGCAAGACATAGAGAGAATTGGAGTGATCAATCACAGGTGGAAATGGTGGATCAGAATTGTGATGCCTATCGGGTTTGAAAATCTAGGCTGTTATATTGAGAACTATGGATACAGTTGTGTTCTACGTGAGAAGTGGAGCAATTTTGGTGTTTATATCGTGGCCTTTCATGGAGAGACGAGGGAGATATGAGGGCTGGAAGCTGGCTGAGTCAAACTCGTGTGCAAGGTTTATTCTGCAAACCCTAGGGTTGATTGAGGAAGACGACCCCCTGGTCGTCCGATCATGCCAATTATTTGACATTTTCTGCCCATCCAAAGGTCCAGATTTAAAGTTGAATAACAGAGGGAAGTCCTAGGAGTGAAACGATGCGTTTCACTTAAGTTTCTGAGTGGGCTCAAACTTCCTTTGCTATTCGCCACCCCCAATTGCCAGGCCCAATGATATTCAACTGGTTTCTTTACTATCTGCATCGTTTTGAGTTTTTTTGATTTTTTGTTTAAATTCTGAAGCGCGTATGGGCCTAAGCCTTTGATATTCGCACCTCCCAGCTGGTGGCCCACCTGGAAAAACAACTGAGCACGTTGGCTATTCTCACCTCCTCCATCTATTTCTTCATATTTCAAATTTTAATTTCTTTTCATTTTCATGCATTTTATAAAAATCATAATAAATCATAATTTTCATATTTTTTAATGGTTCTTTTTGCATTAATTTCTTCAAGATGTATAGAAAATTATAAAAAATAAAAATTGCATTTTATTTTTTATTTGATATTTTTCCCGTATTTTCCAAATAAAGGCCTATTTTAGGTGTTTCATTTCATTCATGATTTTGATGATTTTTGTTCTAATGGATGCTTTAATATTTTTCATCCATTCTTTTTAGGTTGATTAATAGACATTGTTAGCTTGTATATGCAATTTAGTTCATATTTTTAGAAATTAATTTTAGATGATTGGTTTAGTCTTGAATAACATGAACAAAATTAGGGTTTAATTGGCAACATAGGTGAATAAATTCATTTCCCTTAGGACTTAGAGATTGAATATTTTAGCTATGGGACTATAGGGACTATGGGTATAGGATAGATCTCCTTAGAAATCACTAGGATTCCCCTACTGCTACTAGTATATACTGCTATATTTGATTGATTGATGTGGTGTGCCCTCTGGGGATTATTGTTTGTCTGTGTGGGTATTGGGATTGTCTGGGGATTGGGAGAACTGAAGACTTGGGATGATGGAGCCATTGGAGATCCAGAGACTGAAGACCAACTTCCAGAGTTGAAGCGGAGATTCTTGCTAGCAGCTGTTGAAGAGATTAGGGTTTAGGAGCTAGGTAGAGCTCTAGGTTAGAAAGCTTGTTTCTCAAACATGGAGTGCCTTGTCTGCATCCATCCTTTCTCTATGATTCAAAGTCTCTTTCAAATATCCACCTCCTTCCTTTGGAAGGATCAGTGAATGTATTTGAAAGATAGAACTTTTGAGGGAAAATTGTCTGTATAATGTTAACAGTTGATGAACCATCCTTGGTAGGTAATTAATTGTCTAACATCCATTCACTTCATCTTGTTGACTGATGTTCATCCTAGAGATTGAGACTGGAAGAAAAGCTATTGCAGATGGAAGACTGATAATGAAGACCTTGCTGAAAAGCTGTGGAAATGAAGATGGATGCTTGCTGAAGCTTGTAGCTGATTGGAGATGACTTGGAGATAGGTGTTGATGCAGAGCTGCTGTGGCTGTTTATTTTTGCTGTATTTCACTTCTGATGTATTGATTGGTTTTCCTGACTGTATTGTTTGTTGTTTACCCTGCTGGGTTGAAAGTGAAGCCTGTTCACTTTTGCCTATTGTTTTTCAGGTTCGAGGTTGAGTGGGACTCCCTTGCCTCGCTTGTATTGCTACATTCATGCATTTTACTGCTTTACTGTATATATCTGATATTGTTTCTGTTGCCGTCTATTCCCTTAGGATCTCTGTTTCTCTCTGTGCAAGAGAGGAGCATGATAGACACTAGGTCTTAACCCATGCATGATAACATTAGGTTAGTTTGATTCCCTTCGCAACTATAGGGTAGAGTTCTGTCTCTTCTTCCTCAAAACAAACAGAAAAACACAATAAGATTTCAAACACAATAAAAGACACTTCTTTCGTAAAAGGATGTGAACTCATCAAGACGTCATTTTTGTCCACTTGGACTGCTAATCAGGACAAAACCCTTTTTTTAGGAGATAAAAATAATCAAGACAGACTTGTGTCGTACGTGGCCCGAACTACGTTTGCTCTGATCTTCCATGCTGTATGAAAGTACGTAGGCATAGGATGCGATATCCTAGCGAGCAACCTTCCCCTCCTTTCCCGTAGGTAGGCGAACTACGTTGACTCTGATTTCTCGTTTCAGACGGGAATACGTAGGCATAAAGTGCGATACTTTGCCGAGTCATTTTATTTTCTTTTTAACCCTGACCTGTAGAATAGATAGAATAACAATCCATACCAGAAAACAAGCGTGGATCCCGTCGAGTACGACGGACGTGAGGGGTGCTAATACCTTCCCCTTGCGTAATCGACTCCCGAATCTAGGTTTTGGTTGCGACGACCATACCTTTCCTGTGTTGTGCGAGGTTTACTCTGAGCGTTTCCTTTCCCTCCCGTGGGATAAATAACGCACGGTGGCGACTCTTTTGTTCAGCCGGCACCGATTTTCGCAGTAGCGACAGCTGGCGACTCTGCTGGGGAACCAACGTCCCCTGGCAGCTAAGGACTGCGATAGTTCTTATGCATTTGGGATCCAACGTCCCTTAAGAGAGTCAATCCTAACGCTTGTTTTCCCGGCGAGGATTTTGTATGGATTTATATATTTCTGACCTTTATTTTCAGCATCATATATATTGATTATTATTGCTGTATTGGGGTTGTGATGGGTGGTTCTATGATTGAGAGATAAGCCGGACCTGGGCTTGAGTGCACCTAGAATTAGAGTAGAAACTAGTGGGCGCGTGCCGGCTTTGCTTGCATTAGTGTCTCATGAAATCTACACTCGGACGAGGTTCTTCTGGTTGGCTTCTTTTTCTACCCTTTGGGTCGAAGGGGTTGTTGGTCAGCTGAATTGTCGACTCCGGGAACCGATCATTTGGAAGTTGGCTAAGTGAGGCCTCTTCAGGATTTGATGATGCCACTCCTTCTGGGAATCGTATCATCAACCCTGAAAGTCTGTGACGCCGACGACCGCATAGGATGCCATACCTTTGTCAGTTACTAGGACATCCACCTGTGAGAGGGTTTGGGGTTATGCAGGTAACTAGACTTTCAGATACCGGTTATTTCTTGATCAGAGATCCTGGGTATTTACGGAGAGTTCTGAGGTCTGTCAGAGACCAGTGGGAGAGTTCTGAGGTCTGTCAGAGACCAGTTGGAGATGTGATTTGAGGTCTACCAGAGACCAGTTGGGGTTATAGTTTGAGGTCTGTCAGAGACCATTGTTGGAGCATTGTTTTAGGTCTATTTGAGACTAGGATTTGAGGACTTCTATAGAGTCTATCTGAGACTTCTTGATATGGTCCAGGCTATTCAGCTACGGCAGTTGGTCCCTGTTGCATGTTATTTGCATTGCATTGTTGCATACCCATTATCATTGCATCCCATTAACGTGTGTCTGTGCTGCAGGTGCATTTGCATATCCTCCGATTCTAGTGCCCAGACTTCTGAGTATTGATTATGGCTGGTTTGAGGAAAACAGTTGCGTATAAGCTGCCATCACCTGATATTACTTCTTTGCTTGGCCTGATATTTCTTGCTGATGAGGAGGTTAGGAGAAGCTTCAGAATGAGTCATGGGAGATTACTGAGATTAGTCTGCAAGCCCACCACTGATGAGATGAACGGGTTGTACACCTTGATGCAGTTCTATGACCCCGCATTGAGATGTTTTACATTTGCTGACTTCATTCTAGGGCCTACCATTGAGGAGTATGTGGAGTTTACTGAGCTACCTGTGCAGAACAAGGTTCCATTTATTCACTCTGCTGCTGAGCCCAAGTTGGAGGATTTAGCCAAAGCTTTACATATGGACGCTGCAGAACTGTTAGTGACTTCTTGGCTGGGGGTTTCAGGTTTCTCTCTTGATTTCCTGGTTGGCAAAGCTCAGGAGTATGCTAAGAACGGATGTTGGGTGGTTTTCAACGCTATTTTGGCTCTATGCATTTATGGAATTGTGCTGTTCCCTAACTTGCCCAATTTCGTAGACTTGGACGCTTTCCATCTATTTGCTGCCGGCAATCCAGTGCCAACGTTGATCGGAGACTTCTACCACTCATTGCACTACAAGAACGAAAACAGAAGGGGAAAGGTTGTTTTCTGCTGTGCTCCTTTGTTGAATATGTGGTTCAAGAGTCATCTTCCCATGAAGGAATCTTTTGTGGAGAGTGCAACCACCGCTAGCTGGTCAGAGCGCCTGATGAGGCTGTCTTCCGAAGACGTTGAGTGGTTTGATAGAGATCTGTTGGGATCTGAGCTTATATTCAGTTGTTCTGGGTACCCTAATGTGCCGCTGATTGGAAGAAAAGGGTGTATCAACTACAACCCATCTCTGTTGGTCCGTCAGTTCGGATATGCGCTGAAGAACCCACCGAAGGAGGAAGAAGTACAGGAATCGCTGTACTTCACCGGAGATTTGAAGGGGGAGTTGTTAGCCAAGTTGCAGCATGCCTGGACGCGCATTAACCGAAGAGGGAAGCCGTTGTTAGGGAAGAATGACTGTCAGGCCTATGCACCTTACAGGGTTTGGATCCAGGATAGAGCAAGTCAGTTGCGGATGCCATTTCCAGATGCACCAGTTCTTGTTCCCATTTCGGTAGCAGAGCCAACTACTGTTTCTAGGGAGGCCTACGAGCAAGTGGTGAAATAAAAAGAAGCCTTGATGAAGATCAACGAAGGGTTGGAGCAGGAGCTAGCCCAGATACGCAGTGAGAAAAACAAGGTCGTCCATGCTTTCCAACAGCAGATCGAGCTAGTAAACAGACTAGGGGCTGAGTTGACTGAGGAGAGGAAGAAGCGGGAACGTATGGGGCAAGAGTTCAGAAGCTCCCATGACATGCTGGAATCCAAGAAGAAAGCGCTTGACATCGCTCACCGAGAGATCTCTTCTTGCAATAAGACTTGGAATGCTACGCTCACCAACAACAAGAAGAGAGAGGATAAGTTGAAGCAGCAAATTTCCGACCTCGAAGAGCTGTTGAAGTCCAGCATCAAGAAGTGTGAAAAAGAAGTGATGACCCAGTACAGTCTCCAGAATGCACTAAACAAGGCCATCAAAGGCAGAGATGAAGCTGTGTCTCAGAAGCGTAAACTAGAGGATCGCTTCGGAGAGGGGGCATGGGAAGAAACTGCTGAAGACGTGCGGCGTGTTCTTAAGAAAAGAAACCAACTTGTGGAAGGGCTGCTTGCTCGACCGAGTCACCCGGAGACCAAGAACTTGCTAGAAGAGTACCAGACTTATGGGAGGATTTGATCATTTCATGTAGTAACTTGTATGCTTTATTTGCACAGGGCTGACCATCACCAGGATTGTTGGTTGAGGTCATGCCTTCTTGTTGTACTCTCAGTAACATTGTATTCTTGGCTTATTGGTTTCTCAGCAATATATGAGGCTTTCTGTGATTCAGCTCTGATCTTTATATTTTTAGCATTGTCGTTGCACCGGCACCTTCACACTAGAATCGGGGAATGAATTTCCCTAATGCACAGACACACATTGCATTGCATTCATATTCATATTGCATTACAGGTAATCTTTGGATGGCGTCTTATTTCCTGCTCTGTACCAGGTACTTTCCAGGATTGCAGATCAGCACCCGCACCGCTATTCCACTCACTCCAATTGTCGAAGAATCATGGATCAAATGCAGAACGAGATGCAAGATGTGCGCGAGAAGCTAGCTCTCTTTATGCAGACCATGGAAGCTATTGCAAAAGGTCAGGAGAATTTGCAAGCCATGGTGCAACCTTTGTTGGCCCGAAATGCTGGTCACGGTAATGAGGATCATCAGTCTGTGCGAGTCGATACTGTTCATGGGGATGGCACTCCCACGCCAGTGGCTCCACCTGTAGTCAATATACCTGCTACTAATGTCAACAACGCCACCGCTGTTGGGAACGGTAACGTCGGAGGGGGGAACGAGACTGTTGTCCATAACGTTGGGCTTGGTGATGTCAACTTGGGTGATAATATGGGAGGCAACGGCTTTGTCAATACTGGATTCGGGTTCAACGATCAAGGATTCGATAACGCTGGGAAATATGGTTTCAATGCTCAAGGCTTTGGGCAAGACGGTTATGGTGTGACCAATCAGGGTTACGGAGGTTTCGGAAATGGAAACGGCGCTGGGTTAATGGCTTTTGGGCCTGCTGGAGGTGTTAAGGGATACGGCAACAGAGGCCGAGGCCCAGGGATGAATCAGATTAGAGCTGGCCGCAATAATGGATATGATGGGTATGGAGCTGGGAATGGTATGTGGCAAGAAGATCAGCAGGAGGACGCTTTCTCCGGCGGAGGTTTCGAAGGGCCGATGGATGACTCCCAGAAGATCAGAATGCTGGAAGAGCAGATGAGGGGGGTCCTGAACCAAAGTGCTGTGGGCTTGGACATGGCAACGATGGGCCTGGTACCTGGCTTGAGGGTGCCAATCAAATTCAAAGCTCCTACATTTGATAAGTATAAAGGGGACACCTGTCCGAAAGTGCACGTGCGGGCTTATTACAGAAAGATGTCTGCGTACTCAACTGATGAGAGAATGCTAATGCATTTCTTTCAAGATAGTTTGTCAGGCCCTTCCCTAGAGTGGTACATGGGGTTGGAGCCAACCAATATCAAGACATGGAAGCAATTGGCGGAGGCATTTGTAGCTCACTACAAGTATAACAGCGACTTGGCAGGGCTGTCTCAAAAGAAGGGTGAGAGCTTTAAAGAGTACGCGCAAAGGTGGCGCGATATGGCTGCCAGGGTCCGTCCTCCTTTAGAAGAAAAGGAAATGAATGACATGTTCGTCGGCACATTCACAGGCTTGTTTCATGACATGCTGTTTCATACATCTCTGGCCAGTTTCTCAGACTTAATTCTGATGGGAGAAAAGATTGAACGTAACATTAAACAAGGAAAATTCCAGGCTGAGGAATCAACTGCATCTGGCAGCAATAGGAAGGCTTTTGGTGGGCGCCGTCAGGGCGAGGCAAGCGCAGTGTTTGGAGGCCGAGGCCGAGGCCGAGGCAGGGGACGAAATCAATATCATCAGCTGCAGCAAGTGGCGAGTGTTACTATTCCATATCAGCAACAACCACTTCAGCAACAACAACCGTTTCAGCAGCAGCCAATGCAGCAACAACAGCAACAGCAGCAGCAGCCACAGCAGGGTGCGCAGCAGGCTCAGCGAAGATTCCAGGGTGGTAAACCAAGAAGAGTGTTTGAGAAGCCTCCCTCAACCTATGCAGATTTGTTGCAGACGCTGTTGGGTCTAAATTTGGTAGAAAAGAGAACTCTGGCACCGATAACAAGAACTCCTCCGTATGGTTATGATGCAAGCATGCACTGTGAGTTTCATTCTGGGGCTCCGGGCCACGATATAGAGGGTTGCCATGCTTTTAAGCACGTTGTGCAGGATCTTTTGGACAATAAGACTATCAATTTCGGAACGGCAGGTTCGAATATAGTGCAGAAACCCATGCCTAATCATGGGGCGAATGCCATTCTGACTGAGGAAGGGTTGAATCTGATTATGAATGTCGACGATTTAAAGACGCCGCTGAGCGAGATAAAAAGCAGATTGTTGCAAGGGGGTGTTTATCCAGGATGTGACGAGTATTGCTTAGAATGCTGGACCCTAGCTGGGAGGTGTGATGATTTGAAGAAAGGCATTCAGGCTTTAATTGATGGAGGCACGTTGCAGTTTGACCGAGCAGCAACTGAAGAGCCTGCAGGGGCAGTAGCAGATGATCAGAGTGATGTGGCCACTGTAACGATTCCTCGGAAGACAATCACTATTGCAGTACCGGTCCCGCGACCACCGATCACCATAACTAAGGTCGGGCCAATCCCGTATGAGAACACAAAAGCAGTCCCCTGGTCATATGGGTTCGAGGTGTATTGTGACGGGATAAAGATTGATGTTAATAAGCAGCCGTCTGAGACTGTCGATAACGTTGTTGGTTCAGGAGGTATGACAAGGAGTGGTAGGATCTTTATATCGCCTGAAGTGGAGGCCGAAAGACTAGCGAAGGGAAAAGGGAAGATGATTGAGAATGTCCCAGTGCAGGCAAGCGACAAAGAAGCGACATCGAAAGATGTACAAGAGTTTATGCGCTTGATTCGAAAAAGTGATTATAAGATTGTGGAGCATCTGCAACAGACTCCGTCCAAAATATCCATCTTGTCATTACTCTTGTGTTCAGAAGCTCACAAAAATGCTTTGTTGAAAGTCCTAGATACTTCCTTCGTACCCCAAGACGTCTCCGTGAATCAGCTGGAAGGAGTATTGGCACATGTGAATGCAGGCCACAACTTAGGCTTTACCGACTTCGATTTGACCCCGAAAGGGAGAGATCATAATATGGCGCTGCACATATCTGTCGAGTGTAGAGGATCAGTAATATCGCATGTATTGGTCGACACCGGATCGTCTCTGAATGTGATGCCTAAGAAAGCGATGATGAAGCTGGATGTCAGAGGAATCTTGTGCACACCCAGTGACTTGGTAGTTAGAGCCTTTGACGGCACGCGAAGAACAGTCTTTGGATCGATAACATTGCCCCTGCAAGTAGGGCCGGAGGTGTTTGCAACGGAATTTTATATCATGGATATACAACCCGCATATAGCTGCCTGCTTGGAAGACCTTGGATTCATGGGGTTGGGGCAGTCACGTCTACCCTGCATCAGAAGTTAAAATATATGGTCGGAGACAGCGTAGTCACCATATGCGGAGAAGAAGACATCCTGGTCAGCCATCTGTCGTCATTTAAATACGTGGAGGTCGACGGAGAGATCCACGAAACACCCTGCCAGGCGTTTGAAGGGTTGCGTGTCAAGGACAAAGGTCCCGGGCCGAGCAAAGTGTCAGAGATAGCCGTCTCATCGTATAAAGAAGCTCAAGCTCTGGTAGAGGCAGGAGAAGCAAAGGGCTGGGGCAAAGTGCTGGATATTCCTGTAAAGATGGACCGGTTCGGGCTGGGATACCAACCGTCGTCGTTAGCACCTGCTGTGGGGGCACCCCGTTTCAGAGGGCCAGTAATCATCTATGCCAGTGGAGTATGTCATGAAACCATCAATGCTGCTTCGGAGTCTGACAAAGGAGACAGCGATTGTGATATGGATGCCTGGATTCAGCCAAGCACACCAGGACAAGGACTGTGCAACTGGTCTATTCAGGAGCTTGTTCCTGTGACTCTTAAACAGTAATGCTTTGCTTTATTAATTGTTGAATAATCTGATGTCTTGCCCGGGGCATCAGGATTTGCTTAGGGCTGTGTTGTTATGAACATTGCGTAAATAAATGGCGTTTTTTCATGTGCAAATACAGTAATCTCTGTCTTTCTTGTTTTGCATTTTTTAATAAAATGGCAACGCGGTTATCCGTTTTATACGCATTTTGAAGCACTTAACCATTCCTTTTGCAGGATAACATTTTCAGATGACATCCTTGAACCACCCATGACTCGTCCCGACTTCGAACACCCGGTATTTCAGGCCGAAGAAGAGGTTGTAGAAGATAGCGACGTTCCTGAAGAACTATCTTGGTTGGTGAAGCAAGAGGAAAGAGCCATTCTGCCTCACGACGAGGTCATCGAAATTATCAACTTGGGGACGGAAGGGGTCGAGAGGAATATTCGTATCGGGGCCGCACTGCAGGGTGATATCAAGCGAAGACTGGTTGAAATGCTACGAGAGTATAATGATGTGTTCGCTTGGTCGTATGAAGATATGCCAGGGCTCGATACAGATATGGTTGTGCACCGTCTGCCACTGAAAGAAGAATGCCTGCCGGTCAAGCAAAAGCTTCGCAGAACTCGACCGGACATGGCAGTAAAGATCAAAGAGGAAGTTCAAAAACAGTGGGACGCTGGTTTCCTGGCTGTAACAAAGTATCCCTCATGGGTTGCTAACATCGTACCAGTGCCCAAGAAAGACGGCAAGGTTCGAATGTGCGTGGATTATAGAGATTTGAATAAAGCAAGCCCAAAAGACGATTTTCCACTTCCTCATATTGACGTGCTAGTTGATAATACTGCTCAATACTCCGTATTCTCCTTCATGGATGGCTTTTCAGGCTATAATCAAATTAAAATGGTGCCAGAGGACATGGAGAAGACTACTTTCATAACGCCTTGGGGAACATTTTGCTACAAAGTGATGCCCTTTGGCCTGAAAAATGCTGGGGCAACATATCAGCGTGCGATGACGACTCTTTTCCATGATATGATGCATAAAGAAATCGAGGTTTATGTTGACGATATGATTGCCAAATCCTAGACGGAGGAAGAGCATCTGGTGAATCTGTTGAAGTTATTTAAAAGGCTTAGGAAGTTCAGGCTGAGACTGAACCCTAACAAATGCACCTTCGGGGTGAGATCGGGTAAGCTACTGGGGTTTATCGTAAGCAAAAGAGGAATAGAGGTCGATCCTGCTAAAATAAAAGCAATTCAAGAAATGCCGACGCCTAAAACTGAAAAAGAGGTGCGCGGGTTTTTAGGGAGGTTGAACTACATCGCTCGGTTCATATCTCACCTAACTGCCACGTGTGAACCATTATTCAAGTTATTGAAGAAAGATCAAGCTGTAACGTGGAACGAAAATTGTCAAAAGGCGTTCGATAAAATAAAGCAGTATTTGCAGGAACCTCCTATTTTGATACCCCCAGTGGCAGAGAGACCCTTGATCATGTATTTGACGGTTCTGGAGGGAAGCATGGGTTGTGTTCTCGGTCAACACGACGAGACAGGGAGAAAAGAGCATGCGATCTATTACTTGAGCAAGAAATTTACAGATTGTGAATCTCGATACTCAATGCTTGAGAAAACTTGTTGCGCGCTAGCCTGGGCCGCCAAGCGTTTGAGGCAATACATGCTGAATCATACAACCATGCTCATCTCGAAGATGGATCCTATCAAATATGTATTCGAAAAGCAGGCGTTGTCTGGGAGAATTGCCCGTTGGCAGATGGTCTTGACTGAATATGACATTCAATACGTCTCGCAAAAGGCTATAAAGGGGAGTGTGTTGTCCGAGTATCTGGCGGAGCAGCCTATTGAAGATTACCAATCAATGAGGTTTGATTTTCCTGACGAGGATATCATGTACCTAAAGATGAAGGATTGTGAAGAGTCGTTGCCAGACGAAGGACCAGAGTTGGGTTCCAAATGGAAGATGATATTTGACGGAGCTGTGAATGCTTACGGTAGCGGTATAGGGGCAATCATCACGACGCCGCACGGGTCGCGCATCCCGTTTACTGCCCGATTGACCTTTGCCGTTACCAATAATGAGGCCGAATACGAAGCTTGTATAATGGGGCTTGAAGAAGCCATTGATTTGCGAATCAAGAATTTAGACGTATACGGAGACTCAGCTCTGGTGGTGAATCAGATAAAAGGGGAATGGGAGACACGTCAGCCCAACTTGATACACTACATGAATTATGCAAGGAGATTGTTGCCTTTCTTCGACAAGGTTGAATTGCATCACGTACCGCGGGCAGAGAATCAAATGGCTGACGCTCTCGCCACTTTGTCTTCCATGTACAAGGTCAATTTCTGGAACGAGGCTCCCAGAATCATTATCTCTCGGCTTGACAGACTGGCTTACGTATTTGCTATTGATGAAGCATCCGACGACAAACCGTGGTATTTTGATATCCGTAATTTTCTGAAGAATAAAGAGTATCCGGCTGGGGCATCCAGTCAAGATCAGAAGACTCTCAGGAGATTAGCGGGTAATTTCTATTTGAATCCGGATGGCGTCTTATACAAAAGAAACCACGACTTGGTGCTGTTGCGTTGTGTAGACGAAAGAGAGGCAAAGCTGCTCATGGAGGAAATACACGAAGGTACCTTTGGTACGCATGCTGGTGGGCATGCTATGACGAGAAAGCTGCTGAGGGCAGGTTATTTTTGGCTGACTATGGAGACCGACTGCTTCAAGTTTGCGAGGAAGTGCCACAAGTGCCAAATCTATGCTGATAAGATCCATGTGCCTCCGAGTCCTCTGAATGTAATGTCATCGCCATGGCCATTCTCGATGTGGGGAATCGATATGATTGGAAAGATCGAGCCGACGGCTTCTAACGGGCATCGGTTCATCCTGGTAGCAATCGATTATTTCACCAAATGGGTGGAAGCGGCGTCTTACGCCAATGTAACTAAGCAAGTGGTGGCCAGATTCATCAAGAGAGATATCATTTGCCGATATGGGATCCCCGCGCGGATAATCACGGACAACGGTTCGAACCTGAACAATAAAATGATGAAGGAGCTCTGTCAGAATTTCAAGATCGAACATCACAACTCCTCCCCTTACCGACCGAAGATGAATGGCGCTGTCGAAGCGGCCAATAAGAATATAAAGAAGATCGTCCAAAAGATGGTGGTGACCTATAAGGATTGGCACGAGATGCTACCTTTCGCTTTGCACGGTTATCGTACGACGGTACGCACCTCAACCGGGGCAACCCTGTTCTCGTTAGTATACGGAATGGAAGCGGTACTACCGTTGGAAGTGGAGATCCCTTCTCTGAGGGTATTGTGAGACGTTCAGCTGGACGAGGCAGAATGGGTGAAAGACAGGTTGAACCAATTGAGTTTGATGGACGATAAGAGGCTAGCTTCTCTAGCATATGGTCGTTTGTACCAGAGCCGAATGAAGAAAGCATATGATAAGAAGATACATCCGCGAAGCTTTCAGACGGGCGACCTTGTGCTGAAAAGGATTCTCCCGCCGCAGGCAGATCACAGGGGCAAGTGGACCCCTAACTACGAAGGGCCATACATTGTCAGAAAAGTCTTTTCAGGAGGAGCGTTATTGTTGTCCACCATGGACGGTGAGGACTTCACGTCACCTGTGAATTCGGACGCAGTTAAAAAATACTTTGCTTAAAATAGACCCGCTGGACAGAAAAAAGAGAGTCCAGGCAAAAATGGGGCATCCTGGCGAACCAAAAACAGAATGAAAGGTTCGGGCAAAAGTTAGGGATAAAATTGAAAAAATGTACACCCGTGAAGTTGAAAACCTACACTGGGCAGCTTCGGCAAAAAGGGGTATCCCGGTGAACTGAAAACCCGTAAAGGGCGGTTCACGCAAAAGTTAGGGATTTGAAAAGCAACTGACTGCGGTCCGAATTTGATACTGCGGTGAGCATCAGTGCGGGAGAATACCTGAGGGGTCGATTGTCAGATACAACCGTTTCGGAAGTATGGATACCGGGAAAGCATTCGAATCGGATGAGTCATAGGAGGATCAGTTCGTGGTGTTCGTCTGCATCCCGTTGCCGACATGTGTACAAAATTTAATTTGTCAAAGTATTTATGCTTATTGTGCATACTTGTATGTCTGCTTGGCGTAGCTTCCTCATTTCAGGAGTTACATCCCGTGTACAAAAATTCCGCCCATTCAGGGGCCCAATCAATAAAATATGTTATTCAGTACTGGATGCTGGTTCTTTACTGTTTTGTGCATGATAAAACGCCTAAGTTTACCGAGACTAGCATGTGTATAACATCACTGGCCCTTGCCAGCAATTGCTAAAGCTTTGAATTAACTGAAAATAATGTCACTAGCCTGAATCGATTTGGTTGCATAGGCTTGTCTTGTCTTGTTTGTGTTGTTGCAGGTTTCATAACTGTACGAGGAAGATGATCAAAAGATTGCAATAACGAAAGACTTGATCTCCACGCAGGTAATGCATGTTCTTCCTGAAGAAGGATCGAATTCCCCAGCTAGTTGCAGCTTAGCCGAAGGACATTCTCCAGCAAAGTCGTTTATCCTCAACAGAATTGACGATTCCAAGATTATAAGGCTGTATTCAGACAATGTATTTCAAATAGAGCGGTTTAGCCGTAGAAGACTAATATTTGTGAGTTGTATTCAGGCAGTTTACCTTTCCCCGCAGGGCCATTTATTCTCCCCCAGTGGAGCCAGTGGATGTTCCCCTAGAGAATCATCCCATCCCCAGCGGAGTTCTCTTTTCAACCAGGGTTTTCATTCCTCCCAGTGGAACTCGAAGATTAAGACTCTCCCCGGAAGAGTTGGTGTGAGTCCCGACATTTATTTTGTCAGAATACCGTGTGATATCCGTTCACTCTCCAGCAGAAGTTCAATCATACCAGGCGCATCCGCTATTCTCTAGCAGAGTTGTATTCCCCAGCAGGGCGTTACTTCAATGAGGTGATTGGTATTGAGTTCCCAATTTCCCAGCTGAGTCGACCTCACTCCCCCAGCATTTATTTTGCTGGGATAGTTCTGTAGCACCCGGCTATCCCCAGCGGAGTTGGCATTATCTTCAACATTTATTTTGCTGAAGCAGTTTCTGTACCCAGCAGTTCGAGTCTGCATTTGCATAGGCATATAGTGTCATACTTGCATCCACCAAATAAACACGCGTAGCATTTCCATGTCGAATGGAGCATTGCATCATTGTCAAACATATGCATTTTGAAATATAAACCAGGTTGGCTAACCGTTTGTTTCAAGTATTGTTTCCCTTACAGGTGGAGAGAGCCCTTGCTCAGGTGAATCAATAAAACATTCAGGATCTCGACGTGAGACATTCGACGAAGTGTCAGCTTTGGCACTACTCACCACAGAGTCAGCAGGATAAGTTTCTCTTTGTCCCTAAGCAGAGTTACTTATGTCCCCACCAGGGTTTCTTGTTGAAGTTTCTCTAGTCCCCCATCGGATTGTTTCCTTCAAATTTGTTGTTACGTCAGCGTTAAAAGGTGTCATGAACCAGAATTTCAGAGGCTACCGCCGGTTATCAGAACAGGTGTCCGGTAGTTTGGTTTCCAAATATCCCCAGTAGAGTCGGCCTCAAAGTTGCTGTAACGTCGGTGATAAGAAGTTTGCGGACCAATGGAAGGATGAGTCCTAACGTGGACAATTTCTTGACAGGTTTTCTTCGTGCTAGAAAAGCGGAGTCCTAACGTGGACAGTTTTAATTCCCCGGGCTGATGGGAGGTGCTAGTCCTAACTTGGGCAGGTTCGATTTCTTAGAATTGATGGAATGTGGAGTCCTAACGTGGACATTTCTTCCAGTTTGACGGTATGTGTTAGTCCTAACGTGGACAGCTTCGAGTTCTCGGTATTGATTGAGTATAGGGTCCTGACGTGGACAAGTTTATTCTTCTTTGTGTTGTGGGCAGAGTATGAGTCCTGACGTGGACACAGTCTTATTTCCCTAGCAAGTCAAAGACGCGCAAGTCCTGACGTAGACAAGTTTAGTTCTTCAGCAGGTTGAGATATGGGTCCTAACGTGGACAAGTTTTTCAAGAGGCGAGTCCTGACGTGGACGAATCAAGACAAAACGAGAGTCCTGACGTGGACAGGTCTATTCCTTACGTGGAAAGAGAAGTTGTTTCCTTACGTGGAAAAATTTAGTCCTGACGTGGACAGATCAAGTTATTCCTAACGTGGAAAGTTTGTATTCCTAACGTGGAAAGACGGTGATTCCTTATGGGGAACGAAGAATTCCTAATGTGGAAAGAAGTTGATTCCTAACGTGGAAAGGTGAGTTTATTCCTTACGTGGAAAGATTGATTCCTTACGTGGAAAAATTTAGTCCTGACGTGGACAGATCAAGAATTTTATTCCTTACGTGGAAGAAAAATGGTTTCCTTACGTGGAAAGACGAGTTTATCCCTTACGTGGAAAGACTGATTCCTAACGCGGACAATGCTATTCTTAACATGGAAGAGGCTATTACTAACGTGGACGATTTATTTCTGACGAGAAGGCAGACGAGCCATCCCCAGCGAAGTTGTTGAAGTTTTTCCAAGTCGACAGCAGATGGAGTCCTAACATGGACAAGTTTTAGTTGAGGTTTCTTTGTGTTGACAAAACAGGAGTCCTAACGTGGACAAAGTTCTATCCCTGCGTTGATAGAATCTTTTTCAGGCCGACGGAAATAATCCCCAGCACGGTAGCTACGAGATCAGTGGGTTGCCGTAACAGTCAGATTCAGCTGATGAATGTCGTTCCCCAAGCAGTGGTGCAGTTTATTTCTGCGGTTGGCAAATTCTTGGGTTCTTAGTATTCAACCGTCTCGTACCACGAATGTTTGAAGGCTCCGGGCTCTTCACCCAATCAGGTCCAAGTCGCTTGAATAGGGGCAGCTGTTGCACCCTAAAATTTTCTTAACCTTATTCACTTGGTTTATGTCTCAATATCATTAGCATTTGCATATAGAGTCATGTACATAGTCTGATCATCTATATAGCATAAGCATAGCAAGCCATCCAACAGGGGACCAATCATTATTCTCATCTCTAGAGACCTATCAAGAGGTTATTATCCAAATTCAATATCATTCAAGTCATCAGAAAAGAATTTGAAAGTTGGAGAAGTCAGTGGATCAAGCATTGCATCCATCTCCTATCTGAGGGTCTCTGAGGATCAACAAGTAAGTGTGAGCTGGGGATGGAGCATGGAGAGTATATGGGCACATGGGAGATTTAGAAAGTCATTTGGAGAAGGAGACAAGCCATTGATATGATCACAAGAATTGTAGTTGAGGACAGTCAACTAGGGTCTCATCTGGGTCAACCCTGGGTCAACTCTAGGTCAATTGACTGATTGAAAGGCATTAAAGGCTATTGGAGAGATGTGGGGTTCATCATTTGACATATAGAAGAGGATATGGTGATATTCCAAGAAGAAATCAAGAGAAATCAAGGAGAGGAGGAGTTTCTAAATTAGGGTTTCTATGTAAAATCCCCTAATTTAGGACAAATTTCCAAGCAAGATAAGTCAAAATGAAAGCTTCAAGTGGATCCTTGGCCAACATGAAACTTGTAGAGGATCTCAATACCTTTAATTTGAGTGGTGGAAGACATCAAGGAGATTTATAGAACTCAAGTTATGGTTCTTGCAAGTTACAGGTCATCTGAGGTATCTGAAATTTTGTCTGTGAAAGTGACTTGACTTCCAAGCTATTTTTACCCCTCAAGGAGATTTCAAATGAATTTCTGGTCAACATAATAATTGTTCCCCATTGTCTTAGCTTTCTATAATGGTATATTATGCCTTCATATGATTTGTGGAACTCTACTTATGGTCTTGGCAAGCAAAGGGTATTTTGGTCATCTGAGAATTACAGGTCATTTCAACCCATGCCCAAAACTCATACAAGGAAGCTTCAAATGGAAAACTTTACAACATCAAACTTGCTCCAAATGACATTTTGAGTCTAGAAAAGTGACCATGAGAGATTGGAAAGATTCATAGCACAAGGTTTCAAAATTGTTGGATTTAATGAATAAAAATGACTTTAAAAATGAGACTTTTCATATTTTGGCCAAATGAAGCAAAATTATAGGTCAGTTTGAATGGAAAGATCATTTTAAAGACATTGGCTAAAGTAGAATTTTGAGCTTAGTTCACATTTTGGGGGGTATCCATGGTTACTTGTATTGGAAGATACATAAACCAAATCCAAAGGAAAGAATGCAAGGGAAGCTTCTCCAAGTTTCTAGGAGGTTCTAAGGACATGTATATATTGATATGAGATGGTTCATGCCATGGTTGGTGATCTCATTCTCTCAAAATCACAAGTTTCACTCACTTTCTCCAATTTGCAAAAGCATCTCAAACTCTCTCAAATCTCCATCAATTCCCACATTTCTTGATCTGATCTTCATCATCATCATCCATAGATTACAATTCTCACAAGAATTTGGATGAGTTGAGCAAGGATAGTGCCATACAAGTTTCATCATCCAAGGTGCAAGAAGTTGGAATCACATGATACAAGAAGTTTGAGTCAAGATCTTTGCATACAGAATCAAAGTGGGAGTGTGTGGATCATTTTCAAGTCCCTGCAAGCATTGGATCAAGGATTTCCATAGTTGTTTCTCCATTTTAAACCAGGTTGGTATCTCTGCTCGATTTGCATAGTTTAGTTAGCATGATAGAGTTTTGTTAGCTTAGAATGGTTAAGTTAGGTTAAATGATGAGTTCCACAAAGTTTGGAGAGGTTTCATGAGGATTGGCCATGGAGTGCATAAACTGTTGAAACTTGTAGCTATTAGGATATTGCATGATAAGCTTGAATGAATAGCGTGTAATGATCAGTGAAAGACATGGATTAGTTTAGGGCAATACATAGAGAGAATTGGAGTGATCAATCACAGGTGGAAATGGTGGATCAGAATTGTGATGCCTATCGGGTTTGAAAATCTAGGCTGTTATATTGAGAACTATGGATACAGTTGTGTTCTACGTGAGAAGTGGAGCAATTTTGGTGTTTATATCGTGGCCTTTCATGGAGAGACGAGGGAGATATGAGGGCTGGAAGCTGGCTGAGTCAAACTCGTGTGCAGGGTTTATTCTGCAAACCCTAGGGTTGATTGAGGAAGACGACCCCCTGGCCGTCCGATCATGCCAATTATTTGACATTTTCTGCCCATCCAAAGGTCCAGATTTAAAGTTGAATAACGGAGGGAAGTCCTAGGAGTGAAACGATGCGTTTCACTTAAGTTTCTGAGTGGGCTCAAACTTCCTTTGCTATTCGCCACCCCCAATTGCCAGGCCCAATGATATTCAACTGGTTTCTTTACTATCTGCACCGTTTTGAGTTTTTTTGATTTTTTGTTTAAATTCTGAAGCGCGTATGGGCCTAAGCCTTTGATAT
Source organism: Lathyrus sativus (assembly GCA_963859935.3). Classification (NCBI taxonomy): domain Eukaryota; kingdom Viridiplantae; phylum Streptophyta; class Magnoliopsida; order Fabales; family Fabaceae; genus Lathyrus; species Lathyrus sativus. The sequence continues at coordinate 80,813,030 of OZ012741.1, read as the reverse complement.
TCGCACCTCCCAGCTGGTGGCCCACCTGGAAAAACAACTGAGTGCGTTGGCTATTCTCACCTCCTCCATCTATTTCTTCATATTTCAAATTTTAATTTCTTTTCATTTTCATGCATTTTATAAAAATCATAATAAATCATAATTTTCATATTTTTTAATGGTTCTATTTGCATTAATTTCTTCAAGATGTCTAGAAAATTATAAAAAATAAAAATTGCATTTTATTTTTTATTTGATATATTTCCCGTATTTTCCAAATAAATGCCTATTTTAGGTGTTTCATTTCATTCATGATTTTGATGATTTTTGTTCTAATGGATGCTTTAATATTTTTCACCCATTCTTTTTAGGTTGATTAATAGACATTGTTAGCTTGTATATGCAATTTAGTTCATATTTTTAGAAATTAATTTTAGATGATTGGTTTAGGCTTGAATAACATGAACAAAATTAGGGCTTAATTGGCAACATAGGTGAATAAATTCATTTCCCTTAGGACTTAGAGATTGAATATTTTAGCTATGGGACTATAGGGACTATGGGTATAGGATAGATCTCCTTAGAAATCACTAGGATTCCCCTACTGCTACTAGTATATACTGCTATATTTGATTGATTGATGTGGTGTGCCCTCTGGGAATTATTGTTTGTCTGTGTGGGTATTGGGATTGTCTGGGGATTGGGAGAACTGAAGACTTGGGATGATGGAGCCATTGGAGATCCAGAGACTGAAGACCAACTTCCAGAGTTGAAGAGGAGATTCTTGCTAGAAGCTGTTGAAGAGATTAGGGTTTAGGAGCTAGGCAGAGCTCTAGGTTAGAAAGCTTGTTTCTCAAACATGGAGTGCCTTGTCTGCATCCATCCTTTCTATATGATTCAAAGTCTCTTTCAAATATCCACCTCCTTCCTTTGGAAGGATCAGTGAATGTATTTGAAAGATAGAACTTTTGAGGGAAAATTGTCTGTATAATGTTAACAGTTGATGAACCATCCTTGGTAGGTAATTAATTGTCTAACATCCATTCACTTCATCTTGTTGACTGATGTTCATCCTAGAGATTGAGACTGGAAGAAAAGCTATTGCAGATGGAAGACTGATAATGAAGACCTTGCTGAAAAGCTGTGGAAATGAAGATGGATGCTTGCTGAAGCTTGTAGCTGATTGGAGATGACTTGGAGATAGGTGTTGATGCAGAGCTGCTGTGGCTGTTTATTTTTGCTGTATTTCACTTCTGATGTATTGATTGGTTTTCCTGACTGTATTGTTTGCTGTTTACCTTGCTGGGTTGAAAGTGAAGCCTGTTCACTTTTGCCTATTGTTTTTCAGGTTCGAGGTTGAGTGGGACTCCCTTGCCTCGCTTGTATTGCTGCATTCATGCATTTTACTGCTTTACTGTATATATCTGATATTGTTTCTGTTGTCGTCTATTCCCTTAGGATCTCTGTTTCTCTCTGTGCAAGAGAGGAGCATGATAGACACTAGGTCTTAACCCATGCATGATAACATTAGGTTAGTTTGATTCCCTTCGCAACTATAGGGTAGAGTTCTGTCTCTTCTTCCTCAAAACAAACAGAAAAACACAATAAGATTTCAAACACAATAAAAGACACTTCTTTCGTAAAAGGATGTGAACTCATCAAGACGTCATTTTTATCCGCTTGGACTGCTAATAAGGAGAAAACCCTTTTTTTAGAAGGAGATAAAAATAATCAAGACAGACTTGTGTCGTACGTGGCCCGAACTACGTTTGCTCTGATCTTCCATGTTGTATGAAAGTACGTAGGCATAGGATGCGATATCCTAGCGAGCAACCTTCCCCTCCTTTCCCGTAGGTAGGCGAACTACGTTGACTCTGATTTCTCGTTTCAGACGGGAATACGTAGGCATAAAGTGCGATACTTTGCCGAGTCATTTTCTTTTCTTTTTAACCCTGACCTATAGAATAGATAGAATAACAATCCATACCAGAAAACAAGCGTGGATCCCGTCGAGTACGACGGGCGTGAGGGGTGCTAATACCTTCCCCTTGCGTAATCGACTCCCGAATCCAGGTTTTGGTTGCGACGACCATACCTTTCCCGTGTTGTGCGAGGTTTACTCTGAGCGTTTCCTTTCCCTCCCGTGGGATAAATAACGCACGGTGGCGACTCTTCTGTTCAGCCGGCGCCGATTTCGATTTTCGCAGTAGCGACAGTTGTGCATACTCTTTGAATGATTCAGAGCTCTTTTGTGACATACTCAACAACTGTCTTCTGTCAAGGGCTAAATCCATATTGTATTTGTAATGCTTTATGAAAGCATCGACCAAGTCTTGGAAACTGTGAATGCGGAATTGATCTAGACTCAAATACCACTTAGCAAGGGCTCCTTTCAAGCTATCCTGGAAACAATGGATCATCAGCTTATCATCTTCTACATGTGTAGCCATTCTTCGGTAATACATGATCAAATGCGTCCGAGGACAAGTAACACCAGTGTTAACTGATCAAAGTTAGGGACTTTGAATTTTGGCGGGATTACCAATCCAGACACTAAACACATATCTCTGGAATCAGTACCAAAGATGTCATTTCCCTCCATCACTCTGACCTTCCTCCCTATAGTTTCTACACTCTCCTTCAATTTCTCGTGTCGTCCACTTCCTTATTCATACCCATTAAGAACTTCAAACACTTGTTGATGGTTGTGGAAGATAGGGCGCACTTGAGCTTGCACAAAGGCTGGAGTATAAGCCGGAACAGCCTGGGGAATCTCTGCCCCTAGAGGAACTGATTGTTGATTGGCTGGTGGCGGAGGTACAAAACCTGGTATTAATCCATACGGTGGTATGTTTGTAACAGTGACTTCCGTTGGGATCGGCTCCATAGCTATGTTAGTGACTTCAGAAACTACAGTGGCCTGAGTGTCCATTTTTGCATTGATGACCTATAAGACCTCCATGATTCGTCCTACGCTTCCTCGTAAATCTTCAAGTTCGTTGTCAACCCTATCCAGAGCTAAATTGTGTTCTTCCATTCTTCGACGAGCTTGGGCTCGTGTGTTGTATTGATGTCGAGGATTCTGTGTGATTCTCTCGTGAGATAAGACAGCGAGATGAGACACAACACAGGAAATGCACATGAAATGCTTATGGGTGCAGATGCAAAATGCAAAATTAATCATTCAAGGAATCTAAAGAAATATTTGCAAACATTATAATGATGGGGAAATAAAGCAAATTCAAAGTCTTCATAGATTAATAACTGAGAGTTTTACAATAACAATTCGAAACTAAAACACAAATCTCCAATACAGATAAATGATAACACAGAAAACAAAAGATCCTAGATCATCTAGCTGGAGGGTCCTTCGTCTTCTGGCTGACTCTTCTTTCCACCTTGGTGGACTAACTCTTGAAGCTCTTCCTTCTCTTGCATAACCTTGGAATAATTATCTCTCCAAGCTTTTCCTTCTCTTTCAGCTTTTGCCAAAGCAGCTTTCAATTCTTCCACAAGGGTAAGTTTTGTTGGGTTAGGCTCAAAACGGGTATAGAACATCTTCAATGCTGCTTCTTTCACCCATGATAAGTAGGATTTTGAAACGACAGTGTCAGGGTAATCCAAAGCAGTCATTCCTCTTGTGTGGATGTGACGCCAAGCATACACAGTCCGAGCCTTGTAGGCTGGATCCTTCCCTTCTTCAATGTAGAAACTTCTCAAAAGAACTGGGGTCCGGTTCATTCTTCATTGGGTATCCCAACTGGCGACGAGCTAAAATGGGATTATAGCTAATGCAACCATCAATGCTGATAAGCGGTACATTTGGGAAATCCTCGCAGCTCTGAATCATGGCAATCCCTCCATACATAGGGTCATACCACTTAATATCTGAATGTTTAAGTAACAACGACCTCTCTATCCATGAGAGTCCATTCTGCGTATCCCAGAGTGCTGGTAGCATCGGCAAGTGCGAAATAAACCACTTGTATAGAAGAATGGTGCAACACATAATATGTCCAACTCCATGACGGTTTCTGCGATGGATGGAAAAATACACATCAGCCAACAAAGTGGGTACGGGATTTTTTGATTAAGAAAAGGTTGATTGCACTCGCATCCACAAAGTTATCGGCAGTTGGAAACAAGAAAAGTCTGTAAATTAGCAAAGCCAGAATGGCCTCAAATGCTTCAGAATTCTTCGACTCGGCATAACTTTGAGCTTTTTCATACAGGAACATAGTTGGAAAACCGTATAGCCCTCCCTTAGCAGTCATATGAGATCGTACTTTATTCACTTCCAAATGTGCGGCCTCTACAATTGCCCTTTCGCCAGGAGTCCTTTCTCTTCCTGAAAATGGTCTGGGATGACGCCTAATCCCATCAGGGAATAATATTCTTCCAAGTTTGGCAGCAATTGGTAATCTGGGAACGTGAAACGATGATAGGTCGAATCAAAAAACTGCACGAGTGCTGACAACATCTCTTCATCCACTTGAATTTCTAGTAAAGATAACATATTCCCATACTTTTCTTTGAACGCCTCAGGGTCTTCTACAAAACCTCCCAGTTTCCTCAGGTTCTCTAAATTTGGGTTTCGGAACACAATCTCTGCAGTTGTCTTTTTTCCAGAATCCATTTTTATAATATCTGCAAAACAAACTTTAGTTCCTCGAATGGTTAATAAATGTGAATGCAAATGCGCAAAGTATCATGGAACTCAGATTCTGTAAACATCAAAACGTCATAGACTTAATTTCATTGAATTACAAAATATTAGTACATCTTACAAAAAGTCTTAAACAGAAAGCTAAATAAAAGCTAACAAAAATCCCCAGAAGGTTCTCCTAATAGCCTCAAGTTGAGCTTCTCAATCTCCTTTTCCATCTGGGCTTTTTCAAGAATAAGCTTATCCACGATCAACTTCCACGGAGTCGACTAAGGACTAGAGGAAAATAAATCCTCTTGCGCCTTCCTCTTCTTACAAGAGAGTACTTCTTCATTCTTCAACTCTAGTTGCCTCTGGAGTTCTGTGTTTTCTTCAACAACCACTTGATACTTGTGCTTCCAAGCGTCTTTGGTTTGTTGTGCCTTGCTCAAGGCAATCCTTAGCTTCTCCTCCTCAGACATGAAGATCAAGGTGCACTATTCCTTCAAAGCCATGGGTTCTTGTCGAGAATAGGGCATCTTCAACTCGATAACTCTCTTTCGGACCCATTGGAGATATGGTTCCAAAGAGACGCAGTTGGGTTTCCCTAGATCTTTCTTTCCCTTCTTGTGCAAATGACCCTAAGCTTTTAGAATCTTCTCCTTCAGCTCCTGACCATTACTCTCTTCCTTGAAGAAAATATTTTCCACATGAATACTGTTGGGCTTGTCCTTCAAAGGGTATCCCAACTGTCGACGAGCAAGGACTGGGTTGTAACTGATTCCTCCATTAGCACCAAGAAGAGGTACATTACCAAAATCTTTACAGCTGTCAATGATCATTATTCCCTCATAGTCTCGATTCTACCAATCAATATCAGAGTGCGTGAGAGCCATAATCTTCTATGACCACCACCCCTTCTTCGGATCCCAAAAGGCGTTAGCTTTAGGCAAGTGTGAAATAAACCACTTGTACAGTAAAGGAGCACAGCAAGTGATCATCCCTCCCTTGTGGAAATTTCTAAGATGAACAGAGTGATACGCATCCGCTAGCAGAGTAGGTACAGGGTTCTTTCTCAAAAAGATTTTGATGGCATTGAGGTCCACAAAATTTTCAAAACTTGGAAACAAAAAGATACCATAAATGAGCAAGGCAAGGATAGCCTTGAATGCATCCATGCTCAAATGGTCAGCATAATATTGAGCTTTCCCGACCAAGAATTCTGCAGTTAAGCCAAAAACTCCTCCTTTTGTAGTCATGTTCCTTTGAATATCAACAAAACCCAAGCGCGTAGCCTTAGCAATATCCTGCTCCTTAGGGTCTTCCTCCATGATTGGAAAACGAGACTCATCGAGAATGGGCAATCCAACCAAATAAGAACACTCCTCTAGTGTGGGTACAAGCTGATAATCAGGAAAAGTGAAACAATGGTAGATTGGATCATAGAACTGGAGAAGTGTAGAAAGGAGTCCATTATCCATCTTTATCTTCAATAATGACAACAATCTCCCATATTTGCTCGTGAATCCCTCTGGATCTGTCACCAAGGTGCTCAACCTTCTTAGGTCATCCAAGTTAAAACCCTTGTAAGTGTACTTCAAAATTTTCTTCCTTGTACCGTCCATAACGACCCTGATGTTTACAAACAAAAAGTCTAAGTTCCATGAAAATTTATGATATGATGCTTATGAATGCAAGAATGTACAAACACAAGTAGGCAAAGATTCACATATTCATATGTAAACAGATAAACAGACAGAGCCTAGGTTTGGAGAACACGAGCGTGGAGCCATGGTCTACCCATCCCAAAAGGCGTGTACTATGGGTTCTTGAATCTGTAGAACAGGGTTTTAAGAGGTTCCCAGAGTCAACAACCCATCTTTCGGATATTATCAATTTCCTAAATCACTCGGTAGTCGATAATATTCTCAAGAGAGTCTCGTCCGATTGTAGTATCGCGTATCAACTACTTCGGGACTACTCCCTAATAGTCATCGCACTACGTCCTAACAAGGCCAAGGTGGGGTAAAGATGTAATCTAAAGGTCCACAGTGTCACGGGCTCCTAAGTCAAAAGTAGTAATGTTTTCACGAATACTCGTTCAACAAAACTACTCCCAAAAGGGCCTCCACTGAGCGGTGGTTTCTCAAGTCAGCTTAGTCGAGAATCAACTACCTATAAGCCTTCTTGAATATACCACCATCCTATCATAGGTGCACTCAAGTCCAGGTATAGGACTTCCTCACCACTCAAGGTAACAACCCTGCAAACAGAAAAACCCAAGCACAACAGGCATATACAGATATTTACAAATATACAAATATGCAAGCAAGCAAACATATAGAATAACACAAATACAAACAAGGTGGGATTAACCCTCTTAAGAGTCTTTCCCCAGTGAAGTCGCCATTTCTGTTGCGGTGAGAATCGAATATCAAGCTATTAATTAACATGAATCACAAATCATGAAGTTCACCACCGAGCTTTGATTTATCCAAAGGAAAGGGTAAATATCGAAGAAAACCCTAAGTGCCTATGTAACAACGAAGCTAAAGATCTAAGGTTCGGGGGTTGGTTATACCTAGGGAAGGTGTTAGCATCCCAAGTATCTGTAGTACTCTATAGGAACCTCTTGTTAGTATTTGTGTTATGCTAAAAATTGTTTGCTAAGGGAGATATGCTAAGGTAAATACCTAAGGGTATATACACTAAGTATGCTCGCCAAGACGTCGCATCTCGTGCTTACGTATCCTGACTAGGATGGAATCAGAGCAAACGTAGTTCACCTAACTAAGGGTGAGGAACTCTTGATAACGATCAAGGTTCCAAAGGGGAGGAAGTACACATAACCATGGTACTTACATGGAGTTAACAAACTCCCTAAGTCTAAGTTGAAAACTAACTAAAGAATGACATTAACGAAAGTCAAAAAGGGGAAATGAGTAATCATAACGATGATGCTCACGTAGAGTTTACTAACTCTAAACCTAATTCTAAATTGCAAGGTAAAATGGCTCGAACGAGGCCAAGAGGGAGATCCTAACAAGGTCAAAAGAGGGAAGAAAAGCTGTTAAACTACCCTAAGGGTATGACTTACAAGTCAACAAGGAACCCTTCCTTTGGAATGTCAAGATTAAATTATGAATTAAACAAAATTAAGATAAATAAATAAATAAAAAAAATAAGTAACAAATAAAAATAAGTAACAATTAAAATTAATTGAAAAGAAAATTAATTTAACTCTACTTAAACTAAATAATTAATCTAAATAACGAATTAGCTAAAAAACCACTAAACTAAATAATTCTAGTTTAAAAAACTAAATAATTAAATTAGAACCTAATAATAAGAAGGGAAAACTTACTAATTAAACCTAAATAAAAATTCATTAATGAAATAAAACCTAAAACTAAATAAACTAAGTTAAAGAAAAACTAAACAAGACTAAAATCTAAAAAAACAGAGAGAAGGGTGCAAGGATTAGTTTCAATCAGAACTAAAGGAAACAGTGGACTTGAGAGGGGGGTGGCGATAGCAATGAAGCTCCAGGCCCACTGAGCAAAACACAAGGATCCAAGGGGACGTCTTACGCGAGTAACGTGAAAGCAAAAAAAATATGGAGAATAAACAAGATAGAATGATGAAGCAACCGATGGTGGCACGCGTCGCTGTTCTTCCAAGCATCAAGGGAATAGGAAGCGGTGGCTGAGCTCAAATGGACGTGGGAAGATAGCGTATACGAATCCATATCAAAGACTTCGGTCTTCTTCTCATGAGTAGCAACGAAACCCTACAATAAATGCTAGAGAAGAACAATCACGGCGGCTACTCCATCTTCTCCGGCGAGAAAATCACTCTCATCACAACCAACACAAACCTCTCGCCTAAGTTGAACCCTAACAGAAACCTAGATCACCCTAAACTCGAGCTAAAACCCTAAACTCCTACCAAAACCAACACCACACAAATCAAAGTGGAATGAAAGCTTACTCGAGCAAAATGAAACGAACAACAAAATCAAACATCTCAGAGTATTCATTTATCAACAAAGGAAGAGAGAGTCAATTCTAAAGGATACCTCTTGAAGACACTTCAGACAACACACTGCAATTTCCAGGTAATCTTACTTCGATTTCTTTCCTCTCCTGCCTGAATACTGTGCTGGACATTCTTTAAAAAGGATGAAATCCGTTCTTTTTTCTGTCTTGAGGCTTTTTCAATTTGTCTGAGTTTTTGTTGTTAACACTTGGTTGGGATTCTTTTGCAGTTTTTTTCAATGGGGTCAAAATGAATCAGAACTTCTCTGGTCAAATCTCAATTGGGAACTCAAAGAATCCTCCCCTGGTATGCTCCATCCCTTCGACTTTTGTAAGCAATTTCAAAACTCTCTGCTGTCAAAAAAATACTTTCTGCTATATTCTGACCTGTTGAATTTCCCTTTTGAATGTTAATCCCTTTCTGCTATATTCTGATGCCCTTTTTCAACTTGCCTCCTTCACGTATACTGACACCTAATGACCTGTTATGCTATGAGACCTCTGCTTGAAAATTTGTCTTTTTCCACAATGGTGTTAAAACTCTTTTCTGAAAACCTCTTTTGTTTTTTAAACTTCTTCTTTTGTATATTGGAGACATGTGACCTATTTCCCTGATTTTCCTTGCCTCGATTGATATTTGCTTGTGAATTTTAACTGATGAATCACTTTTAACTTCCTTCCCATTTATGACATGCTGTGTGAGGGAGAATTGATAGAGTTTTTTGCTTTCACAAAGATAGAAATGTTTCTTACTTTCTCTGCTATGCCTCATCTATTAATTTCCTTAATCATGATGTGCTTGTTGAGATTCCTTGAAAACTTGCTGCCTTGAATCTGATGCTATGAACTTATTGACCCTTTGCATATGATATTTGAATTTTAACCTTATGTGACAAGAAAATAATGCATAACATATGATGAGTACATGACATGAATTTGTGGCTTTTGGTTTAAAATGTCCAATTGAATTGAAAGTTGTGATTTAGATGTAATGAGACATATATGACATGGTTTGAATGAATTTGAAATTTGGTTGGAAAACAGAACTGCATAGATCTTAATGTGTTGTCATGGTTCTTCTTTGGGATGATGTAGTCACATTGTGTTGCTCGGTCCCTTGAATGAACATGTATGAAGTTGTTCTAATTTTTGTGTATATTGAAAACTGAATTTGTGATGTGGAATTATTTGAATGACTTTTGAGAAAAGTCTTATGAGTGAATTTGTCATGCTTTGTGAATTGTGGATTGGATTGGGAACTTGCGTTTGAATTATAATCTATATATCTTGACATGATAAATTGAATCTTTTTGAATTGAAACTGGCGTGTAAAACTGAATAGCTCATCTTGATTTGGTGCAGAGTTGGTATCAGGTGTGGTATGGTTTGGACTGATGGACAAACTTGTTTTCTTTTATGAGACTGTTTTGGTATGACTTGTTCTGTATCCAATGGCTGACATGATTTGTTTACTTTTGCACAGGTTTTGTCTCAATGCAATGCTGCAACAGCTTGACAGCAGGCTGTATGGGACTGAACAACATATAGAAAGAAAACTGGAACTGTAATATGGAAGTTGGAGACACAATCGTGAAACAAAAAACAACAGCAATCTCTACTTGAATTGCCAAAACCACATATTGGAGGGGGCCTGGATTATATTGCTCACACAACACTCCAACGACAGCTTCCATTCCACATTCGCAAGAGGCACTTTTGAAGATTTGTATTTTTGACTTGATTTACTTTGTAGAATATTAATTTAGAAATATCCCCCCCATACTTGATTTGTGTAATGGGCGTCAAATTCTAAATTAAACACCTCATGTAATACTTTCCACTCATAATCAATGAAATGATTCCACTGTAATTTGTTTTCCTTTTTTATTCTAAGCATGAATTGGATTTCCTGTAATCCATAGCTATATTCTTTATCTCATCTATTGGCATCCCAAAGAGATTTAAAAATAAATTCCACTATGACTTGAACATGAACCGGATTTAAAGGAAAAATCGAATCTTGAAATTGACTCTCCAATTTATGTTTGGAAAACAAACCGCGTGAATTCCTGCTCTTTCTACATGAAATGATCTTAACATTAAATCAATTATCTAGCGAATAGACTTGAGCATGGCATGCTCAATATAGAACCATAAAGGCGTTGAACTTCTGAATCAAAAATCCATGAGAAATGGCACCACTTTGTAATTCCATCCCGTCTTTAGGTGACTCTATAACTAGATTTTACCAACCAACTTGAACCACACCAAAATTCCACAACATTAATGACTTGATATAAGGTATGCTTCCATCTCAATCCTGACTGAAAGAAACGGCCCTAATGATTATCCACCTTGAAAACAACTGTCTTCATCATGGCCTGATAACCCCTTCCTGAATCTTGATTCGAACTTGCAAAAGCCCGAGCCTTGAAAAAGTCTTGTGATGAAGCTAAATTGCACCGAATTATTAAAGAAAGGTAGTCTCTTGAGTGCATTAATATTTTAACTATCTTGAAGCGAAGCCAAATTCCACAGGAAACGAACGCAAGGCAAAGCGGACAAATTGGTTAGTTATGCAAGGAACATTTGACCTAGAATGCTTATGCAAAAGACCAAAGAATCTAAAGGTAAAAATTTGGGGTATGACAGTCATTTTCTAAAGTAATCGTGCCACATGAAAAGAAAAGGTGACGGTCTCGTCTTAATCATAAAATCGCGTCGGTTAATCAAAGGTAACCTATCATGATCCCAAAGTATAGAAAGTGATCTCGATGATCACTCACTACATATTAGAAATAGTGAAGGTTAACAACCTCAATAAATCAACATTCGTGAATAAAAGACTTATTCGACCAATAATTAAAATAAAATGGCAATGAAAGAGAAAGATCAAGAATCAAAATATTAATAACGGATTCCAAAATATTTTGCATCAAAATTTATTATAAAAATAAACATCAAAGAAATATTAACAAATAAAATTTAAAAAACTATAAATAAAAGAGAAAGGGGGTTTGAAGTGAAATCATGGTGTTGTTAAGAAAGGAAGAATTGGTGAGAATCATATGGGCTTAGCAGCCCATCATCTCACCGTAACACGGCTAATCATCAAAATAAGAAATATTTATAAAAAAAAGCATAGGAAGAACTAGGGTGTGGATCTGATGATCTAAACGGGCTATAAGCCCAAAGTTCCATCCACCAAAACACGTCCCAATTTAAAACTAAGCAGTCTGACAATCAGATCACAAAATCACAACTTGCATCACATTCTTTAAAAAATAAAACCAAAAAAAAATGAAAGGCTCAGCTTATGAACGTGATAACAACAACATTTCTCACAAAATTCTTAAAGGTGGGTGAGTTGAAGGAGAATTTTAGAAGAAAAAGAATGGAGGTTGAAGAAGGTTTGACATAGTTTGTTTGGCTCTCTGAACTTTCTTTATGAAGGAAAAATGTGTCTCATTTATAGGAGCTTGGAGAGGGTATTTGGGGAATTGATTGGAAAAGTTGTGTGCTGGTTTTGTGTGCGTACGGATTGCGTATTATATGCGCAGAAGTTGTGAGATGGTGGATTGGTGGTGTGTACGGTTTGGAAAATTTTGTGGGGGTAATGGTTTGATATTTGCAAAGGATTAATGTTGTTGATTGGTCTTTCCGTATGCGTGCAGATTGTGGTAGTTTGGCAAGATCTGTGTGATGCTTTTTTTCATTTTCTGTTTGCAGCTAGTGTATGAGATGCATCACCAATTTTCTCAGTTTTGTGCGTGAATGGTAATACTGTGTCAAGTTTGTCACAAGTACGGATTGAAGCATGATTCATGGAAAGGTTTTGTAATGGCTCGTAAAGGTTTTGCACAAGTTTTTGTTGTAGAAATTGGCATGTGCATAATGGTTTTGAGGCTTACGAAAATTTGTACGATTGTTGTCATTTTTGTTTGTGGTCTAGCGTGAAAAGTGTAGAAGTTACAACTTGTGTTTTGACATTTTATGGTGGGGTTTTCTTGTTATTTCAATTAATATTTAGATTATTGTTTAGAAAATGTAGTTGATGCGGTGATATATATTTGTTAGCAGGTTGCAGGTTATATCATGTAGCGCGATTTTGGTGAGTATGTACAAGAACCTTCACTTCAGGTGGCTGGATGTTGTGGTTGGTGCAGATAATGATGGGTTTCTTGCTGATGTACAAAGCTTGCAAGTGATGCACGTTGGTTCATAGTGAAATGGCATGAGACAAGTAGCCTGGAATGTGAAAGTTGTAACAATTTGGTCATGACGCCTCTTTGTGACTTTTATGAAAATTTTGCTTGTAATCAAGAATGGACTTTTATTGTATTTTTTTTTGTAATAAAGATAATGGTCCTTGAAACAAATATGGAAATGATATTTTTTTTGCATTGATATGAACTTTATGGTTTTTTGGAAAACAATGGTGTCGCTACTGCAAAAATCGAGGTCGGTGATGACAGAAGAGTCGCCACCGTGCGTTATTTATCCCAAGATCGGTCATCGCAACCAAATCTCGGGTTCGGGAGTCGGTTACGCAAGGGGAAGGTGTTAGCACCCCTCAAGTTTGTCGTACTCGATGGGATCCACGCCTGTTGTCTATCTAAAAAAGGGTGATTGAAACTATCTAACTACGGGCTTGAGGACAAAAGAAAAAGAAGTGACTCGACAAAGCAATAGCGCTTTGTGCCTACGTATCTCATCTGAAGTGAGAAGTCAGAGTCAACGTAGTTCGACTAACTACGAGTGAAAGGGGGGGAGGTTGCTCGCCAAGACTGTGGAAGCAGGTCACCACATATCACACAAATCTGCAAGACATTGGTAAATGCAGGTTTCGATGATGACAAATTCCCAGGATAGACTGGAAAGTATGAGTTGCAGATCCACTAAACCAGATGCAACATATCACTTATCATATTCTCCTTTTTCCTGTCTTATATTTTCTAAAATAAATATACCTTGAGTTGACAAAATGCAATCATGACTAAAGGCATGAAAAACAAAACTCAAACTAACGATATTTTGCAGGATGGCAGGACATGGGTCGACCATTGGGTCGGCATATCCATCAGAAACAAAGGAAGAACTGTCAGCGCACAAAGCATGCGTCGACCATTGGGTCAGCGCATGAAGGAATGATATTCCAGCGGGTCAACGCATAAAAGCTTTGGTCGACCAAAGGGTCGATGCACAAAGAAAAAGAATTTAAACGGGTCAGCGCACGCCGACTATATGGTCGACGCATACTGATGATATTTCCAGAAATTCAAAACATCACAGGCCATGCGTCGATGCACAGACCTGTTATGGTCGACCGTTCGCGCGGAAAAACTGTTTTAACTTTGTTCCCTCTCATATTTGAAATACTGTTATGTCCTGAATTTTGTGGGCACTATATATACTTGCTTAAACACTTGTGTCTACTAACATTTGATATTCTTTTGATTCATGTGTTCAAAAACAAGAAAGAGTGAAATAGGTGTCCAAGATTCATCATCTTCATCTTCAACATCTCACAACATTTCAATTACACACTATCATTTTTGAAATGCATTTGTGAGAGATTCAAGGTGATAAGGTTTGAGGCTTAGATTGGAGAATCAAGCTCAGGTTGAAGATTGCGACAGGTTCTTTCTTGAATAAAACCATTGGGGTTTTTCCCTTCAAGATTGGTTGGAATTTTGGGGGTTTTTGGACGGGATTCTTCATCAACAATCAATCGAGCGAAGGTGATTGTGAAGAGGTGGTCTTCACAAGTCTAGTAGCGGATTCGGTGATTTTGAAGGGAAGATCTCGGGTTCGATTTGGTGCTGTTGAGATCAGCCGGAGCCAAAGGTTTGAACAACAACTTGTTCTTCAATAAGGTGGCTGGAGTCGGAGGTCCATCAACACAAATCAAAGAACTTGATTCAGCTTGAATCAAGGGGCAAGGAGTGAAGGCAACTTTCAACACATTGAGATTTTTGTTGTATATTTGCTGCTCAATCCTTGTATAAACTGTTCATTCAAACAGGTGATATCTATATAATATATCTCAATTCTAGTTTTAGAATTGAGGGCAGACGTACCCCGAAGCGAGGACGACGGGGGAACTACCTCACCAAATTACTTGTCTTCTTTACTTTCATCATTTTCGTTATAGCTCAAATAAGTAATTTTTGTGTAAGCTCTATTGTCAAATTTGTGATATCAATTGAGTAAGTGATTAAAACGCTGTTTTTAACTCTAACATACAACAACACGTTGTACTAGGTTGATTGAAATCACTTACTCAACATAAACATCACTTGGAGTGTCTTTGCACACCAAGTGTTTGACATATTGCTTGAACCAAAATTATCTTACTTGTGTATCTAGTTTTGGTTTGATTTTGAATCATTGGAACTAGGTAACCTTACAATTGAAGTAAATAATTGATAAGCATAGTTTGTGTTGTGATTCTATTTTTCCGAATTGTCATAAATCCATAGGCTTACGTATATCCGGTTTTCCAATAACCGTTCGTTTTAGACTATAGTTTTCCTCGGCCGCTTCCGCACGTAAAACATTTTTAAAACCAATTTTAAATTGGTAGCACCGACTCAAATTTTAATCGAGTATCTATTCAACCCCCCCCCCCCCCTTCTAGATCCGTGCCATAGTCTAACAAGTGGTACCCAAAGCTCCGGTTATTCGGTGCTTCAAATACAACGAGATAGAAAATGGCAAACGAACCTAAAGGGGCGTACAATAGGGCTCCTGTTTTCAACGGTGAAAATTATAGTTATTGGAAAGACTGTGTGCGTGTGCATATAAACTCCATAGACAGAAAAATATGGAACGTTATCCTTAATGGTCCAATAGAAATTACTATGACCAATGCGGATAATGTAATTGTGCCAAAGCCTGAAGCACAATGGACTGATGATGATGAGAAAAAATACAATTATGATTGGAAAGCTAAAAACATCTTAATCTCCTCATTAGGTGTAGATGAATACTATCGTGTATCCCATTGTCCTACTGCTAAGGCCATGTGGGATTCACTACAAATAGCCCATGAGGGGACAAACGATGTTAAGTTGGCTAGAATCAATACATTAACTCAAGAGTTCGATCTCTTTTTCATGGAGCAAGGGGAAACCATTGCTAACATGCAAAAGAGATTTATTCATCTCATCAATCGTTTACATTCATTAGGTAGGCCTGTTTCCAATGATATTGCTACTAATAAGATCTTAAGATGTTTAAACAGGGAATGGCAGCCTAAAGTGACCGCCATCAAAGAAGCACATGATCTTACCTTATTAAATTTAACAACATTGTTTGGAAAATTACAAGAGCATGAACAGGTACTCTTGAGCTTAGACCAACGCAAAAAGATGGAAAAGAAAGACAAAACGAAGGTGAGTGAAAAAAAATCGATAGCTCTCAAGACTTCCTCCTCGAAGTCTCAAGCAAAAGAGAAAAATGATTATTCCTCGAGCGACGAAGAAGAAGAGGACACAAACGAAGATATGGGGTTGTTTGTTAAATGGTATAACCGTTACGTGAGAAAGAACGGCATCCAACATTCCAAGAAGAACTTGGTAAAATTCCGGAAACAATCGAGACACTCCAAGGATGATGACTCGAAAGGTAAAAAGACTAGAGGGACGTGCTACAAGTGTGGAAAGCCCGGTCACTACAAACCGGACTGTCTAATGAATAAAAAGGGAAAGGACAAGGAATCATCAAAATCACACAAGAAATCATCAAAGCCTAGGAGAGCGTACATAGCATGGGAAAGTGACAGCGACTCTTCTTCCTCTGATGAAAGCTCTAGTGATGAAGAAGAGTCTGTGAATCTATGCCTCTCCGCCAATCAGAAAAATAAGAAAAAACAGGTACGTCACTCTAAATATGATAAGTCCTCAAATATGCCGCATTCAGAATTACAAACCGCATTTCATGCCTTACATAATGAAGCAGTTGAAGCATTCAAGAAACTTGCTTCTAATAAGAAAATCTTTACGTATTTAGAGCATAAAGTTAAAGAGTCCGAAAAGAAATTAGAGGACCTTAAGGCTTCCATTGTGAAAGGCAATGAATCGGATTATAAAGACGATAGAAATCCTTTCAACTTCGGGTGTAGTACTTGTCATATTTGGTAAGGTGAGGTTAGAAACCTCAAGGCCAAATTAAACAAGGCACTTGAATCTAAAGTTACATTTGCTCTTGATAAAAAGGATTTTAGAAAATGTATGATTAACCCATACCAAAAATATGCATATGTAATTAGGGATCAAGCAAGTGAAAGTGTCTCTAAAGTTGATTTTGCTTGCTTATATTGTTGCAAGAAAGGCCACTCCATTGGTAAATCCCGGTTTAGGAGATTTCTTTTTCCTAAAGGCATCTACCAATGGTTGCCCAAACGCAACCATTTTGTCGCTAACCTATTAGGACCCAATATGCCATTGGGTACTGTCGCTACTGCGAAAATCGGCGCCGACTGAACAGAAGAGTCGCCACCGTACGTTATTTATCCCAACGGAGGGAAAGGAAACGCTCAGAGTAAACCTACCGCAAAGACGGGAAAGGAATGGTCATCGCACCCAAATCCTGGATTCGGGAGTCGGTTACGCAAGGGGATGGTATTAGCACCCCTCACGTCCGTCGTACTCGACGGGATCCACGCTTGTTTTCTGGTACGGATTATTATTTCTATCTAAACTACAGGGTTAAGGGTTAAAAAGAAAGAAAGGGACTCGGTAAAGTATCACACTTTATGCCTACGTATTCCCGTCTGGAACGAGAAATCAGAGTCAACGTAGTTCGCCTACCTACGGGAAAGGAGGGGAAGGTTGCTCGCTAGGATATCGCATCCTATGCCTACGTACTTTCATACAGCATGAAAGATCAGAGCAAACGTAGTTCGGGCCATGTACAACACCAGTCTGTCTTGATTGTTTTTATTCCTTCTGAAAAAGGGTTTTGCTGATTACTGGTCCAAGCGGACAAAAATGACGTTTTGATGAGTTCACATTCTTTTACGGAAGAAGTGTCTTTTATTGTGTTTGAAATATTTATTGTGTTTTTTCTGTTTGTTTTGAGAAAGAAGAGACATCACTCTAACCTATGGTTGCAAAGGGAATCACACTAACCTACTGTTATCATGCCTGGGTTAAGACCTAATGTCTATCATGCTCCTCTCTTGCGCAGAGAGAAACAGAAATCCTAAGGGGATAGACGGAAACAGAAACAATAACATATATACAATAAAGCAGTAAAATGCATGGGTGCAGCAATACAAGCGAGGCAAGGGAGTCCCACTCAACCTCGAACCTAGAAAACAATAGGCAAAAGCGAACAAAATTTGCTTTCAACCTAACATATTATATGGAAAACAATACAGTCAGGGAAATTCAAACAATACATCGAAAATAAACAACAAAAGCAGTCTTCATCAACATTTGTCTTCAAGTCATCTTCAACCATCTACAAGCTTCAAGCAAGCATCAGTCTTCATCTTCAAGCCTTCAAGCAAGGTCTCTATCTTCAATCCTTCAATGGCTTTTCTTCAAGTCTCACTTTCCAAGATGATCAGCAGTCAACAAGATGAAATGGATGTTAAACAGTCAATTGCCTACCAAGGGTGGCTCACTGACTGTTAACATGATACAAACAATTTTCTCTCAAAAGTTCTATCTTTCAAATACATTCACTAATCCTTCCAAAGGAGGGAGGTGGATTTTTGTAAGAGACTTTGAATCATAGAGAAAGAATGGAGGCAGACAAGACCTTCCGTATTTGTGAATCAAGCTTTCTACTCTAGAGCTCTGCCTAGCTCCTAAACCCTATAGCCTTCAACAGCTGCCAGCAAGAGATACTCCTCATCAACTCTGGAAGTTGGTCTTCAATCTCTTGATCTCCAATGGGCTTCTTCATCACAGTCTTCAGCTCAAACCCAAGCCCCAAACAAGCCCAATACCCCACACAGTCAAATAATAACCCTAGAAAGGGCACACCACACAGTCAAGCAAATACAAGCAGTATACTAATAGTAATAGGGGAAGCCTAATATTTTCTAAGGGATTTATCATCTACCCATAACCCCTATAGCCCCATACCCCAAAATCAAATCAAAATTCCTAAAAGAAATGATCTATCACACCTATGTTATCTCCTAAACCCTAGTTTTGGTTCTCCTAATCACACCTAAACTAATCATCTAAAATTAAGTCCTAAAATCATGAATTAAATTTTATATACAAGCTAAAGTTCTAAGCTAGTCAACCTAAAAAGAATGGATCAAAAATGTAAAAGCATCTAATTAAACTAAAATCAACAATATCATGCATCAAATTAAACCACTTAAAAGACTATTTAAAATAAAAATATTCTAAAAATGCTAAAACAAAATAAAGTAGGAATTTTATTATTTCTTAATTTTCTTAACAGAAATATAAACCTAATGCAAAAACAACCACTAAAAAATAAGCATTTTTCAATTATTTATGATTTTTCAAAGAATTAAAAAAAATTGAAAGAAATTAAGATGGATTAAATTGGTTATGGGGTGCAACAAGTAATTAATTCAGTTAAAATAATAGGATGGGCCCAGACTGGGGGGCGCGCATAGCAAAGCACGTCTGGGCCCAGTTGGTCAGAAAAACTCACAAAAAGAAAATAAACTGAGACGGTGCAAATAGTAATAAAACTAGTTATAAAAGCATTGGGCCTGCGTTGAAGGGGTGGGAATAGCAATGGATTGCTGAGCCCAGGGTTGAATTTTAAGTGAAACGCATCGTTTCACATCCAGTCTTCCCTCCACATTTTGCTTTGAATCGTGACCATTAGATCAGTTACTCAGTCAACAAACAAAACCCCATCCAACGGTTAACATGCATCTTCTCCAAATTATTAGGGTTTCAGCCATGGAAGGATCACGCACGAGCTCATAAACCAGATCTTCCACCCATTCATGCAACCTCATTTCTCCATGAAAATCATTTCTGTAAAAAGCAAAAACGCTCCATTCCTTCCCCTCTACACAACCATAATAATATCTTCCTCTAAAACTCCATCAAAGTTCAAACCTGATAGGTAGAAAGTACTGACTTCATCAATTTACACTGATATCAAACTTGAGGATTCTTTCTAATTCCTACCTTAACACATTCTACACACTACACCGATCATTCTGAGCAATACATCTAAGATTATCATGCTTTAATCTAAGATTTCTAAGCCACAACAGAATTGGTGCATCTATGGTAACCTCCATGAAACCTTCTCAAACTTTGTGGAAATGATCCTCTAACCTAACCTAACAATTCTAACCTAATAATTCTCTAACATGCTAACTCAATCAACCAATTCGAAGGGAAACACCAACCTGGTTTGATGATGAAAACAGAGGTATAATTCCTTGGATCCAATGCTTGCAATGCTTGGGAAGTGATCAACAAACTAAATTCTTGATTCTGTATGCAATAGATCTTGTTCAAACCTCTTGAATATTGCAATCACAACCTTCTTGCACCTTGGATGATGAAATTGGATAGCACGATTCCTCTTCAATTCAAACAAATCTTTGATGGAAATTGGATATATGAATGATGTAGATGATGATAAGATCAAGAAATTTGGAAATTGGTGAAGATTTGATGGAGTTTGAAGTGATTTTGCAAAGTGGAAGAATGAGGTATAACTTGGTATTTTGATCACAATGATTCACCAACCCTTGAATGAAACCTCTCAATGCAATATATAGATGACATTAGAAAGCTCTAGAACTTTGTAGAAACTTCCCATGCACACTTTCCTTGAATTTTGGATTATGTTACTTCATACATAAGTAACCAAGCATAACTTCCAAATTTTGAACCAAACTCAAAAATCCACTTTTGCCAATGTTCTTAAAACATTTTTTCCAATCAAAATGACCTATAATTTCATCCCATTTGGCCAAGTTATGAAAAATCTCAATTTTAGGTCACTTTTTATTCATTAAATTCACCAAATTTGAAACCTTGAGCTATGAGCATTTCCAAACTTTCATGATCACTTTTATAGACTCAAAATGTCATTTGGAGAAAGTTTGATGTTGTGAAGTTTTTCATTTGAAGCTTCCTTGTATGAGCTTTGGGCATAGGCTTGAAATGACCTGTAATTCTCAAATGACCAAAATACCCTTTGCTTGCCAAGACCATAAGTAGAGTTCCACAAATCATATGAAGGCATACCATACCTTTCTAAAAAGCTAAGACAATTAGGAACAACTCTTATGATTACCAGAGATTCATTTGAAATCTCCTTGAGGGGTAAAAGTTGCTTGGAAGTTAGGTAACTTTCACAGACAAAATTTCAGATACCTCAGATGACCTGTAACTTGCAAGGACCATAACTTGAGTTATATAAATCTCCTTGATGTCTTCCACCACTAAAATTAAAGGTCTTGAGATCCTCTACAAGTTTCATGTTGGCCAAGGATCCATTTGAGACTTGCATTTTAAATTATCTTTCTTGGAAGTTTGACCTAAATCAGGGGATTTTACACAGAAACCCTAATTTAGAAACTCCTCTTCTCCTTGATTTCTCTTGATTTATTCTTGGCACATCACCATATCCTTATCTACATGTCAAATGATGAACCCCACACCTCTTAGATAGACCTTGATGCCTTTCAATCAATCAATTGACCTAGGGTTGACCCATGGTTGACCCAGATGAAACCCTAGTTGACTGTCTTCGACTGTAACTCTTGTGATCATATCAATGACTTGTCTCACTTTCAAAATGGCTCTCCATGTCTTCCATGATGTCTATATACCCTCCATGCTCAATCCACAGCTCACAATTTCTTTGATGATCTTCAAATATACTCAAGATAGGAGAGAGACCCACTACTTGATCCACTGACTTCCTAGGCTTCAATTTCTTCTCTCATGACTTGGATGTGCTTGAATTTGAATAATAACCTCTTGAAAGGCTCATAGAGATGAGGATAGTGCTTGGCGCCTTGTTGGATGACTTGCTATGCTATGCTATGCAGATGATTAGACTATGTACATGACTCTATATGCAAATGCTAATGTAATTGAAACATAAACCAAGTGAAATAGGTTGAGCAAATTTCAGGGTGCAACAGCTGCCTCTATTCAAGCGACTTGGATCCGATTGGGTGAAGAGCGAACGGCCTTCAAAAATTCGAGGTACAAGGCGGTTGAATACTAAGAACCCGGAAATTTGCCAACCGCAGAAATGAACTGCACCACTGCTTGGGGAACGACATTCATCAACCGAATCTGGTTGTTACGGCAACCAACTGATCCATTAGCGACCGTGCTAGGGATTATTTTCATCATCCTGAAAAAGATTCTATCATCGCAGAGATAAAACTTTGTCCACGTTAGGACGCCTGTTTTGTCAACATGAAGAAATCTCAACTAAAACTTGTCCACGTTAGGACTCCACCTGCCGTCAACCCGGAGTAATCTCGACGACTTCGTTGGGGATAACTCGTCTGCATTTCGTCAGCATGAGGGGATCCTATCAACATAGGAATAAATTGTCCACGTCAGGAATAAATCGCCCATGTTAGGAATAAACTTTCCACGTTAGGAATACACTCTTCCACGTTAGGAATAACCTCTTTCCACGTTAGGAATACATTGTCCACGTTAGGACTCACCTTTTGACTTGCTGAGGAAATAAAATTTGTCCACGTCAGGACTCATGCTGCGTCAACACGAAGGAAGATAAATCTGTCCACGTCAAGACTTGCGCACCTTCGACTCGCTGGGGAAATAAAACTCGTCCACGTCAGGACACACACGCCAGCACGAAGAAGGATAAATTTGTCCACGTCAGGACTCCCGTTTCACCAACACGAAGAAAGATAGATTTGTCCACGTCAGGACTCGCGCATCTTATCATCACGAAGAACTATAAACTTGTCCACGTCAGGACGCACATTTCCCCATTACGAAGAACGATATCTGCTGGAAATAAATGGTCCACGTCGGGACACCAACACGAAGAGTAATTAATTTTGTCCACGTCAAGACTTCACATTCAATCAATACGGAGAAATCACATCTGTCCACGTTAGGACTAGCACACTTCATCAATTCGGGGAAAGAGATCTGTCCACGTTAGGACACCACTTCTCTAGCACGAAGAAATCCCGTCAATATAGGAATAGATTGTCCACGTCAGGACCCATTTTTCCATTGGTCCCAACCCACAAACTTCTTAGTACTGACGTGATAGCGACTTTGAGGCGGACTCTACTGGGGATATTTGGAAACCAAACTACCGGACGCCTGTTCTGATAACCGGCGGCAGCCTCTGAAATTTTGATTAATGAAACCTTTTGATGCTGACGTAACAACAAATTTGAAGCAAGTAATCCGCTGGTCGGACTAGAGACACTTCAACAAGCAACCCTGGTGGGGAAAACAAGAGACATTTACACCAATAACTCTGCTCGGGGACAAAGAGAAATTTATCATGATAACTCTGTGGGGAATAATGCCAAAGCTGACACTTTCGTTGAATGTCTCACGTCGAGATCTTGAATGTTTAGTAATTCATTTGAGCAAGAGCTCCCTCAACCTGCATGAGAAACAACACTTGAACACAAACGGTTAGCCAACCTGGCTTATGTTTCAAAATGCATATGTTTGACAATGACGCAATGCTCCATTCGACATGGACATGCCACGCTTTTTTTTTTTTACTATATTCCGATGCAAATGCAGACTCGAATTGCTGGGATACAGGAAACTGCTTCAGCAAAATAAATGCTGAAGACAATGTCGACTCCGCTGGGGGTAGCCAGGTGCTACAGAATCATTCCAGCAAAATAAATGCTGGAGGAGTGAAGTCAACCCTGCTGGGGAATATAACTTTGTTGGGGAATAGCAGATATCACACGGTATTCTTACAAAATAAGTGCCAGGGCGCCCAACCAACTCTTTCGGGGAGAGTCTTAATCTTCGAGTTCTACTGGGAGGAAAGAAAACACTTTCTGAAAAGAGAACTCCGCTGAGGACGAACCAATTCTCTTGGGGGTAATCAACTGACTCCGCTGGGGGAGAGTAAATGATCCTACTGGGACGGGTAGACTGTCTGAATACAGCTCACAAGTTGGAAATATTAATCTTCTAAAGCTAAACCACTCTGCTCGAGATAGGGGAATCCTTTTGGAGGACACCACACTGTCTGAATACAGCCTTCACTCTTAGAATCGCCAAACTCTGCTAAGGATAAACGACCTTGCTGGAGAATATCCTTTGGCACAAGCTACGACTAGCTGGGGAATTTGATCCTTCTTCAATCAGGAACATTGCTACCTCGGAAGTGCGACCTGCGTGGGGGTCGAGTCTTTTGTTACGAGCTTCTGGTCCATACTGCACTCTTTTGATGGTCCTCTTCATACGGCTATGAACCCTTCAAAAAGACAAGACAAGTCTACGCAACCAACTCTATTCAGGTTAGCGTTAGTGACGTTATTTTCAGTTAATTCAAAGTTTTAGCAATCATTGGCAAGGGCCAGCGACGTTATGTACTTGCTAGTTTCATTAAACCTAGGCGTTTATCATGCACAAACAGTAAAGAACTAACATCAAGTACTGAATAACATATTTTATTGATTGGGCCCCTGAATGGGCGGAGTTTTGTACATGGGATGTAACTCCTGAAAAGAGGAAGCTACGCACACAGATATACAAGTATGCACAAGAAGCATGAATATAATGACAGATCAAATTTGCACACATGTCGGCAACGAGATGCAGACAAACATCACGAACTGATCCTCCTATGACTCGCCCGACTCTAATGCTTTCCCGGTATCCATACTTCCGAAGAGATTGTATCTGATAATCGCCCCCTCAGGTATATTCTCCCGCACCAATGCTCAATGCAGTATCGAATTTGGACCGCAGTCATTTGCTTTTCAAATCCCTAACTTTTGCGTGAACCGCCCTTTACGGGTTTTCAGTTCACCGGGATACCCTTTTTTGCCGAAGCCGCCCAGTGTAGGTTTTCAACTTCGCGGGTGTACATCTTTCAATTTTATCCCTAACTTTTGCCCGAACCTTTCATTCTGTTTTTGGTTCGCCAGGATGCCCCATTTTTGCCTGGACTCTCTTTTTCTGTCCAGCGGGTCAATTTTAAGCAAAGTATTTTTTAACTGCGTCCGAATTCACAGGCGACATAAAGTCTTCACCGTCCATGGTGGACAACAATAAAGCTCCTCCTGAAAATACTTTTCTGACAACGTATGGCCCTTCGTAATTAGGGGTCCACTTGCCCCTGTGATCTACCTGCGGTGGGAGAATCCTTTTCAGCACAAGGTCGCCCGTCTGAAAGCTCTGAAGATGTATCTTCTTATCATATGCTTTCTTCATTCGGCTCTGGTACAAACGACCGTATGCCAGAGAAGCTAGCCTCTTCTCGTCCATTAAACTCAGCTGGTTCAACCTGTCTTTCACCCATTCTGCCTCATCTAGTTGGACATCTCGCAATACCCTCAGCGAAGGAATCTCAACTTCCAGTGGTAGCACCGCCTCCATTCCGTATACCAGCGAGAATGGGGTTGCCCCGGTTGATGTGTGTACCGTCGTACGATAACCGTGCAAAGCGAAAGGTAGCATCTCATGCCAATCCTTATAGGTCACCACCATCTTCTGAACGATCTTCTTTATATTCTTGTTGGCCGCTTCAACAGCGCCATTCATCTTGGGTCGGTAAGGGGAGGAGTTGTGATGTTCGATCTTGAAATTCTGACAGAGCTCCTTCATCATTTTGTTGTTCAAGTTTGAACCGTTTTCAGTGATTATCCGCTCGGGGATCCCATATCTGCAAATGATATCTCTCTTGATGAATCTGGCTACCACCTGCTTGGTTACATTTGCGTAAGACGCCGCTTCCACCCACTTGGTGAAATAATCGATTGCTACTAGAATGAATCGGTGCCCGTTAGAAGTTGTTGGCTCGATCTTTCCAATCATATCGATTCCCCACATAGAGAATGGCCATGGCGATGACATCACATTCAGAGGACTCGGAGGCACATGGATCTTATCAGCATAGATTTGGCACTTGTGGCACTTCCTCGCGAACTTGAAACAATCAGTTTCCATAGTCAGCCAAAAATAACCTGCCCTCAGCAGCTTCCTCGTCATAGCATGCCCACCAGCATGTGTACCAAATGTACCTTCGTGTATTTCCTCCATGAGCAGCTTTGCCTCTTTTTCATCTATGCAATGCAGCAACACCAAATCGTGATTTCTTCTGTATAAGACACCATCCAGATTCAAATAGAAGTTACCCGCCAATCTCCTGAGAGTCTTCTGATCTTGACTGGATGCCCCAGCCGGATACTCTTTATTCTTCAGGAAATTGAGGTTATCAAAGTACCATGGTTTATCGTCAGATGCTTCGTCAATGGCAAATACGAAGGCAGGTCTGTCAAGCCGAGAGATAATAATTCTGGGAGCCTCGTTCCAGAAGTTGACTTTGTACATGGAAGACAAAGTGGCCAAGGCGTCAGCCATCTGATTCTCCGCTCGCGGTACATGATGCAATTCAACCTTGTCAAAGAAAGGCAACAATCTCCTTGCGTAGTTCATGTACGGTATCAAATTAGGCTGGCGTGTCTCCCATTCCCCTTTTATCTGATTCACCACCAGAGCTGAGTCTCCGTATACATCCAGATTTTTGATTCGTAAATCAATGGCTTCTTCAAGCCCCATGATACAAGCTTCGTATTCGGCTTCATTATTGGTAACTGGAAAGGTCAATCGAGCAGTAAACGGGATGTGCGACCCGTGTGGAGTAGTGATGATTGCCCCTATTCCGCTACCGTAAGCGTTTACAGCTCCGTCAAAGATCAACTTCCATTTGGAACCCAATTCTGGTCCTTCATCTGGCAACGGCTCTTCGCAATCTTTCATCTTTAGGTACATGATATCCTCGTCAGGAAAATCAAACCTCATTGATTGGTAATCTTCAATAGGCTGCTCTGCCAAGTACTCAGACAGTACACTCCCCTTTATGGCCTTCTGCGAGACATACTGGATGTCGTATTCAGTCAAGACCATCTGCCAACGGGCAATTCTCCCCGATAACGCTTGCTTTTCGAATACATATTTGATAGGATCCATCTTGGAGATGAGCATGGTTGTATGATTCAGCATGTATTGCCTCAAACGCTTGGCGGCCCAGGCTAGCGCGCAACAAGTTTTTTCAAGCATTGAATATCGAGATTCACATTCAGTGAATTTCTTACTCAAGTAGTAGACCGCATGCTCTTTCCTTCCTGTCCCGTCGTGTTGACCGAGAACACAACCCATACTTCCCTCAAGAACTGTCAAATACATAATCAAGGGTCTCCCTGCCACTGGGGGTATCAAAATAGGAGGCTCCTGCAAATACTGCTTTATTTTATCGAACGCCTTTTGACAATTTTCGTTCCACGTTACAGCTTGGTCTTTCTTCAACAGCTTGAATAATGGTTCACACGTAGCAGTTAGGTGAGATATGAACCGAGCGATGTAGTTCAACCTCCCTAAAAACCCGCGCACCTCTTTCTCTGTTCTAGGCGTCGGCATCTCTTGTATTGCTTTTATTTTTGCAGGATCGACCTCTATTCCTTTTTCACTCACAATAAACCCCAGCAGTTTACCCGATCTCACCCCAAAGGTGCACTTGTTAGGGTTCAGTCTCAGCCTGAACTTCCTAAGCCTTTTGAATAACTTCAGCAGATTCACCAAATGCTCTTCCTCCGTCTGGGATTTGGCAATCATATCATCAACATAAACTTTGATCTCTTTATGCATCATATCATGGAAAAGAGTCGTCATTGCATGCTGATACGTTGCCCCAGCATTCTTTAATCCGAAGGGCATCACTTTATAACAAAATGTTCCCCAAGGCGTAATGAAAGTAGTCTTCTCCATGTCCTCTAGTGCCATTTTAATCTGATTATAGCCTGAGAAGCCATCCATGAAGGAGAATACGGAGAATTGAGCAGTGTTGTCAACTAACACATCGATATGAGGAAGCGGAAAATCATCTTTTGGACTCGCTTTATTTAAATCACGGTAATCTACGCACATTCTCACTTTACCGTCTTTCTTTGGCACTGGTACAATGTTAGCGACCCATGAGGGATATTTTGTCACAGCTAGGAAACCAGCATCCCACTGTTTTTGAACCTCCTCTTTAATCTTTACCGCCATATCGGGTCTAGTTCTGCGAAGCTTCTGCTTGACCGGCGGGCATTCTTCTTTCAATGGCAGACGGTGCACAACCATATCTGTATCAAGCCCCGGCATGTCTTCATACGACCAAGCGAATACATCACCATACTCTCTGAGCATTTCAACCAGTCTTCGCTTGACGTTGCTCTGCAGCGCGGCTCCTATACGAATGTTCTTTTCAACCCCTTCCGACCCCAGGTTAATAATTTTGATGACCTCCTCATGAGGCAGAATGACTCGTTCCTCTTGCTTCACCAACCAAGACAATTCTTCGGGAACGTCACCATCTTCAACAATCTCTTCTTCGGCCTGAAATACCGGGTGCTCAAAGTCGAGACGAGTCATAGGTGGTTCAATGATGTCATCTGAAAATGTTATCCTGCAAAAGGAATGGTTAAATGCTTCAAAATGCGTATAAAGCGAATAACCACGTTGCCATTTTATTGTAAACACAAAACAAGAAAAACAGAGATCGCAATATTTGCACATGAAAAAACGCCTTTTATTTAATGATAAACACGCAATGTTCATAACAGCACAGCCCTAAGCAAATCATGATGCCCCGGGTAAGACACCAGATTGTTCAACAATTAAAAAAACAAAGCATTACTGTTTGAGAGTCACAGGAACAATCTCCTGAATAGACCAATTGCACAATCCCTGTCTTGGCACGCTCGGCTGAATCCAGGCGTCCATATCGCAGTCGCTGTCTCCTTCGTCAGACTCTGAAGCAGCGTTAATGGTCTCGTGGCATACTCCACTAGCAGTGATGGTTATTGGTCCTCTGAAACGGGGTGCCCCCACAGCCGGTGTTGATGACGATGGTTGATATCCCAGCCCAAATCGGTCCATCTTCATGGGAATATCCAGCACTTTGCCCCAGCCCTTTGTCTCACCAGTCTCTACTAGAGCTTGAGCTTCTTTATATGACGAGACGGCTATCTCCGACGCTTTACTCGGCCCGGGACCTTTGTCCTTTATGCGCAACCCTTCAAATGCCTGGCAGGGTGTTTCGTGAATCTCTCCATCGACCTCCACATACTTAAATGATGACAGGTGGCTGACCAGTATATCTTCTTCCCCACATACAGTGACCACGCTGTCCCCTACCATATATTTCAGCTTTTGATGCAAAGTAGACGTGACTGCCCCAGCACCATGAATCCAGGGTCGTCCGAGAAGGCAGCTGTATGCTAGCTGGATATCCATGATGTAAAATTCAGTCGCGAAAACCTCCGGCCCCACCTGTAGAGGTAATGTTATAGATCCAAATACTGTTCTTCGCGTACCATCAAATGCCCTGACCACCAAGTCACTGGGCGTACACAAGATTCCCCTGACATCTAGTTTCATCATCGCTTTCTTGGGCAACACATTTAAAGATGATCTGGTGTCTACCAGTACATGAGACATGACTGATCCTCTACACTCCACAGAGATGTGCAACGCCATATTATGCTCTCTCCCCTTCGGGGTCAAATCAAAGTATGTAAAGCCCAAGCTATGGCCTGCGTTTACATGCGCCAACACCCTCTCCAGCTGATTCACGGAAACATCTTGGGGCACGAAGGAAGTATCCAGGACTTTCAACAATGCATTTCTGTGAGCTTCAGAACACAATAGCAACGACAATATAGATATCTTTGACGGCGTCTGTTGCAGATGCTCAACAATCTTATAATCACTTTTACGAATTAAGCGCATGAACTCTTCCACATCCTTCGATGCCGCTTCTTTTTCATTCCCCTGTACTGGGACAGTTTCATTCATCTTTCCTTTCCCCTTTGCCAGTCGCTCAGCCTCTACTCAGGCGATATGAAGATCCTCCCACTTCTTGTCATACCTCCGGTACCGACAACATTGTCTACAGTCTCAGCTGGCTGCTTATTAACATCAATCCTTACTCCGTCACAATACACTTCCA
Source organism: Lathyrus sativus (assembly GCA_963859935.3). Classification (NCBI taxonomy): domain Eukaryota; kingdom Viridiplantae; phylum Streptophyta; class Magnoliopsida; order Fabales; family Fabaceae; genus Lathyrus; species Lathyrus sativus. The sequence goes on along the minus strand of OZ012741.1, from coordinate 80,783,198 downwards.
ACCCATATGTCCAGGGGACTGCCTTGGTGCTTTCGTACGGGATTGGTCCGGCCTTGGTGATGGTGATCGGTGGTCGCTGGGCCGGTGCCGTTATGGTGATCGTTTTTCGGGGAATCGTCACAGTGGCCACATCACTTTGCTTATCTGCCAACACCCCTGCAGGTTCTTCAATTGCTGCTCGGTCAAATTGCAATGTACCTCCATCGATTAAAGCCTGAATACCTTTCTTTAATTCATCACAGCCCCCAGCTAGGGTCCAGCACTCTAAACAATACTCGTCGCACCCTGGATAGACACCCCCCTGCAATAATCTGCTCTTTATTTCACACAACGGTGTCTTGAGGTCATCAACATGCATAATCAAGTTCAAACCCTCCTCAGTTAAAATGGCATTTTCCCCATGGTTGGGCATGGGCTTTTGCACTATATTCGGGCCCGCCGTTCCAAAATTGATAGCCTTACTATCCAATAGATCCTGCACGACATGCTTGAACGCATGGCAACCCTCTACATCGTGGCCCGGAGCCCCAGAGTGGAATTCACAGTGCCTGCTTGCATCATAGCCGTACGGAGGAGTGCCTGTTATTAGCGCCAAAGTTCTCTTCTCCACCAAGTTCAACCCTAATAACGTCTGTAGCAAATCTGCATACGTTGAAGGAGGCTTTTCAAACACCCTCCTTGGTTTACCCCCCTGGAACCGGCGCTGGGCAGGTTGTGCCCCCTGTTGTGGCTGCTGTTGCTGTTGTTGTGGTTGTTGAAATGGTTGTTGCTGAAACGGAATAGTAACGCTTGCCACCTGCTGCGGCTGATTGTACTGGTTTCGACCTCTGCCCCGGCCCCCAAACACTGCGCTTGCATCGCCGTGACGGCGCCCACCAAAATCCCTTCTATTATTGCCAGCCGAAGTGGATTCCTCAGCTTGGAATCTTCCCTGTTTAATGTTACTCTCAATCTTCTCTCCCATCAGAATTAAGTCTGAGAAACTGCCCAAAGAAGTGTGAAACAACTTGTCATGAAACATGTCGGTGAATGTTCCTATGAACATGTCATTCATTTCCTTGTCTTCTAGAGGAGGATGGACTCTAGCAGCCATGTCGCGTCATCTCTGCGCATACTCTTTGAAGCTCTCGCCCTTCTTCTGGGACAACCCCTGCAATTGGACCCGGTTGGGTGCCAAGTCGCTGTTATACTTATAGTGAGCTACAAATGCTTCTGCTAGCTGCTTCCATGTCTTTATATGAGTTGGTTCCAATCCCATATACCACTCGAGGGAAGGACCCGACAAGCTATCTTGAAAGAAATGCATTAGCATCCTCTCATCATTAGAATACGCCGACATCCTTCTGTAATATGACCGCACGTGCACCTTCGGACAGGTGTCCCCCTTATACTTGTCGAAGGTAGGAGCTTTGAATTTGATTGGCACCCTCAAGCCAGGCACCAGACCCATTGTTGACATATCTAAACCCACAGCACTTTGATTCACGACCCCCCTCACCTGCTCCTCTAGCATTCTGATCCTCTGGGAGTCATCCATAGGCCCCTCGAAACCTCCACCGGAGAAAGCGTCCTCTTGCTGATCTTCTTGCCAGTTACCATTCCCAGTTCCATACCCATTGTATCCGTTGTTACGGCCAACTCTAACCTGATTCATTATCGGGCTTCGCCCTCTGTTGCCGTACCCCGGAGCGACCCCAGCAGGTCCAAAAGTCATTAACCCAGCGCCATTTCCATTTCCGAATCCTCCATAACCCTGATTAGTCATACCAAATCCGTCCTGCCCGAAGCCTTGAGCATTGAAACCATACTTCCCAGTATTATCAAATCCCTGGTCATTGAAGCCGAATCCAGTATTACCGAAGCCATTGCATCCCATATTATCACCCAGGTTAACATCTCCAAGCCCAACATTGTTAACGATAGTCTCGTTCCCAATTCCAACGTTACCGTTTCCGGCAGCAGCGCCGTTGTTGACATTAACAGCAGGCATGTTGACTACAGGGGGAGCCACTGGTGTGGGAGTACCATCCCCATGAATAGTGTCGACTCGCACAGACTGATGATCCTCATTTCCATGCCCAGCATTCCTTACCAACAGAGGCTGCACCAAGGCTTGCAAATTCTCCTGTCCTTTCGCAATGGTCTCCATTGTCTGCATGAAGAGCGCCAGCTTCTCACGCATGTCTTGCATCTCGTTCTGCATTTGATCCATGATTCTTCGGCAGTTGGTGCGAGTAGAGTATCGGTGCGGGCGCTGATCTGCAATCCTGAATAGACCCGGTACAGTGCAAGCAATAAGATACCGTGCAATAATCACCTGTAATGCAATATGAATGTGAATGCAATGCAATGTGTGTCTGTGCATTAGGGAACATCATTCCCCGATTCTAGTGCAAATGTGCCAGTGCAGTGACAGTGCTAGCAATACGAAGATTGGAGCCGAATCATAGAAAACCTCGTATATTGCAGAGAAATCCATTAAGCCAAGAATACAAAATCACTGAGTGTACAATAAGAAGGCATGACCTCTACCAACAATCCTGGTGATGGTCAGCGCTATGCAAATAAAGCATACAAGTTAATATATGCAACAGTCAAGTACACTCATAAGCCCGGTACTCTTCTATTAACTTCTTAGTCTCTGGATGACTTGGTCAGGTAAGAAGACCCTCGACAAGTTGGTTTCTTCTCTTGAGAACACGTCGCACGTCACCAGCGGTTTCCTCCCATGCCCCTTCTCCGAAGCGATCCTCTAGCTTCCGCTTCTGAGACACAACTTCGTTCCTGCCTTCGATGGCCTTGTTCAATGCATTCTGGAGACTATACCTGGTCATCACCTCTTCTTCATACTTCTTAATGCTAGCCTTCAACTGCTCTTCGAGGTCAGAAATTTGTTGCTTCAATTTATCTTCCCTCTTTTTGTTGTTGGTTAGCGTAGCATTCCAGGTCTTGTTACAAGAAGAGATTTCCCGGTGAGCGGCATCGAGTGCTTTCTTTTTGGACTCCAACATGTCATGAGAGCTTCTGAACTCTTTCCCCAGACGTTCGCGCTTCTTCTTCTCTTCAGTCAATTCAGCCCCTAGCCTGCTTACTAGCTCGATCTGCTGTTGGAAAGCATGCACAGCCTTGTTCTTTTCACTACGTACCTGAGCCAGCTCCTTTTCTAACCCCTCATTGATCTTCATCAAGGCTTCTTTTTCTTTTACAACCCGCTCGTAGGCCTCCCTAGTAACAGTAGTTGGTTCTTCCATGGGAATATGAACAGGGACTGGTGCAGCTGGAAATGGCATCAGTAATTGTCTCGCTCTCTCTTGGATCCAAACTTTGTAGGGTGCATGAGCCTGACAATCATTCTTCCCCAACAGTGGCTTCCCTCTTCTGTTGATACGCATACATGCGTGCTGAAGCTTAGCTAGTAACTCTCCATTCAAATCACCGGTGAAGTACAGAGATTCCTGTACTTCTTCCTCCTTAGGTGGGTTCTTCAACGCATATCCGAACTGGCGAATAAACAGAGATGGGTTGTAATTGATACACCCTTTTCTTCCTATCAAAGGAACATTAGGATACCCCGAACAACTGGAAATAAGCTCAGACCCCAGCAAGTCTCGGTCAAACCACTCTATGTCTTCAGAAGATAGCCGCATCAAGCGCTCTGGCCAGTTAGCTGTAGTTGCACTATCCACAAAAGGTCCCTTCAGGGGAAGATGGCTTTTAAACCACATATTCAACAGCGGCGCACAACAGTAGACAGTCTTTCCTCTTCTATTTTCATTTTTGTAGTGCAATGAATGATAAAGGTCTCCAATCAAAGTGGGCACCGGGTTGCCAGCAGCAAATAGATGGAAGGCGTCCAAGTCCACAAAATTGGGTAAGTTGGGAAACAACACTATTCCGTAGATGCATAGAGCCAAGATAGCATTAAAGACTATCCAACACCCGTTCTTGGCATACTCTTGAGCTTTGCCAACCAGAAAATCAAGGGAGAAACCTGGAACCCCAAGCCAAGAAGTCACTAATAGTTCAGCAGCGTTCATGTGCTAGGCCTTAGCTAAGTCCTCCAACTTGGGCTCAGCAGCAGAGTGAATAAAGGGAACCCTATTCTGTACTGGTAGCTCAGTAAACTCCACATACTCCTCAATGGTAGGCCCCAAAATAAAGTCAGCAAACGTGAAACATCTCAATGCAGGGTCGTAGAATTGCATCAAGGTGTACAACCCATTCATCTCAATAGCAGTTGGCTTGCAGACCAGTTTCAACAATCTTCCATGACTCATCCTGAAACTTCTCCTAACCTCCTCATCAGCAAGGGACATCAGACCAAGTAAGGGCGTAATGTCAGGTGTGGGTAACTTATACGCAACTTTCTTCCTCAAACCAGCCATGATCAATAAGCAGAAGTCCGGGCACTAGAACCAGGGAATATGCAAATGCACCTGCAGCACAGACACACGTTAATGGGATGCAATGATAATGGGTATGCAAGCAATGCAATGCAAGTACATGCAACAGGGACCAAATTCCATGGCTGAGAAGCCTGAACCATATCAAAAAGTCTCAGATAGACCCTCCAGACTTCCTCAAACCCTGGTCTCAGATAGACCCAAAACAAAGCTCCAACACTGGTCTCTGATAGACCCCACAACATAACTCTGACTGGTCTCCGATAGACCTCATATCATATCTCCAACTGGTCTCTGACAGACCTCAACACTATCCATAAATACCCAGGATCTCAGATCAAGAAATAACCGGTATCTGAAGGTCTAGTTACCTGCATAACCCCAAACCCTCTCACAGGTAGGTGTCCTAGTAACTGACAACGGTATGGCATCCTATGCGGTCGTCGGTGTCACAGACTTTCAGAGTTGATGATACGATTCCCAGAAGGAGTGGCATCATCAAATCCTGAAGAGGCCTCACTTAGCCAACTTCCAAATGATCGGTTCCCGGAGTCGACAATTCAGCTAACCAACAACCCCTTCGACCCAAAGGGTAGAAAAAGAAGTCAACCAGAAGAACCTCGTCCGAGTGTAGATTTCGTGGGACACTAATGCAAGCAAAGCCGGCACGCGCCCACTACTTTCTACTCTAATTCTAGGTGCACTCAAGCCCAGGTCCGGCTTATCTCTCAATCATAGAATCACCCATCACAACCCCAATACAGCAATAATATCAATAATATAACGCTGAAAGTAAATGACAGAAAAATAAATCCATACAAAATCCTCGACGGGAAAACAAGCGCTAGGATTGACTCGCTCAAGGGACGTTGGATCCCAAATGCATAAGGAACTATCACAGTCTTTAGCAGCCAGGGGACGTTGGATCCCCAGCAGAGTCGCCAGTTGTCGCTACTGCGAAAATTGGCGCCGGCTGAACAGAAGAGTCGCCACCGTGCGTTATTTATCCCAACGGAGGGAAAGGAAACGCTCAGAGTAAACCTACCGCAAAGACGGGAAAGGAATGGTCATCGCAACCAAATCCTGGATTCGGGAGTCGGTTACACAAGGGGAAGGTATTAGCACCCCTCACGTCCGTCGTACTCGACGGGATCCACGCTTGTTTTCTGGTACGGATTATTATTTCTATCTAAACTACAGGGTTAAGGGTTAAAAATAAAGAAAGGGACTCGGTAAAGTATCGCACTTTATGCCTACGTATTCCCGTCTGGAACGAGAAATCAGAGTCAACGTAGTTCGCCTACCTACGGTAAAGGAGGGGAAGGTTGCTCGCTAGGATATTGCATCCTATGCCTACGTACTTTCATACAGCATGAAAGATCAGAGCAAACATAGTTCGGGCCACGTACGACACCAGTCTGTCTTGATTGTTTTTATTCCTTCTGAAAAAGGGTTTTGCTGATTACTGGTCCAAGCGGACAAAAATGACGTTTTGATGAGTTCACATTCTTTTACGGAATAAGTGTCTTTTATTGTGTTTGAAATATTTATTGTGTTTTTTCTGTTTGTTTTGAGAAAGAAGAGACAACACTCTAACCTATGGTTGCAAAGGGAATCACACTAACCTACTATTATCATGCCTGGGTTAAGACCTAATGTCTATCATGCTCCTTTCTTGCGCAGAGAGAAACAGAAATCCTAAGGGGATAGACGGAAACAGAAACAATAGCATATATACAATAAAGCAGTAAAATACATGGGTGCAGCAATACAAGCGAGGCAAGGGAGTCCCACTCAACCTCGAACCTAGAAAACAACAGGCAAAAGCGAACAAAATTTGCTTTCAACCTAACATATTATATGGCAAACAATACAGTCAGGGAAATTCAAACAATACATCGAAAATAAACAGCAAAAGCAGTCTTCATCAACATCTGTCTTCAAGTCATCTTCAACCATCTACAAGCTTCAAGCAAGCATCAGTCTTCATCTTCAAGCCTTCAAGCAAGGTCTCTATCTTCAATCCTTCAATGGCTTTTCTTCAAGTCTCACTTTCCAAGATGATCAGCAGTCAACAAGATGAAATGGATGTTAAACAGTCAATTGCCTACCAAGGGTGGCTCACTGACTGTTAACATGATACAAACAATTTTCTCTCAAAAGTTCTATCTTTCAAATACATTCACTAATCCTTCCAAAGGAGGGAGGTGGATTTTTGAAAGAGACTTTGAATCATAGAGAAAGAATGGAGGCAGACAAGACCTTCCATATTTGTGAATCAAGTTTTCTACTCTAGAGCTCTGCCTAGCTCCTAAACCCTATAGCCTTCAACAGCTGCCAGCAAGAGATACTCCTCATCAACTCTAGAAGTTGGTCTTCAATCTCTTGATCTCCAATGGGCTTCTTCATCACAGTCTTCAGCTCAAACCCAAGCCCCAAACAAGCCCAATACCCCACACAGTCAAATAATAACCCTAGAAAGGGCACACCACACAGTCAAGCAAATACAAGCAGTATACTAATAGTAATAGGGGAAGCCTAATATTTTCTAAGGGATCTATCATCTACCCATAACCCCTATAGCCCCATACCCCAAAATCAAATCAAAATTCCTAAAAGAAACGATCTATCACACCTATGTTATCTCCTAAACCCTAGTTTTGGTTCTCCTAATCACACCTAAACTAATCATCTAAAATTAAGTCCTAAAATCATGAATTAAATTTTATATACAAGCTAAAGTTCTAAGCTAATCAACCTAAAAAGAATGGATCAAAAATGTAAAAGCATCTAATTAAACTAAAATCAACAATATCATGCATCAAATTAAACCACTTAAAAGACTATTTAAAAGAAAAATATTCTAAAAATGCTAAAACAAAATAAAGTTGGAATTTTATTATTTCTTAATTTTCTTAACAGAAATATAAACCTAATGCAAAAACAACCACTAAAAAATAAGCATTTTTCAATTATTTATGATTTTTCAAAGAATTAAAAAAAATTGAAAGAAATTAAGATGGATTAAATTGGTTATGGGGTGCAACAAGTAATTAATTCAGTTAAAATAATAGTATGGGCCCAGACTGGGGGGCGCGCATAGCAAAGCGCGTCTGGGCCCAGTTGGTCAGAAAAACTCACAAAAAGAAAATAAACTGAGACAGTGCAATTAGTAATAAAACTAGTTATAAAAGCATTGGGCCTGCGTTGAAGGGGTGGGAATAGCAATGGATTGCTGAGCCCAGGGTTGAATTTTAAGTGAAACGCATCGTTTCACAGCCAGTCTTCCCTCCACATTTTGCTTTGAATTGTGACCATTAGATCAGTTACTCAGTCAACAAACAAAACCCCATCCAACGGTTAACATGCATCTTCTCCAAATTATTAGGGTTTCAGCCATGGAAGGATCACGCACGAGCTCATAAACCAGATCTTCCACCCATTCATGCAACCTCATTTCTCCATGAAAATCATTTCTGTAAAAAGCAAAAACGCTCCATTCCTTCCCCTCTACACAACCATAATAATATCTTCATCTAAAACTCCATCAAAGTTCAAACCCGATAGGTAGAAAGTACTGACTTCATCAATTTACACTGATATCAAACTTGAGGATTCTTTCTAATTCCTACCTTAACATATTCTACACACTACACCGATCATTCTGAGCAATACATCTAAGATTATCATGCTTTAATCTAAGAGTTCTAAGCCACAACAGATTTGGTGCATCTATGGTAACCTCCATGAAACCTTCTCAAACTTTGTGGAAATGATCCTCTAACCTAACCTAACAATTCTAACCTAATAATTCTCTAACATGCTAACTCAATCAACCAATTCGAATGGAAACACCAACCTGGTTTGATGATGAAAACAGAGGTATAATTCCTTGGATCCAATGCTTGCAATGCTTGGGAAGTGATCAACAAACTCAATTCTTGATTTTGTATGCAATAGATCTTGTTCAAACCTCTTGAATATTGCAATCACAACCTTCTTGCACCTTGGATGATGAAATTGGATAGCACGATTCCTCTTCAATTCAAACAAATCTTTGATGGAAATTGGATATATGAATGATGTAGATGATGATAAGATCAAGAAATTTGGAAATTGGTGAAGATTTGGTGGAGTTTGAAGTGATTTTGCAAAGTGGAAGAATGAGGTATAACTTGGTATTTTGATCACAATGATTCACCAACCCTTAAATGAAACCTCTCAATGCAATATATAGATGACATTAGAAAGCTCTAGAACTTTGTAGAAACTTCCCATGCACACTTTCCTTGAATTTTGGATTATGTTACTTCATACATAAGTAACCAAGCATAACTTCCAAATTTTGAACCAAACTCAAAAATACACTTTTGCCAATGTTCTTAAAAAAAATTTTCCAATCAAAATGACCTATAATTTCATCCCATTTGGCCAAGTTATGAAAAATCTCAATTTTAGGTCACTTTTTATTCATTAAATTCACCAAATTTGAAACCTTGAGCTATGAGCATTTCCAAACTTTCATGATCACTTTTCTAGACTCAAAATGTCATTTGGAGCAAGTTTGATGTTGTGAAGTTTTTCATTTGAAGCTTCCTTGTATGAGCTTTGGGCATAGGCTTGAAATGACCTGTAATTCTTAAATGACCAAAATACCCTTTGCTTGCCAAGACCATAAGTAGAGTTCCACAAATCATATGAAGGAATACCATACCTTTATAGAAATATAAGACAATGAGGAACAACTCTTATGTTGACCAGAGATTCATTTGAAATCTCCTTGAGGGGTAAAAGTTGCTTGGAAGTCAGGTAACTTTCACAGACAAAATTTCAGATACCTCAGATGACCTGTAACTTGCAAGGACTATAACTTGAGTTATATAAATCTCCTTGATGTCTTCCACCACTCAAATTAAAGGTCTTGAGATCCTCTACATGTTTTATGTTGGCCAAGGATCCATTTGAGACTTTCATTTTGAATTATCTTGCTTGGAAGTTTGACCTAATCAGGGGATTTTACACAGAAACCCTAATTTAGAAATTCCTCTTCTCCTTGATTTCTCTTGATTTCTTCTTGGCACATAACCATATCCTTATCTACATGTCAAATGATGAACCCCACACCTCTTAGATAGACCTTGATGCCTTTCAATCAATCAATTAACCTAGGGTTGACCCAAGGTTGACCCAGATGAAACCCTAGTTGACTGTCTTCGACTGCAACTCTTGTGATCATATCAATGACTTGTCTCACTTTCAAAATGGCTCTCCATGTCTTCCATGATGTCTATATACCCTCCATGCTCAATCCACAACTCACAATTTCTTTGATGATCTTCAAATATACTCAAGATAGGAGAGAGACCCACTACTTGATCCACTGACTTCCTAGGCTTCAATTTCTTCTCTGATGACTTGGATGTGCTTGAATTTGAATAATAACCTCATGATAGGCTCATAGAGATGAGGATAGTGCTTGGCCCCTTGTTGGATGACTTGCTATGCTATGCTATGCAGATGATTAGACTATGTACATGACTCTATATGCAAATGCTAATGTAATTGAAACATAAACCAAGTGAAATAGGTTGAGCAAATTTCAGGGTGCAATAGGTACCTCCTTGTGCTAATTATGTTTTGACAGGAGAAATGTGTCGAGACCACCGAGAGAAGATGGGTTCTCGATAGTGGGTGCTCAAGACACATGTCTGGAGACATATCCTTATTCATAGACTTTGTGGCTAAGAAGAAAGGGTATGTAACTTATAGTGATAACAACCACGGAGCAATACTAGGTAAATGTAGTGTAGGTAATCCCGCCTCTACTATGATCTCCGACGTATTGCTTGTCGAAAACCTTAAACATAATCTGCTTAGCATTAGCCAATTGTACGACAAAGGATACAATGTATCCTTTTCAAAAGATTGTTGCAAAATTGTGCATGAAAATGATAAGAAGAATATGTTTAATGGTTTTAGAGTAAACAATATATATATGCTTGACTTAAATGAAGTATCATTAACAAGCGACAAATGCCTCATAACTATGAGTGAAGACTCATGGCTATGGCATAGGCGTTTAGCGCATGTTAATTTTGACTTACTCAATAAGGTAGTCTCAAAAGACCTAGTCGTAGGACTTCCCAAAATAAGGTTCACCAAGGATCACCTTTGTGATGCTTGTCAAAAAGGAAAGCAAACGAGGATCTCATTTAAATCCAAAAAGATAATTTCAACAACGAGACCTCTTGAACTTCTACACATGGACTTGTTTGGGCCGTCTAGGATCAACAGTCTAGGAGGAAACTATTACGGGTTCGTAATAGTGGACAACTTTTCTAGGTTTTGTTGGACCATCTTCTTAGTAAGTAAAAGTGATACATTCGCCGCTTTTGAAAAGTTTGCTAAGCTTTCCCAAAATAAGTTAAATACAAACATAGTGTCCATTAGGAGCGACCATGGAGGTGAGTTTGAAAATCACTTATTTGAAGAATATTGCGGTAACCATGGTATTGATCATAACTTCTCCGCTCCATGCACTCCTCAACAAAACGGGGTTGTGGAGCGCAAAAACCGTATTTTAGAAGAATTGGGAAGAACAATGATTAACGAAAGTGGTTTACCTAAATATTTTTGGGCCGACGCCATTAGTACGGCATGCTATGTTTTGAATAGGGTACTTATTCGCCCCATTCTAAACAAAACACCGTACGAACTCTTAAAAGGGCGAAAGCCAAATGTTTCTCACTTGCACGTGTTTGGATGTAAATGTTTTGTATTAAACAATGGAAAGGAAAACTTGGGCAAATTTGATTCCAAAGCCGATGAAGGTATCTTTCTCGGATACTCTCACTCGAGTAAAGCATATAGAATATATAATAAACGATTACTTGTTGTAGAAGAGTCTGTGCATGTTACCTTTGAGGAGTCCTACCCGAGAAATGTCGGAAAGGATAGTGTTGTTCATGGTGCAGGTACATCCACTGAAGACATACTCAAAAGTGGCAAGATAGGGATTGATCAACCAGACAAAGCCAAAATTGAGGAGGATAAGGATGCACACTGTGATGCAACAGAGGAAGTTCATCCGCCTTCAAACGACGATCTTCCTCATGAATGGAAGTCATCTAAAGACCATCCTATTGAAAACATTATTGGAGACATCACAAAGGGTGTAACAACTCGTGCTAAGCTAAGTAATTTCTGTTATTACTTCGCTTTCGTGTCACAGATGGAACCTAAAAACCCTAAGGAAGCCCTACTCGATGAACATTGGTATTTGTCAATGCAGGAGGAACTAAATCAGTTTACTAGAAATGAGGTTTGGGACCTTGTCCCTCCTCCACGAGGTCATTGAGTAATCGGCACCCGATGGGTGTTTAGAAATAAACTGGACGAGAACGGAGTAATAACTCGTAACAAAGTGTGTTTAGTCGTGCAAGGGTATAACCAAGAGGAAGGCATCGACTATGAGGAAACTTATGCGCCGGTTGCCTGACTCGAGGCTATACGCCTTCTACTTGCTTTCGCCTGTGCGAAAGATTTTAAGTTATTTCAAATGGACGTAAAAAGTGCTTTCCTTAACGGATTTATAAATGAAGAAGTCTATGTTGCTCAACCACCTGGTTTTGAGTTTCATGAGTATCCTGATCATGTCTATAAATTGAAAAGAGCTTTGTGCGGTCTTAAACAAGCTCCTAGAGCATGGTATGAGAGACTAAGCAAATTCTTACTTGATCAAGGCTACTCAAGAGGAAAGGTTGATACTACTCTCTTCATTAAACGTCAAGTAAAACACTTAATTCTTGTACAAATTTATGTTGACGATATCATATTCGGATCCACTAACATGAATCTCGTAAGAGAGTTTGCTAAGCTTATGCAGGGTGAATTCGAGATGAGTATGATGGGTGAACTCACATATTTTCTCGGGTTACAAATCAAGCAACTGAAGGAAGGAACATTCGTGAGCCAAACAAAATATTGTTTGGACCTTCTCAAGAGATTTGACATGGCAAATGCAAAAGCCATAGACACCCCTATGCCAACTTGTGCAAACATGAGTAAAGATAAAAGTGGCAAAGATGTTGAGGGGTAAAAAGGTACAGAGGTATGATTGGCTCGCTTCTATATCTTACTGCTTCGCGTCCCGACATTATGTTTAGCGTGTGTATGTGCGCTAGATACCAATCATGTCCTAAGGAATCCCACCTAAAATCTGTCAAACGCATACTTCGATACCTATCTGGTACTCCGAAGTATGGATTATGGTATTCTAAGGGTAATGATTATTCATTGGTAGGCTTCTCTGATTCTGATTTTGCCGATTGTAAATCAGATAGGAAAAGCACCAGTGGCACATGTCACCTATTTTCAAACTCTCTGGTTAGTTGGCACAGCAAGAAACAAGTGTCTGTTGCTCTGTCAACCGTCGAAGCGGAATACGTAGCCGCCGGTAGTTGTTGTGCGCAAGTCTTATGGCTCAAACAACAACTATTGGACTTTAATTTGAAACTAGAACGTATTCCAATATTGTGTGACAACACCAGTGCTATAAATCTTACCAAGAATCCAGTGTTACACTCGCGTACTAAACACATAGAAATTCGACACCATTTTCTTAGGGATCATGTAGAGAAGGGTGACGTTGTCTTTGAGCACGTCGATACTAAAAACCGACTAGCGGACATTTTCACAAAGCCGCTAGCCAATGAGCCCTTCTTTCATATCCGTCGAGAGCTTGGTATTCTCGATATTTCGGATCGGGTTTAAACATTGCTACGTTTTTTGCACCACTAACAACTATGTTTTTGTACCACTAACAATCGCTTTGAGTTTGTTGCAAGTACAAATCAGTGATTAACTAGAATAGTTCGTATAAAGGTGATATTGCTCCTTTCTTTTTTTTTGGCATTCGTAACTTGAAAACATCTATATCGTTCTACAATCGTGGTACTTATATATGGATATGATTGTTGCTGGTTGATACTATGTGTGTTGAATGCATGTCATAGTGTGAAAAGATGAATAAGCATGATAAATAGGCAAGTGTGACATTTTGCATAGCTTGAAATTGAAAATTTTGAGTTTTTTGAAGGTTTGAGTCGACCTAAACAGGACAATGGTCGACGCATGCTGTAATTTTTTCAAAATTATCAAAAACTGAACAGTATGCGTCGACGCATGCAGGGCTATGGTCGACGGCTCGCTTGAAAACCCAGAAATTTTCTCGTTTGAAAAACCGTTCCACTTTCCCTCTTCCCTGCATTAAATGTGTTGTGATGCTTTGACATGACATTCTTCTAGTGAATTGCATCTAGTCACCTATATTGTCTCCTTGTCTCCTCCCTCTTCCCAAAAACCCTAACATCTTCATCTCTTAAAGACCCAAGCATTCCTCTTCTCCAACATTATTCCTAAATCATTATCTTCAAAGGTTCTCTTCAAACTCTCCAAAGCTTTTCATCAATGGCTTCCTCTCTCCGCAAAACTACCGGTAAGAGATCACGAGCATCTTCATCCTCTGCTTCAGTTCTGGTAACTGCTGTTTCCCTTGTTCATCCTCCTACGATTGAAAACTTCAACAAAAGTCTCAACAAAAGGGCCATAGTTCCACAACATGCTTTCTACCATGCAACAAGTGAGCGCTTGCATCTCACTCGGCTTCTGTCCCTATTAGACTTTCAAGGGTTCGTAGATTTCCTGGAGTGTAATACAAAGTACAGTGAAGATGTGGTTAGAGTGTTTTACACAAATATGCGAGGTAACTTTCAAGACCAGCACTTTCACACATCTGTAGGAACTAGACTGGTTAATATCAATTCTGAAGTATGGAACAAATATTTTGATATGACTGTTGATGCTGATGCACCACCTCTCCATGAGGTAACTGACACTCGTACGATACCAGGTTATGAATATAAGAGGGCTCTGAATGGAATGCTCAAACGACCGTATCCAGAGGCAATTGTCAACAGCGACGATTTTCCCCGATCAGTCACTGCCGGGAAACTCAATACAGGGGAGCGTATCCTTCAGTGGATTGTTGCTCATATTCTACGACCGAAGAAGGGTGGTCTATCGCGTGTAGAACAAGCTGAGGTACATCTTATCTACATTCTGCAAAACAGGATCAAAATAAACTGGCCTTACTATATCGCTAGCAGGATGTTTGCTCTGAGAGACTCAAGTCGAGGCACTGCTTTAGCCTATGGGTCATTCATCTCAGAAATTCTTGTTGCTGCAAATGTTGTGTATCCAACATTTCCATATGTATCAGTTTCCCCAGATAAAGAATTTAGCACCAAAACCCTTGCAATGATGGGGTATTTTTGGTGTGCTGAACGTCGTTCCTACAGATTTGTCCGACGGGCTAATATCCCTCCGGTTCCTGATAACGATTCTGATGAAGAAGAAAGTGAAGAGCAGGGTGAAGAAGAAAGCGATGAGCAAGGTGACGAAGAAAGTGAATAGGAAGGTGAAGAAGACGATGCAGAAGACAACACAGATGCAGAGATACCAGAACCTATCTATGGGACTCAAGATTATCATCAATCTCCAGTCCATGATACGACTACAAATACCGATTGGGTCCAGTACTCATACCAATCAGAAGACCAAGAAGGCAATTATACAAATCAAGGTTGGGGCGATTGGCAATATACAGGCTGGACTACCTTGGGTAGATTCTATGACCCATATCACGGCTACCCTCAAGACTACCAACCCTCTGAGCACTCATCACCTCCTCCACCTTCAGATAACTCCGAAGTCATTACTATGATGCAGTCAATGCAGCTAGAGCAACAAAACTTCATAAGGCGTCAAGACACTCAAATGGAGCAGATTAGAGCTGACCTTCATGCCCAAAATGAAAGGTTCAATTCTTTTTCTACTCGGATGGACGCCCGTATTGACTCTCTGGTTGAATCACATGAGAGGCAAGATTGGGAAATCACCAACGCTCTCAGTTATCTCAACATGTCCGTCGAAGCCTTTTTGGACTTCTCGGATCCTTACCACAATCCAGATGCTCCATACCGAGGGAGAGGACGAGGAAGGGGTCGTGGTTATTAGATTTATAGTTGCATATTTCATATTTGCTTATATGTTTTAGTCTGTGTACTTTTCATGTGTTCTGTATTATCTGTGCCTGAACTTTCATTACATGTGTTCGTCATTATCTATTTATTCAAGATTTTTGTTCATTATCATGCTTGTGTGTGAAGTCTGATAATCAACTATCACCTATTGTCTGCACTTTGTTATTTGATGCGTTCCTCTTCTCTTTTTGATGGTGTCAAAGGGGGAGAAGACAATGTAGCAAGCAAACACCAAAGCCAATAGTTCAAGATATTAACAACATTTGATGACTGTTGTTCTACAGCCTTATAGTGCAAAAGAAAGGGGGAGCTTGTGTATACTTGTGTGCGTGTGTATACGTTGCATGTTTGATGTTTTAAATGTATACAGGTTGTCATCATCAAAAAGGGGGAGATTGTGGAAGCAGGTCACCATATATCACACAAATCTGCAAGACATTGGTAAATGCAGGTTTCGATGATGACAAATTCCCAGGATAGACTGGAAAGTATGAGTTGCAGATCCACTAAACCAGATGCAACATATCACTCATCATATTCTCCTTTTGCCTGTCTTATATTTTCTAAAATAAATATACCTTGAGTTGACAAAATGCAATCATGACTAAAGCCATGAAAAACAAAACTCAAACTAATGATATTTTGCAGGCTGGCAGGACATGGGTCGACCATTGGGTCGGCATATCCATCAGAAAGAAAGGAAGAACTGTCAGTGCACAAAGCACGCGTCGACCATTGGGTCAGCGCATGAAGGAATGATATTCCAGCGGGTCAACGCATAAAAGCTTTGGTCGACCAAAGGGTCGGCGCACGAAGAAAAAGAATTTCAACGGGTCAGTGCACGCCGCCTGTATGGTTGACGCATACTGATGATATTTCCAGAAATTCAAAACATCACAGGCCATGCGTCGACGCACAGACCTGTTATGGTCGACCGTTCGCACGGAAAAACTGTTTTAACTTTGTTCCCTCTCATATTTGAAATAATGTTATGTCCTGAATTTTGTGGGCACTATATATACTTGCTTAAACACTTGTGTCTACTAACATTTGATATTCTTTTGATTCATGTGTTCAAAAACAAGAAAGAGTGAAATAGGTGTCCAAGATTCATCATCTTCATCTTCAACATCTAACAACATTTCAATTACACACTATCATTTTTGAAATGCATTTGTGAGAGATTCAAGGTGATAAGGTTCGAGTCTTAGATTGGAGAATCAAGCTCGGGTTGAAGATTGCGACAGGTTCTTTCTTGAATAAAACCATTGGGGTTTTGCCCTCCAAGATTGGTTAGAATTTTGGGGGGTTTTTGGATGGGATTCTTCATCAACAATCAATCGAGCGAAGGTGATTGTGAAGAGGTGGTCTTCACAAGTCTAGTAGCGGATTCGGTGATTTTGAAGGGAAGATCTCGGGTTCGATTTGGTGCTGTTGAGACCAGCCGGAGCCAAAGGTTTGAACAACAACGTGTTCTTCAATAAGGTGGCTGGAGTCGGAGGTCCATCAACACAAATCGAAGAACTTGATTCAGCTTGAATCAAGGGGCAAGGAGTGAAGACAACTTTCAACACATTGAGATTTTTGTTGTATATTTGCTGCTCAATCCTTGTATAAACTGTTCATTCAAACGGGTGATATCTATACAATATATCTCAATTCTAGTTTTAGAATTGAGGGCAGACGTACCCCGAAGCGAGGACGACGGGGGAACTGCCTCACCAAATTACTTGTCTTCTTTACTTTCAGCATTTTCGTTATAGCTCAAATAAGTAATTTTTGTGTAAGCTCTATTGTCAAATTTGTGATATCAATTGAGTAAGAGATTAAAACGCTGTTTTTAACTCTAACGTACAACAAAACGTTGTACTAGGTTGATTGAAATCACTTACTCAACATAAACATCACTTGGAGTGTCTTTGCACACCAAGTGTTTGACATATTGCTTGAACCAAAATTATCTTACTTGTGTATCTAGTTTTGGTTTGATTTTGAATCATTGGAACTAGGTAACCTTACAGCTGAAGTAAATAATTGATAAGCATAGTTTGTATTGTGATTCTATTTTTCCGAATTGTCATAAATCCATAGGCTTACGTATATCCGGTTTTCCAATAACCGTTTGTTTTATACTATAGTTTTCCTCGGCCGCTTCCGCACGTAAAACATTTTTAAAACCATTTTTAATTGGTAGCGCCGACTCAAATTTTAATCGGGGATCTATTCAACCCCCCCCTTCTAGATCCGCGCCATAGTCTAACAAAGACATCGCGTCTTGTGCCTACGTACTTTCATCTGGTATGAAAGCTCAGAGCAAACGTAGTTCGGACCAAAAGGGAACACAACTTTGTCCAACTGTTTTACCCGAGTAAGGTTAACAAGCAGTTCTATCAGTTTGGTGTATGCAGCTCGACCATTGGAGACTTAGGTGTTACCGTGTGCGATAGAACCAAGAGTTAAACAAACTCTCCTTATGAAAATGATTTTCCAAAATTAAAAGGCCCCAAAGGGAAAAAAGAAGTTTGAAGGATTTGTTTTTGTGTTTTTTAGAGAATAAGTGTTTTTGAATGGTTTGCAATTCATATCGTACTAGAGACTATGACTTAGGAGTGAATGCGTCGCATATGACCCAAAGGATGCTATACTAAACATCCAAGCCATTGAAGAGAAACTCCTCAACAACCCTTTCCCAAATGCTTAAGTCTCGTAACACACAATAATCATTAACCTTTATTAGGTGTTTTATGATTGTTTTGAGATGAGAAGAGAAAGGACACTAAAGGGGGACTAAATCTAAACCTAAAGTTGTCATGCAATGGTGATCTTAAGATTGAGATAAAGGAATGCTACCTAATGTTATCATACATGGTTAAGATCATAATTTCTATCATAACCTCCCTTGAACAAGAGAGATTAGAGGTCCTAAGGGAAAGGAGACAAAAGAGGAACAACATGAAACAAAATAAACATGCAAGAATGCAAACATGGAATGCAAATGAGGGAGGAAATTAGTGTGGGGAAGTAGCCTCCAAAAGCTCATATCAACCTCAATCAACAATATGATAAATGCAAGAAATGAAAGGAAAAATAAATGCATCAAGAGAAACACACAAGTGCACTAAAATGGGATGAAATGGCCTAAACCATCAATCATCAACCACAATGCCAAAAACTCAAACACAAAGGGAAGGAAAAGAAGACCTAAAACAAAGTGAGGATGGGAGGCTATATGAGTACAACAAAAAACTCATAATGTGCACTCAACCATGAGCATCACAAGAAAGGTGCACAAGAAAGCACAAAGAAGTCCTCCTGGATTCATCATTTTAGGCATGCTTCAAGTACCTCCAAAGGAGGGACCAAGCTACATTAATTGAGATTCCAAAGTCATTGGACAACAAGAGCAATGAAATAAAAGTGCTCAAAAGCAAAAGTAAATAGCCCACAAGGAAATTCAAGCAAATTCCCAAAGGAAAGCAAGCATGTTTCACATAGAAACCCTAATTGGGAACACAAAAGTAAACAACCAAATGAACAATCAATACACAATGTAATGACCTAAAAATGGGCAAGCATCATCCTTAACATGTTAGAAACATGAATCAGTAGGCATTGAAGGCTCAAAGGATCCATAAATGTCATATCCAAAGCAAACTAGGTCAATGTGTTTGTATGAACCTCCCTTTGGGTAACTTGACTTGAAAGTTACCCTAAAATTAGGAAAATGATTCAAAAATTATCAAATAAAATGCTAGAAGCTCATAAGCAAGTTGGCAACCAGAGGCCAAAAGATTACAATCAAAGTCACTTCACAACATCACCATAGAAATTGATTCACAAGGGTGCTCCATTGTGAAGGAGGATTGTCTAGGGTCAAATGAAGGGCAACAAAAGTCAACCAAAAAGGGCAAAATGGTCCTTAAAAATTCATCAACTCATCATTGATATGAGGATTGAATTTTATTCATTGGATTAAAAGGAAATGAGAGAAACAAAATCAAGAACAAAACATGTCAAGATTTAGGTCAAATAAAACACTTCCAATGTTAAATTCCATTTTTGATTGAAAAATAATTCATAAAATAAAATAAAAATTTCCTAAAATCAGAGGACATCTCAAGGAGTCTAAAACATATTTTTGTGGAATTTTATCACTTTTGGAAGTATTTTTAAATGATTTAAATCTAACAGATATAAAATAAAAACAAAAGGAAAAAGAAATTAAAAATAAATAAAAGTTGGGTGCAAATAGCAACCCAGCAACGTTCAAAACCAAATGGGCCAGCAAAGGGGGGGGGGGTATCAATAGCAAGTTAAAGCCCAGATCCACTCAGCATTTTAATGAAACGCAGTGTTTCATGAGGATCCCATGGGACGAGTCAAACGCGCACACACGGTAGGTCTTGTTCTGGGTCACGAGATCAAAAAGTAATCACATCAAACGGCTAAAAACAAACACACGTTGATCTGGCTGGATTTAAAAAAGGGGGGAGAACCAGACGGTCGGAACCACTATTCCGGTCGTCTTCTCCGGCGAAGCTTCAAGAAACCAGCCACGGCCAAAACCCAGATGCTTCAAAACTCAACCAAAATGAACAAATAAATAGTCAAAAATGAACTCCAGGTTACGTAGATTATGAATCCACCATCCATTTTCATTGATCATGCTCAAATAAAACAAAACGAAAAGAAATAGAAATGAGCTCAAAACTCAAAAGCTCACAAACAGCCACGAAATTAATCCAGAAACCATCTACACATCAAGAGGTTTACAAATATATAAAAATGGCGTGATAACAATACATAAACAGTGAGATATTTGGATTAAAAGAAAACCTATAATCAAGCTTCCACAGTGCTCAGTTTGTTAGTGAAACTTACAATAAACCACCCAGAGATGTTCTATGAGTCTCAAGGAAACTTTTGAAATGTTTTATTTGGATTGAAACTCAGTAAAATGTGAAAAACGAATTTGACTTTTTCCTCACTTTCTCTCAATGTGTTCTTGCTCAAATTCTCACCAAAACCAGTTCTGAAGACTTGTAAACAATCCTGAGAATATGCATGATGGATTTTGATTGAAAGAAAGCCCAATTCTATGATCCTTGGGCCCAATTGGATTTCATTTTTTTCACCTTATAGCCATTTCAATAGTGCACGAAAATCATCTTGCCCAGCTGTAAAAATGGCTCAGCTAGCTTGCATCTGAGGTAGGTTGATCCAAGGGTTGAGAATGGCCCCTTGATTTAGTCTTATGGCATGGTTTGGATATGTTACTTAAACTTGAAGTAATCATGAAAATGGCCACCAAAATGAGCTCAAACCTCAAATCCAAAAATGGAATTGTGCTTGAAATGTGTTTGGCACTCAAAAAATGCACAAGGTTGGTACAAAATGATCTTAAATGAATTAAATTTGATTTTCCCCTTTTAAGGCCTTTTTCATGGAAATTTCTTTAGGGATTCTTCAATCCAAGCCAAACCTTTGATGCCTTGATGTTTGATTGAGCAAATGACCCCATTTGGAGCAAGTTTGAAGTTGGAAAGATTTCCATTTGAAGTGTGCAAAGTGGTGAAATGGACCTATAATGAAAATGACATGTAATCCTGCTTTCCCAAAATACCCCTGCCTTGCAAGCCTCATAACTTGAGTTCTACAAATCAGATGAAGGACTTCTAGTACTCTTTGGAAAGCTAAGATCATGAGGAACAACTTTCATGTTCATTAAAAGCAAACTAATCGGAGCCTAAACACTCAACGAAGCAAACCAACCAGAGCCTAAATACTCAACGAAGCAAACCAACCAGAGCCTAAACACTCAACGAAGCAAACCAACCGGAGCCTAAACACTCAACAAAGCAAACCAACCGAAGCCTAAACACTCAACGAAGCCAACCGGAGCCTAAAAACTCAACAAAGCAAACCAACCGGAACCTAAACACTCAACGAAGCAAACCAACCGGAGCCTAAACACTCAACGAAGTAAACCAACCGGAGCTTAAACACTCAACGAAGCCAACCGGAGCCTAAACACTCAACAAAGCAAACCAACTGGAGGCTAAACACTCAACGAAGCAAACAACCGGAGCCTAAACACTCAACGAAGCCAAACTGGAAACCAGAACTTGGATATTCAACGGAGCAAGAGATACAAAAATTATCAGGATTAATATAACCAAATAGAGTCGGGGCACTTCACGAGTAAAGCAAAACGTCACAAATAAAGAATGTCGGAACCTAGATGTTCAACGGAGGAGCCGGAGTCTAAATGCTCGACGTAAGAAAACCGAAGCCTGAAGATCACCTGTAGGGGATAACCACCACTTAAAAACAGAAAGGTAACGACCTGGTTTATGTTTCAGAATGCAAATGTTTGAATATGGCGTAATGCTCCATACGAAATGGAAATGCTACGCGTTTGGGTAGATGTCATGCACGCATGCAGATGTAATGGAACCGGTCCAACAAGATAAATGCTGGAAACAAAAGATCCCTCCTGCTGGGAAAAGAAAACTACTTTGCTAGAGATGAACTTCGAATGCCAATAACAATTGGACTTAAACTGGGGAGATAGGCCTTAGGCGGCTTCCGGGGAACCTACAATTCTGCGGGGAAATCAACTCGACTGGAGACCTCAGTTTGTCATCTTGATTTGCTGGGGAGTAAGCAAGTACCTGTACTCCGTGGGGATTAGAAACGTGTATCGACCAACTGCTGGGAATAACCAGATACCTACGCGACACCACCATGCTGGGATGAAGAAACCACTTTTAATTGCTGGGGAACAAACTCTGGCTGGGGAAAACAAGCTCCATCCATACCTTCTTAGAAACTTGCCTCAGTATCATTCGACATGCCCCAGTCCAAACTCTAGAACACCTCCTATTGAAAAGAAAAAATTACCATGAAACGACCTCAAGATGGCTTACCCCTGAACCTGCGACAACTTCTGATAAACTCTGAAAATACGGAGAGGAACAACTTCCCTCATTTCCAATTTTGCCCCAGCTTATGGGATCTCCGTAAAATCTTCCCCTAAAGGAAACCTGCAATGAACTGTACCCTGATGGTTTGATATGAACTGCTTCAGCATTTTGAACCTCAAAGAGATATCCTAGATTAACTTCCTTCCGGCCAAAAATAGCTTTTGTGCTCTTAGGGTGGTCTGCCCCTGCCTTATAATGACTTTGCCCCTGATTAGGTGATTTGTGGAGCAGTGCCCATGGTTGCGAGAGATTTACCGAATCTCGACCTGATTGCCCTAGATTAACTGACTTTTGGATGGCTGACTCGCATAATATAATCATTTGATATAACTTGCCCCAGTTCAACGAGGTACTCTGGCGCTCTCCATTCTATGTTGATCGAACTTTCCACTGTGGAAACTTTCCTTCTGTCAAGCGCTTACTCGCAAGTAAAACAAATTGCTCTGCATTAAAGATATATTAAATGCAATGTGTAACACCCCACTTCCCAAAACAAATAAAATATGAATAACATAATAAAAATCAGAGTTTCCTTCCCAAGTGGGATATCACATAAAAATCACGTTTCCTTATAAAAAGGTTTTTCTCCAAATACAGCGGAATATTTAAATAATACAATTAAATAAAAATTTTGATACGTTCGCAGGAAAAAAATAGGAGTTCAACATGAAACAATAAAAATGCCCAAGTCCCGTGCTACGTATCAGAGCATCCTAGACTCGACAGTCACACCAATATCCAAGCTAGCTAAGCACCTGGATTATCTGTACTTCCGAAGAAGCACAGACCACAACAACAACAAGGGGTGAGAAATCATGATCAAAAATATAATGGTAATGTAATACATGTAATAAGGCAGTAAAACACACCAACACATCAATTATTCACCCCAACAACACCATATAACGAACCTACTGTTCAAATTACAATATAACATATTATAATGCAATTATGCAACTCAACACCATGCATGCGGTACCGACTCATTGGTTCATTCAATCGAACCTGGATAGATCACTTACGCTCCTCCTGAGACATGATCTATCCCCCACCATTCTCCACAAAGGAGTACGGATGAATCACTTACGCTCCTCCTGAGACATGATTCATCCCACCAAAACACCATGATATGCAAGACACCAATGCATAATTATTATATTCTGGCACGCTAAGTGCACACGATCCTCCTGATCATATCATCATACAACAATGCATATGTATAGATACATTACACCAACACCATATAAATCAATCAGATAGTAAACGAATTCATACTATCACACCGGATATAACTACGTCCCCCCCCACTCGGGGATACACGATCCTACTGATCACTACACACATATACATTACTAATTGCTCACCAACAATATTAAGGGAAACGCGTACTATCCCCAAGTACACAAATTATATCCCATACTCATCATTTTCACACTACAGCAAGGCTAGAAGGATCACACGAGACCAATTCAGACATCTCACCAAAAGTCTCTGAGGTTACTCAGAACCTCCCTAAACCAACACCTCAGCCTATACACCAAAATCAATAATTCATCAACATCAATCCACAATCACAAACATGCCAATAGATATTATACTTACCAATTATCCTATAATTTCTACTCTAGAACCGACATTACGGTACATTACCGACACTTCAGAGTCACTCTGAATCTCACCAAGGTCCTAACCATAGTCATTAACGACACTATAGGGAAACAACACATAACTTTTCCCAAAGCTATAATCACTGTCATTGCCAACACTACGGTAACAACACATAATCTCATCAGCTTTATATTCCTAGTTACTATCAACACTACAGTAACATCAACAATCCAACAAAATGGATCAATACTACAGTAACATCATCACCATATATATATATACCCCAAAATGCATCATCATCATTCATCAATCCCTCAACCTCAACAATAATCATAGCATGCCAATATAAAACTTTATATAACGATAAATTCCTACGGGGTTAAGGAATCCCCTATACCCTATACATGTATAAACCATTCCCAATCAAATTTCTCCCCCCTTACCTTGACAATTGGTCGATCGATAGAATTCCTCCTAGAATTGGTCTCTTGGCCTTCTCCTTCCTCTTCCGTTCTTCGTTCCCTTTTTCCTTCGTTCTTTTTCACTTTCCTCGTTCTTTCCTCTTCTCTCTTTCTATCGCTCTTTTTTCTCAATTTTCTAAAATGTATCGTAACTCTCCTAACCCCTCATATTCTATTTCCCTTTTTAATTATTCTAATCCCAATAATAATAACTAATAAAATAATATAATATTAATAATCTTAATAATAATAATAATAATACTAATATAATCTTACTAATATTAATAATACCACATATTAATAATAATAATAATAATAATAATAATAATAATAATAATATTAATAATTCTAATAATAATAATAATGATAATAATAATAATAATCTTAATAATAATAATACTATTAATAATAACAATAATAATAATATTATTATCTCTCCAATAATCATAATAATACTTTTAATAATAATAATAATAATAATAACACTAATAATAATAATAGTAATAATAATAATAATAATAATACTATTATTATTATCACACCAATATCCCACGCCTATGGTAATCCCTTTCCTCTCCATTCCAACTTTTCTAATATCTCCTTGCTACCCCTTCATATTTCCTTCCTCACGGTTTCTATCGTGACTTTTCATATTTCCATTCTAACTTCCCAATAACCCTTTCACCTCTTATTTTACTTATTCCAACCACTAATATTCCCAATAATAATTCTAATAATAATAATTATAATAATCATTATAATAATAATAATAATATAATATAATATAATACTATTATAATATTATAGTAATATTCAACATAATAATAATAATAGTGATACACCCAACAATAATTATAATTATAATAATAATAATATTATCACACCAATAATAATAATAATATTAATAAAAATAATATAATAATAATATAATAATACTAATATTATTATTTCACCAAAATAATAATAATATTAATAATAGTAACAAATATAATAAATATAATAATAATAATAACACCCCCACCAATGTTACTATTATTTTTATATTACTATATTTCACACCAAAATATCACCAATAGTCCTCCCACATTAGGGACACCCACCAAACATCATCAAATACACCCCCACCAAAGGGCACACCAACATATAATTTTTAAAATAATAATAAAGTGACTAAATAATTAAAATGGGTGTTACAACTCTCCCCCACTTTAATTATTTTCGTCCTCGAAAATTACCTGATGGAAATAGCTCCGGATACGCTTCTCGCATCCTGCTTTCCAACTCCCAGGTCACACTGCCTCCTGCAGCACCTCCCCAAGCTACCTTCACCAAAGGTATCTCTTTCCCTCGGAGCTGTTTCATCTTACGGTCCTCGATCCTCAACGGCATCGTCTCAATAGTAAGATTCTCCCGAACCTGAACATCATCTCTCTGAATAACATGAGATGGATCAGAAACATACTTTCGCAATTGCGACACATGAAACACATCATGTAAGTTCGATAACTCAGGTGGCAACGCCACCCTATAAGCTACAGCACCAATTCTTTGCAGAATTTCATAAGGTCCAATAAACTTAGGATCCAACTTCTTGGACTTCAATGCACGACCCACACCAGTCATCGGATTAACTCTTAGGAATACGTGATCACCTACACAGAATTCCAACTCTTTCCTCCGATTATCATGATAACTTTTCTGCCTACTCTGAGACACTTTCATTTTCTCACGAATCATTTGAATTGTCTCAGTAGTCTGCTGTACAATTTCTGGTCCAAGCACCACATTCTCACCAGTTTCATACCAACACAGAGGAGTCCTACACCTCCTCCCATACAAAGCTTCAAACGGTGCCATTCCGATACTAGAATGGTAACTGTTATTGTACGTGAATTCAATCAATGATAAATGAGTGTCCCACGCACCACCCTTTTCCAATACACAAGCTCTTAATAAATCCTCAAGCGACTGAATAGTCCTTTCCGATTGACCATCAGTTTGTGGATGATAAGCTGAACTTAATTTCAACTTAGTACCCAAAGCTTCTTGCAAGCTCTTCCAAAATTCTGAAGTAAACCTCGGATCTCTATCCGACACAATACTGGACGGAACACCATGTAACTTCACAATTACCCGAATATAAATCTCCGCCAGCTTCGTCAACGGAAAACTAATATTAATTGGCACAAAGTGTGCAAACTTCGTTAACCGATCCACAATCACCCATATAGCATCAAAACCTCTCGCCGTATTTGGCAATCCTGTAACAAAGTCCATAGAAATGCAATCCCATTTCCAAACCGGAATTTCCAACGGTTGCATAAATCCAGAAGGTCTCTGGTGTTCTACCTTCGATTTCTGACACGTCAAACAGGCATAAACAAATTGAGCAATGTCTCTTTTCATACCAGACCACCAAAATAATTTCTTTAAATCATGATACATCTTCGTAGCTCCGGGATGAATACTCAGATTACTACGGTGTCCTTCACTCAAAATCAGCTTTTTCAGTTCCTCATCATCTGGTACACAAATCCTGCCTCTAAATCTCAACACACCTGTACTATCCAATTTAAAGTCACTATCGGAGTCACTTCCTACTCCAGGCATCAAATCTACCAATTTCACATCCAACTTCTGATTTTCTCTAATCTTATCCAAGAAGTCATTATTTACCTGCAACATACCCAACATTACACTATCTGCAGTAGTCTCACAAACCATGCTCAAATCTCTGAATTGTTCAATTAACTCAATTTCTTTCACCATCAGAGCTGCCATATGAATTGTCTTTCTACTCAAAGCGTCTGCCACTACATTGGCCTTTCCCGGATGATAACTCAAACTGAAGTCATAATCCTTCAAAAATTCTAACCATCTTCTCTGCCTCATATTCAGCTCTTTCTGATCAAACAGGTATCTCAGACTCTTATGATCACTAAACACTTCAAATCTTGAACCATACAGGTAATGCCTCCAAATTTTCAACACAAAAACAACCGCAGCTAACTCAAGATCACGAGTAGGATAATTTCTCTCATGCACTCTCAGTTGCCGCGATGCATATGCTACTACTTTACCATTCTGCATAAGAACTCCTCCTAATCCCATCTTAGACGCATCACAGTACACCACAAACGGTTCACTCGGAGTCGGTAACACTAACACCGGTGCCGTAGTCAATCTCTTTTTCAACTCTTCAAAACTTTCTTCACAAGCAGCGTCCCATACGAAAACTTGGTTCTTTCTCGTCAACTGAGTTAATGGCAACGCCAAATTAGAGAACCCTTCAATAAACCTGCGGTAATAACCAGCTAAACCCAAAAAGCTCCTAATTTCTGTCGCTGTCTTCGGCGGTTCCCACTGCAATACTGCACTTACTTTTGACGGATCCACCGCTATTCCATCTTCAGATATTACATGCCCCAAGAAACTCACTTTCCTCAACCAGAAGTCACACTTTGACAATTTAGCAAATAGTTTATTTTCTTTCAACACTTGCAAGGCAATCCTCAAATGTCCTGCATGCTCTTCATCAGATTTAGAATAAATTAATATATCATCAATAAACACTACAATGAACTGATCCAAATAAGAATGGAAAATTCTGTTCATATACTCCATAAATACTCCCGGCGCGTTAGTCACTCCAAACGGCATTACAGCATATTCGTAATGTCCATATCGAGTCCTAAAGGCAGTCTTCTGAACATCACCTTCTTTTACTCTTATCTGATGATAACCCGATCTTAAGTCGATCTTACTAAATACACGAGCTCCCACCAGCTGGTCCATCAAGTCATCAATCCTAGGTAGAGGATACTTATTCTTAATAGTTACTTTATTCAATTGACGGTAATCGATGCACAAACGCATACTACCATCCTTCTTCTTCACCAATAACACTGGAGCTCCCCACGGCGATACACTTGGCCTAATAAACTTCCTATCCAACAATTCTCCAATCTGAGACTTCAACTCAGCCAATTCCACTGCAGACATCCTGTACGGTGCCATAGAAATAGGCCTCGTACCAGGAACAAGATCAATACCAAATTCCACTTCTCACGTCGGAGGCAATTCCGTAATGTCGTCAGGAAACACTTCCGGAAATTCATTCGCCACAGCTACTTCCTCTATTGACACTTTGCTATCCCCCGATAATGTTACAAATAAAGCAAACACTCTAGTTTCATCTTCCAACAAGGCCTTCAATTCTTTATTAGACAAAGAACTTGCTAAAGCTTCCTCTTCAGGGGTCAAGAACAACAATTCCTTCCGAAAACAGTCGATGTAGACTCGGTTGAACTCTAACCAGTTCATACCCAGAATAACATCCAATTTACCAAGTGGTAGACAAATCAAATCCACTTCAAATTCTCTACCGAAAATAGTCAGCGGACACTTCAGGCATACCAAAGAAGTAGTCACTGAACCTATAGAGGGTGTCTCAATAGTCATTCGTCTCTCCAGAGTAGACGGCACCAATCCTATTCTCTCCACACAATCCACAGAAATAAACGAGTGTGTTGCACCCGTATCAATAATAGCAGTTAAAGGAATATTATTGATAATACAAGTACCTTTGATAACACGCTCATCACTGGCAGCTTGAGTTCCTGCCAAAGCAAACACTTTTCCACCAGCCGGAGACGTCTGAGGCTTCTTCGGCTTCTCACAATGGGTACTGATGTGACCCTTCTCACCACAGTTATAACAGGTCGGCATAGTTGCTCTGCAGTCAGCTATCACATGACCTGGTTTTCCACACTTAAAACACTTTTTGGCTTCATTAGGACAATCATTAGCACGGTGTCCCATACCACCGCACCGAAAACATTTCCCTTCAGCAGATGCTCTCCCATCTCTAGGCTTCTTATCAACAACAGCTTTACGTTTTCCCTTATCAGCAGCAACACCATAAGGAGTACCACTAAACCTCTGCTTACCCTTACGGTCATTAACAGCTTTGTAGTGTGCAATCCTTGCCCGGTTATCGTTATCATAGATCCTGCTCCTGCTTACCAGCTCAGGATAGCTCCTGATCTTCTGACAAGCAATCCCCAGCTTAATCTCTGGACGCAGTCCATTCTCAAACTTTAAGCACTTAGAAGTCATTGCCCCTTCCACATTATAGTGAGGACAATACTGCACCAACTCCTCAAACTTAGCAGCATACTCTGCTACAGTCATACTACCCTGCTTCAGCTCTAAGAATTCAATTTCCTTAGCACTCCGAATATCTTCCGGAAAATACTTCTCCAGAAAACCCTTCCGAACCACCTCCCAAGTAATGGCGGTTCCAGCAGCTTCCAATCTTTGGCGACTATTGTCCCACCAGGCTTCAGCCTCACCTTCCAGCATGTGAGTACCAAATCTCACCTTCTGCTCATCAGTACATTCCATCGTTCTGAAGATCTTCTCAATTGCCTTCAGCCACTTCTGAGCAGCTTCTGGGTCCAGAATTCCTCCTTCAAACGTTGGCGGCTTGTTGCTCCGAAACTGCGCCAAACTCCTGAATTGGGCATCTGCAGTTTGATTCTGATTAGCAACTGCCTGCGCCATTGCTTGCATAGCAGCAGCCAATGCAGCATCGTTCCTTCCTGCCATACTGCTCAAACATAGCAACACGAAGTTAAAAGATATTCAACTACATCATAAAGGACAGACTCAACTCGACTCAACAACACTGGCCGGACGGACCGACCTGCTCTGATACCAATTGTAACACCCCACTTCCCAAAACAAATAAAATATGAATAACATAATAAAAATCAGAGTTTCCTTCCCAAGTGGGATATCACATAAAAATCACGTTTCCTTATAAAAAGGTTTTTCTCCAAATACAGCGGAATATTTAAATAATACAATTAAATAAAAATTTTGATACGTTCGCAGGAAAAAAATAGGAGTTCAACATGAAACAATAAAAATGCCCAAGTCCCGTGCTACGTATCAGAGCATCCTAGACTCGACAGTCACACCAATATCCAAGCTAGCTAAGCACCTGGATTATCTGTACTTCCGAAGAAGCACAGACCACAACAACAACAAGGGGTGAGAAATCATGATCAAAAATATAATGGTAATGTAATACATGTAATAAGGCAGTAAAACACACCAACACATCAATTATTCACCCCAACAACACCATATAACGAACCTACTATTCAAATTACAATATAACATATTATAATGCAATTATGCAACTCAACACCATGCATGCGGTACCGACTCATTGGTTCATTCAATCGAACCTGGATAGATCACTTACGCTCCTCCTGAGACATGATCTATCCCCCACCATTCTCCACAAAGGAGTACGGATGAATCACTTACGCTCCTCCTGAGACATGATTCATCCCACCAAAACACCATGATATGCAAGACACCAATGCATAATTATTATATTCTGGCACGCTAAGTGCACACGATCCTCCTGATCATATCATCATACAACAATGCATATGTATAGATACATTACACCAACACCATATAAATCAATCAGATAGTAAACGAATTCATACTATCACACCGGATATAACTACGTCCCCCCCCACTCGGGGATACACGATCCTACTGATCACTACACACATATACATTACTAATTGCTCACCAACAATATTAAGGGAAACGCGTACTATCCCCAAGTACACAAATTATATCCCATACTCATCATTTTCACACTACAGCAAGGCTAGAAGGATCACACGAGACCAATTCAGACATCTCACCAAAAGTCTCTGAGGTTACTCAGAACCTCCCTAAACCAACACCTCAGCCTATACACCAAAATCAATAATTCATCAACATCAATCCACAATCACAAACATGCCAATAGATATTATACTTACCAATTATCCTATAATTTCTACTCTAGAACCGACATTACGGTACATTACCGACACTTCAGAGTCACTCTGAATCTCACCAAGGTCCTAACCATAGTCATTAACGACACTATAGGGAAACAACACATAACTTTTCCCAAAGCTATAATCACTGTCATTGCCAACACTACGGTAACAACACATAATCTCATCAGCTTTATATTCCTAGTTACTATCAACACTACAGTAACATCAACAATCCAACAAAATGGATCAATACTACAGTAACATCATCACCATATATATATATACCCCAAAATGCATCATCATCATTCATCAATCCCTCAACCTCAACAATAATCATAGCATGCCAATATAAAACTTTATATAACGATAAATTCCTACGGGGTTAAGGAATCCCCTATACCCTATACATGTATAAACCATTCCCAATCAAATTTCTCCCCCCTTACCTTGACAATTGGTCGATCGATAGAATTCCTCCTAGAATTGGTCTCTTGGCCTTCTCCTTCCTCTTCCGTTCTTCGTTCCCTTTTTCCTTCGTTCTTTTTCACTTTCCTCGTTCTTTCCTCTTCTCTCTTTCTATCGCTCTTTTTTCTCAATTTTCTAAAATGTATCGTAACTCTCCTAACCCCTCATATTCTATTTCCCTTTTTAATTATTCTAATCCCAATAATAATAACTAATAAAATAATATAATATTAATAATCTTAATAATAATAATAATACTAATATAATCTTACTAATATTAATAATACCACATATTAATAATAATAATAATAATAATAATAATAATAATAATAATATTAATAATTCTAATAATAATAATAATGATAATAATAATAATAATCTTAATAATAATAATACTATTAATAATAACAATAATAATAATATTATTATCTCTCCAATAATCATAATAATACTTTTAATAATAATAATAATAATAACACTAATAATAATAATAGTAATAATAATAATAATAATAATACTATTATTATTATCACACCAATATCCCACGCCTATGGTAATCCCTTTCCTCTCCATTCCAACTTTTCTAATATCTCCTTGCTACCCCTTCATATTTCCTTCCTCACGGTTTCTATCGTGACTTTTCATATTTCCATTCTAACTTCCCAATAACCCTTTCACCTCTTATTTTACTTATTCCAACCACTAATATTCCCAATAATAATTCTAATAATAATAATTATAATAATCATTATAATAATAATAATAATATAATATAATATAATACTATTATAATATTATAGTAATATTCAACATAATAATAATAATAGTGATACACCCAACAATAATTATAATTATAATAATAATAATATTATCACACCAATAATAATAATAATATTAATAAAAATAATATAATAATAATATAATAATACTAATATTATTATTTCACCAAAATAATAATAATATTAATAATAGTAACAAATATAATAAATATAATAATAATAATAACACCCCCACCAATGTTACTATTATTTTTATATTACTATATTTCACACCAAAATATCACCAATAGTCCTCCCACATTAGGGACACCCACCAAACATCATCAAATACACCCCCACCAAAGGGCACACCAACATATAATTTTTAAAATAATAATAAAGTGACTAAATAATTAAAATGGGTGTTACACAATGCATATGACAATTTTGAAATCCAAGTCTGTTCACTGGAAAAGGGAAAAATAATTTGTGACATATAGTGAACAAATCATTTATTCAAAATGTCAATCATTAGTACCAACGTTGCAAGAGGAACCCTTTTAGGAGTCAGTTTCGATGCGATCTTTACCGAAGTATGCTTTCGAAATAAACCTGCTTCAATTAGGACTTTCAAAGGTTGTAGCATGGTCATGTTCACGGCTTGAAGGAAAGGATAAAGGCTCAAAATTTATTTTAACCCACCCATTCTCCTTGATTTTCTCCGATCCTATGTTTAGCTAATTCAACACGAGCGCTTACCTCTTAAAGGTTGAATGATAGGAGTGATGGTTCGAGAAACCACGAGTTTTTGGAGTGACAATCACTCGCTTTTCGTCTTTTGGTGTCTGGAGTCACACGACTTGTTCTTTCGAGGATTTTTCTTTGGTAATCCTTTTTGCTTTTTTCATCATTTTTTTCGTCTTTTCCCTATCTTTTGCCTAGACTAACTCTTTTGAGTTTCTTTTAATTTTTAAGTCCAGCGGGATGCCCTAGTTTTTGCCTAAGCCACTTGTTTTCAAGTTTCGACTCAGCGGGCTTTTTATTCTTTGTGCTTCTTTTTTTTGGACAAGTCGTGTGACACTGGTTGTCTGATTCTTTGGGGAATAATGTGACTGTCTCACTTCTCAAGTTTAACCATTGTGGTTTTTTTAGGCACAACCTCTAGGGGTGTGATTGTTCCTCGAATGGTAACACTTTTTGTGATTTGGACGCTCGGTCAAATTAGCTAACATCTACCTGCCCCAGGTTAAGATTGAGGGTTTTTTTATTTTCAGAAAGAAACTCCTACTACGAGGCTCAAAGGGGTTGACAAGGGATTATCTTCCTTATATCTTCGGTGTTTAGGAATTTGAAACAATGCATGTACATCATCAGCAGGTTTTATTTAAAAGCATACAATCGGAAGCTTATGCGTCTTTCAATTTTGTCATCCTCCCCGGATTCCGCTTAAACAAGCGTTTGACATCTGTAAAAAGAAATTAGTGAACACAAATGGATTTAATCAAAACATGCATATTCATTTCATTATCATTATCAATTGAAAACAAACAAGTTTTACAAATGAGATTTGCACTTTAAACATGAAAGAAATTACAAATGCTAAAGAAATAACAGGATAAAACAAAGATTGCCAGCTTTTGGGAACTAGGCTTTTGTCTTGACTTGCTGCAGAATCAGCCATCTTCAAAATTACTTGTCGAAGTTGGTCTGATATTCTTCTGCACCTTTGCTCCCAGTGAATTCCTCCATACCACGAACTGATACACCCTCCTGGCTGGATGAAGAAAGACTATTAATCTGAATACCCTGAGGCGTGATCGAGAACATATCAGAGTCCAGCAGAGTCTGAACTTGACTCTTAAGCACCTTGCAGCCTTCAGTTGAGTGCCCCTGTGCCCCAGCGTGGTACTCACAGCGGGCGTTGACATCAAAATCGGGCGAATATGGTGGAATCACTAGATTAACCTTCTTTGGCATTATCAACCCACCCTTGACCAAATCTGGTAACAACTAACTGTACGATGTCGGCAACAGAGTAAAATGCCTCTCTGGCTTCCTTGGCCTTTGCCTGGTGTGCTGGCGCGGCGGATGCCAATATGATAGTTGATTCAGACGCGCAGACCTTAGAGATTGCTGCCTCTGAGCAATTGGAACGTCTGGAGGTTGAATCTGAGATGCCAAGGAACCCCTTTGTTCAGGTACCTTCATCCTCAGGCTTGTTCCTGGCAGCGGCAACAACTGTGGGCACAGAGGTTCTGAGGTCATAGATTGCAGGACATATTCTTGACTTGATGCAACTTTAGGGGTCTCCACTTCTTTTTCAATATATGGAATAACACCCCCTGGCACACCTACACCGCCCGGTGCAAATTCAATCGCCTTTGCATCAAACAAGTCTTGAACTTGGTGCTTAAAAGCTTTACATTCCTCAATATTATGCCCCCGTGCCCCAGAGTGGAAGTCACAATAGGCACTTGCATCATAACCTGGTGGCAGCTTACCAGTCAGCGGAGACGAAGTCCGTAGCTCAACCAATTGAAGCTGAAGCAAGAATTGCAACAACTGAGCATAATCTATAAGGATCTCATCAAAGACTCTGTTGCATGGTCTCGTCTTTTGAGCATATCTTCTGGGATTATCTCGTAGCTGCTGATGGGAAACGTTTTGAGCTCTAAGTTGGGCAGAAGATCTCTGATGCACGTTACGCTCTGGTATAAGCTCCACAGATAAAAGTGGAGCAAGCATTTTTGCTGCAACTTCGGGCACTTGATCACCTTCTTTTCTGATCACATTCCTTATCACCTCTGTGATCAAGCCCATCTGAGTCTGTAACTGATGGTTCTCTTCTCTGAGCGTGTTCTGACCCGTGCGCAACACTTGCACCTCCGCCACAAACTGCCCCAACTGGCTTCTTACTTCCTTCAGCTCCGCTTGAATTTGCTCCACAACCCTGAACTGATTCCCCTCTGCGTACTGGCGAGATGTCTGGTAGTCTAACCTGAATGAAGCTCTTGACTGTAGGTAATAAGATTAACAGTTCCGATGCACCTGTAATGCGAAAATGCAAAATGCAGACATGTATATGCAACAGAGAAATGCAAACGCAAATGCAAACAGGAGATCAAGATTGTTGTGTCGTAGACTGAGAAGATTCAGCGCTCCGCCTTAACAAGAACATAGCACCGACATTAGGACCCCTTGTATCAAGAACACAAATCCATACTGTAACGAATCCGGTAGTCTGAAAGCTAGAGTTTTCTGCACGACCCCATCCCTCTCACAAGTAAGGACCTATCTCCAATGATAAGGTATGGCATCCTATGCGTTCATTAGTGTCACAGACTTTCAAGAAATGATGATACGTTCACCATTTCAGCTTTGGCATCATCACCTCCCGAAGAGGCCTCACTTAGTTGAATCCCAAACGATTGGTCCTCAGAGTCGATAATCCTCAGATCCAAAATTCCTTCGAGCCCAAAGGGCCAGAAAGAAAATTGTTAAAGAGAATCTCGTCTGAGGGTGAATTTCATGGCTAGCTGGTGCATGCAAAACATACAAGATCACCACTAATCTCCACTTCTAATGCTAAGTGTATACTCAAGCCTGGGTCTGGCTTATCTCTCAATGGAGCAATCCCTCCCCACACCACAACAATAATGAATCATGCGGAAATTAAAATGCGGAAAGTAAATAAAGATAAAGCACATATGTACACACCCAAAAATAAGCAAACAAGCTCTAGGATTGACTCGCATATGGGATATTCCATCCCCAGCAGAGTCGTCAGCTGTCGCTACTGCGAAAATCGAGGCCGGCGATGACAGAAGAGTCGCCACCGTGCATTATTTATCCCAAGAGAGGGAAAGGAAACGCTTAGAGAAAACCTAACTAAAAGAGGGATAAGATTGGTCATCGCAACCAAATCTCGGGTTCGGGAGTCGGTTACGCAAGAAGTGACTCAGAAAAGCAACGACGCTTTGTGCCTACGTATCTCATCTAAAGCGAGAAGTCAGAGTCAACGTAGTTCGACTAACTACGGGTGAAAGGGGGGGAGGTTGCTCGCCAAGACATCACGTCTTGTGCCTACGTACTTTCATCTGGTATGAAAGATCAGAGTAAACGTAGTTTGGGCCAAAAGGGAACATATGTTTGTTCAACTGTTTCACCCGAGTAGGGTTAACAATCAGTTCTAACAGTTTGGTGTATGCAGCTCGACCATTAGAGGCTTAGGCGTTACCGTTTGCGATAGAACCAAGAGTTAACAAAACTCTCCTTATGAAAATGATTTTCCAAGATTAAAAGGCCCCAAAGGGCAAAAATAAGTTTGAAGGATTTGTTTTTGTGTTTTTTAGAGAAGAAGTGTTTTTGAATGGTTTGCAATTCATATCGCACTAGAGACTATGACTTAGGAGTGAATGCGTCGCATATCACCCAAAGGGTGCTATACTAAACATTCAAGCCATTGAAGAGAAACTCCTCAACAACCCTTTCCCAAGTGCTTAAGGCTTGTAACGCATAATAATCATTAACCTTTATTAGGTGTTTTATGATTGTTTTAAGATGAGAAGAGAAAGGACACTAAAGGGGGACTAAATCCAAACCTAAAGTTGTCATGCAATGGTGATCCTAATATTGAGATAAAGGAATGCTACCTAATGTTATCATACATGGTTAAGATCTTAATGTCTATCATAACCTCCCTTGAACAAGAGAGATTAGAGGTCCTAAGGGAAAGGAGACAAAAGAGGAACAACAGGAAACAAAATAAACATGCAAGAATGCAAACATGGAATGCAAATGAGGGAGGAAATTGGTGTGGAGCAGTAGCCTCCATAAGCTTATCTCAACCTCAATCAACAATATGAAAAATGAAATAAATGAAAGGAAAAAGAAATGCATCAAAAGAAACACACAAGTGCACTAAAATGGGATGAAATGGCCTAAACCATTCAATCATCAACCACATTGCCAAAAACTCAAACACAAAGGGAAGGCAAAGAAGACCTAAAACAAAGTGAGGATGAGAGGCTATATGAGGACAACAAGGAACTCATAATGTGCACTCAACCATGAGCATCACAAGAAAGGTGCACAAGAAAGCACAAAGAAGTCCTCCTGGATACATCATTTTAGGCATGCTTCATGTACCTCCAAAGGAGGGACCAAGCTACCTTAATTGAGATTCAAAAGTCATTAGACATCAAGAGCAATGAAATAAAATTTCTCAAAAGAAAAAGCAAATAGCCCACAAGGAAATGCAAGCAAATTCCCAAAGGAAAGCAAGCATGTTTCACATAGAAACCCTAATTGGGAACACCAAAGTAAACAAGTTTGAAGTTGGAAAGATTTCCATTTGAAGTGTGCAAAGTGGTGAAATAGACCTATAATGAAAATGACCTGTAATCCTGCTTTTCCAAAATACCCCTGCCTTGCAAGCCTCATAACTTGAGTTCTACAAATAAAATGAAGGACTTCTAGTACTATTTGGAAAGCTAAGATCACGAGGAACAACTTTCATGTTCATTAAAAGTTGAGGAGAAACATCCTTCTAGGTCAAAAGTGGCTTGGAAGTTGGTTGACTTTTGTTGACCAAAATCACATTCATCTGAGGACCTGTAACTTGTCTGCATCATAACTTGAGTTCTAGAAATCAGATGAATGACTTCTAGTACTCAAAAGAAATCTAAGAACATGCTCCACAAGTTTCATGTTAGGGTCAAGATGAGATGAGACTTGTATCTTGAGATAGGTGGTCTTGAAGTTAGGCATTGAACATGGGATTTTACACTGAGAATCCTAATTCAGTAACTCCTCACACTCTTGCTTCTTGATGAATTGATCTTGAAATGATATCCCATGTATCTCAACACAACATTCCATGACCATAAAGACTTGGAATTGAGTCTTAATCTCCTTCAATTTCACAGTTGCCTTAGGGTTGACCAGATGAAAACCCTAATTGCACCATCTTTAACTGTAGCCACTTGCACTTGGTATAAACACTTGAATGAACTTCACAATGACCCACAAGGCCTCCAATGAGCTTAAATGATCATCTCCCTCCATAACCATGGGCTTGTGATCCTCAGATGATCTTCAAATGGCCTCCTAGACAGGAGGTGAACCACATGCACTTATTTGTCTATCTAACCGGATTTGCCTTGTCTCTGATGATGATAACCCCCCCCCCCTGTTGACTTGAATAAAACCTCTTGATTAGGCTTGGAACCCTTGGAAATTCCTCTTGTTAAGCACACTTTTCCTGATCCCCTGTAAAAATGCAAAATGTTATGCGATGCAATATGCTAGAACAATGAAATAAAACATAAACCAAGTAAAGAAAAGGTTGGGCAAATTTTGGGGAACAACAAATGGTATGAAAGGGCTTTAATGAAAATGAATTTGGATTTTGGAAATCTTTTCATTACATAATTTGAAGTGGGCCTATTATGTATTTTTGTGGCATTCTTCATGAGCTATATTCTTTGTGTAGTGACCTTGAAAATGATATGGACTATATGGTGAGATCTTGATTGGCGCTTTGAAACCTGTGTCAGGTGCACCTCCATATTTCCATTTGAATTGCATTTGAAACCTAATAATTGACTTGAATGATGAACTTGTTTTAATTTTCTGAATTGACACCATACTTGAATTAAATCCTCAAAAGTACTAAGGACCAAATCCCAACAACTCTTGAATAAATCATGAGAAAATGAATCATGAAGTAGTCTGGATCTTTAGACGCATTAGAACCTTGAACAAAGAAATCACCTAAAATCAGTAGACTACATCTTGATATGAACTATTTGGTCCAAAACCCTAATTGGAAAGTGAACGAATTCTTGATAATCTTCACCCATGAAGCGCTATGAACTTGGCACAATCTGACAACAAAATCTTAATTAGAAGCTCAAACCCACACCAATTAAGTGGAGCACACCCTAGTTTCAAATCATAAAACAGAATCCTGTCTGACCAACAAATTAGGTCAAAACCTATTGAACCTCAATCACCACTGCACATATTCCTGCCCTGATGAATCTCAAATGATACTTGTTTCTATTCAATTCATTCTCAACATTTTTTTTTGTATTTTTCTAAATGATGTTAGCGGACAAATGTACATATGAAGGTTATACACAGGTAGGACAAATTTGAGATATGACAATATGACTTACCTAAAATTCAAGTTACTAGTGACGAGTTCAAAATCCAATCAAGAGTTCAAGTACAACCATCGAAGTTCATCCTATTTCATGTTCATAAATTTAGTGATCTGGTTATTATTCAGAGGTTGTAACTTATAATTACTCATTAGGCTTCATTCACCATGCTACTATAAGCATGAGGCTAAACATGTTGTACTCTTAAGAATTAGTTAAATGTGGAAAATTTGAAGTATGCTACTTAAAAGAGATATTGGTTAACTTCCTTGATTGATATATCAAATTTTATGGAAAAATAAAGTTGTTCATGAAGTGATTGGCTTTGTCAAAGGGCGTCCGTCAATCTTCGATCAAATTTTCTATTTAGAAATGACTGAAGCACATGAGTTAAGAATGGAGCAGATTGACCTTGTCGTTGGTATTCTAAATAAGGTTTGGCCATATGAAGAGAGTGATGAGTATGGGTTGTTAAAGGACTTTCTGGTTTGATGCATATTTTTTCTTTCTCGTAATTCAACATACATGATGCTAGATTGCATTCCAAAAGTACTTGTCAATAAAACTTCTACCATCCAGAAAGACATGCGGTAATCATTTGAATAAACATTGATTCCTACAGGAAGTACATGGCAGACAAAATTTTTGTTTAATCACTTAGCATGTCAACACGGTTCATATGGTATTAAGGACTGTTATTACAAGGCCAAAATCAAGTTAACACAATTCTAACATATGAATTACAAAAAACCTCAACATTGAAGAGGGAACATAAAGTTGATAGAAATCATTTTGTTTTCTCTTACGAAAAGAGAAACGTTACCTGGCAGTAAATTACAAATTCATGACTCCAAATTTAAATCCAAAGTCATCATATCCAAAGACAGATTTTCGTGGTCATTACATAGTCCTAGCTTCATATTGAATTACAAAAAGCACAAATATGGCCATTACATAGTCTGACCTTCACATTGAATTCCAAAAAGTACTAATATCAAATTGGAAGCACAAGATTTCATGCTGTTCTGATATGGATAGAGAAGCCGCTACAATTCTTGAGCATCTGACACCGCCTTTAAAAAATAGGACCCAAATAGTCATCCAAGGATTTCTTCACCATTTTCAGGCTTTTCCTTAAACGATTCCTCTCCTCTTCGCAGTGTTGTCGTAACTGTTAACCACCAATTTAATAACTTGTGCAGGTTAAGACCAAAAGACTGTCATCGACATCCTACACATGTAATAGAACAATTAATGAGAAGTTGGTTTGAAATTTAGACATAAACACATAAATATGGGAAGGGACGTAGTCACTTAAAGGATACAAGTGCACTGCCATGCTTTCACTCGCTTGAGACTCTTTATAAACTCTTGTGGCCATGAATAGTATTGAAGATGGCATTACGGTCGTATGTTGCAAACAGAAACAAAAATATGGTGATAGACAAATGGAACACCAAGTGCTCATGAATATTGTATGCATACTTAAAATAAAAAGATTAAGGTGCCTGCTGTGAAAGATATTCACACGGCTTCTGACAGAACTAGGAAGGTTCTATTCATATTCTATGAAGGGGTGGTCATAGAAATAGTTGTCATACCTTGTGATAACGTGCGTGTTTCCAGTCAAGATGTACCATGAATTGACAAATTTACTACTGCCCCAGAAATAGTTGAGCATGCCTGACAAATATTGTGTTTATGGACACAGGGAACTTCTTCATCTTCCAACCCCGACAATGTCCAAGATCCAATGCTCTGTGTACCTAAGCAATTCCAAATGGCAGTCGGATTTTTAAGGTGAATTTGGTAAGGCACTTGTAACATCGTACTGAAATGGAAAATAACGAAAACATCAAGCTTATTTATTAATTTCCCTAACTTACCTTTGTTCGGTCAAGCTATACTATTGAGACTATTGAAATAGAACCGGCCTTAGTTGATCATGTAGCTCATCTAAAGCGTCATATGATGGTGGTTCAACAGCTACACAATGGGCTGCTAACCTTACTGGTATACACAGCGTCACCAAAATGCTTCATAGCGGAATAAAGGCTGCATTATTATCTGCTTGCAGTGAAAAAGGTGATGTTCCTTGTGAGAATTCACTATTAAGGCAAGTATTGATTTCCACAAACACATTATCAATTCAAAAACAGAAACAAACTAGCAATTCATCAAGCAGCAAGCGCGAAAATGGCACAAAATCTTCAGCATTTTTTAGGCAAATCACAACTCATAACAAGTTATCTTCTTTCCAAAACAAAATCAGCAAGCATTCATTACAAATCGTTTTCTTTCCAAACCCTATTCGAGAAACAAATCGCGTGCATTTAATTTCAATATCACAAATTCAGTGTCTAAGGCGTATAAAAAGGAGGACAATAGTAAGGGCAAAATATTTACAGTAGAGCAAAAAAAAAAAAGGCTTGCACACACATACAGCAGACATCTATCACACGCTATCCACACACACAAAAGGTGAAAGTATCAGGGAATACCAGTAGTAATTCATTTTCAATACACAAGGAGAGAACATCGCAGTATTATACACACAAACACACATGAATTGCAGTTACATAACAACAAAGTTCACGTAGAGCAATAAGGCATTACAACAAGAAGGTCATATAAGAATTGATGCAGAATTAACAACGACAACAACATCACATGCAGAGCATACATTTTCAAAATCAATAGGAACAAGCATTCGTGCCATTGAAAAAAAATCAAACCAATACCTGTAATCCAATTCGAGGTAAGCCTTTATTTGATTCCTCCTCTTGTTGTTACACTATTTTTGAATTTCGTTGCGAGCCGATACGAATTGAGCTGAAACGAGGGAGATGAAGGAGGGAATTGATGGTGTAGTCACGAGCGATCGAGATGTTGGTGCAAAGGTAGAATAAATGATGAATAGAGAAATATTCTATTAAGATAATGACGGTTACACACTACTACAAAATTGCAATGATTGCTACCCTATTTATAAGCTAAAACTAGGGTTACTAGAATAAGATAAAAATACTAAAATACCCTCTAACAAATTTTGGGGCTAAGAAAATAGTACAACTAATAAATATGAATTACTTCTAATACCATTCCTTAATTCATATTACATCAAAACTTGTAACACCAATTTCATCCTTTAGTCTGAGAAATTGATCAGTCTTGATAGCTTTCGTCAGAACATCTGCCAACTGTTTCTGAGTGCTGCAGTGTACAACTTCTAACACTCCACTCTGAACTTGATGTCTCAGAAAATGATACTTGGTCTCAATATGCTTGCTTCTCCCATACAACACTGAGTTTCTGGCAAGATTGATTGCAGACTTGTTGTCAATCATCAGCTTCAGAGGTTTGTTTATTTTAATCTTCAGATCCTGCAACAGATTCAGAATCCACACAGCTTGTCATGCAGTAACAGCACCTGCAATGTATTCAGCTTCACAGGTTGATAACGCCACAAACGGTTGCTTCTTGGAACACCAAGAAATGGGACCTCCCAGAAATTTGAACAAGTACCCAGAGGTACTTCTTCTGTCAACTTTGTCTCCACACCAATCAGAATCTGAATAACTCAGAAGTTCTGACT
Source organism: Lathyrus sativus (assembly GCA_963859935.3). Lineage (NCBI taxonomy): Eukaryota > Viridiplantae > Streptophyta > Magnoliopsida > Fabales > Fabaceae > Lathyrus > Lathyrus sativus. Next base: position 80,739,797 of record OZ012741.1, on the reverse strand, counting down.
CATGCTTTCTTTCAGAAGGAAACAACACTCCATACTTCAGAGTTCCCTTGATATACCTCAGAATCCTGACTGCAGCTTGGTAATGGGACCACTTAGGTTTACTCATGAACCTACTAACCATCCCAACAGAATAGCAAATATCAGGTCTGGTATTGCACAGATACCTCAGAGAACCAACCAACTGTTTGAAGGTTGTAGCGTCCACATCCTTTCCATCAGAGTCAGAATCCAGTTTCTGATTTGTATCTGAAGGTGTGACAGCAATCTTACAATTCTTCAGTTCAAATCTCTTCAGAAGTTCTAATTCATACTTGAGCTGATGCAAAATGATACCTTTCTCAGAATATCTGAACTATCCCAACAGAATAGCAAATATCAGGTCTGGTATTGCACAGATACCTCAGAGAACCAACCAACAGTTTGAAGGTTGTAGCGTCCACATCCTTTCCATCAGAGTCAGAATCCAGTTTCTGATTTGTATCTGAAGGTGTGACAACAATCTTACAATTCTTCAGTTCAAATCTCTTCAGAAGTTCTAATTCATACTTGAGCTGATGCAAAATGATACCTTTCGCAGAATATCTGAACTCCATCCCTAGAAAGTATGTCATTTTGCCTAGATCATTCATTTCAAATTCATTCATCAAAACTTTCTTGAACTTGGCTATCTCCTATTCAGAACTTCCAGTCAATAGTATATCATCAACATATAAACATACCAGAGTCATATTGCCTTCAGAAGTATGCTGAACATAGACACCGTACTCCATCTCACATTTCTGAAAGCCTTGCTTCTTGAAAAATGAATCAATCTCCTGATTCCAAGCTCTGGGCGCTTGTTTCAGTCCATATAGAGCTTTGTATAATCTGTACATCATCCCTTCCTGATTCTTTTTCACAAATCCAGGAGGTTGTGACACATAAACTTCTTCTTCTAATGGTCCGTTCAGAAATGCATATTTTACATCTAAATACATCAGAGGCCAATTCCTGTTAGCAGCTATTGCAATCACCATTCTGATTGTTTCATGTCTTGCTACAGGTGCAAACACTTCAGAATAATCCAGCCCAGGTTTCTGTAGAAATCCTCTGGCTACCAACCTTGCTTTATGTTTGCCAATTGAACCATCTGGCTTTAACTTCTGCTTGAAAACCCATCTGGCGATGATGGCTTTCTTGTCTTTTGGAAGTTCTGTCAGCTTCCAAGTCTTGTTTCTCTCTATAGCATCAAGTTCTTCTTTCATGGCCTTCAGCCAGAGCTTCTGCTTAAGAGCCTCTTCTGTACTTATGAGTTCAGAGTCTACTATCATGGCACACTGAATAACTTCTCCTTCAGAGTCTACTTCAGTGTCTTGCAGCATGTCAAATTCTACATATCTTCTGGGAATGTTTCTGATTCTTTGTGGTCTCTGAGCTTGTTCAGAGTCTTGAGCTTCAGAGTTTCTAGCTTCAGATAATTGACTTCCTCCAGAGCCTTGACCATCTTCAAAGTCTGGCATATTTCTAGAGTCTGAATTGCCACCAAAAACTGGATTGCCATCAGAGTATGGATAATCAGAGTCTGAATCATCAGAGTCACCTTCATCTTATGAGTCTTCTCCAGAGTCAGAATCACTATCAGAGTCAGAACCAACGTCAGAGTTTACTCCAACTTCAGAAATTCTTAACTCTGACCTTTCTTCAGAAGTTCTAACAGCAGAATCAGATTGAGACTTATCCCAATTCCAAACTTCTGATTCCTTCACAATTACATCTCTGCTGAATTCAATTTTATTGGTTTCTGGACAATAGAGCTTGTATGCACCTGTACTGTGGTACCCTACCAGAATCATCACTTTGCTTCTATCATCCAGCTTCTGTCTTCTGGCTTCTAGAACATGTTTATAGCAAACAGAACCAAACACCTTCAGATGACTAACACTTTGCTTATCTCCAGTCCACTTCTGTATTGGAACTATTTCCTTCAACTTCTTCGTAGGACATCTGTTGAGTACTTATGTTGCAGTGGCAACAGCTTCTCCCTAGAGCTTCTGAGGAAGCTTCTTCTCCTTTAGCATGCTTCTCACCATATCAAGCAAAGTGCGGTTTCTTCTTTCAGCAAGACCATTGTGTTGAGGGGTATAAGGAGCAGTAACCTCATGCTCAATTCCATTCTCCTCACATAACTTCTGGAACTCTTTGGAGTTATACTCACCTCCACCATCAGTTCTAAGAATCTTCAACTTCTGACCACTCTGATTCTCAGTCTTCATTCTGAACTTCTTGAATTCATCAAACACCTCATGTTTAAACTTAATAAGGGATACCCATGTCATTCTTGTGAATTCATCAACAAACAACACAAAGTATTCATTCCCTCCAATTGATGCTACTGGAAATGGACCACATACATCAGAATGTACAACTCCCAAGGCATGTTTTGCTCTTGGAGCAACTTCTGATGCAAATGGCAATCGTGGTTGTTTTCCTTCCATGCAAACTTTGCATGACTTTTCAGGCTTCTTAATTGCAGGAATTCCATGTACCAACTTCTTTGAATTCAGATGTTTTAAGCTTCTGAAATTCAAATGACCAAATCTTCTGTGCCACAACTCACTCTCCTTCTCAGCACTTGTTGCACTAAGACATTATGAGTCTGCAGTTCTAACATTCACCTTGAATGTTCTATTCCTTCCCTGTTCTGACTCCATAATTAACTTCTGATTGCAGTCATACAACTTCAGAAGATTGTCCTTCATGGTAACTGAAAATCCTTTCTCAATTAATTGTCCCACACTCATCAGATTGCTTCTGATTCCAGGTACATACCACACGTTCTGAATCAATGCTGTTTTCCCATTGTTCAGAATCACTCTGACATTTCCCATACCTTCTGCGTTAAGATATTTGTCATCAGCACATCTAATCTTTGTTCTCTTTTCAGAGTCAAAGTCAACCAGCCATTTCTTGTTTCCAGTAAGATGATTTGAACAGCCAGTGTCCATATACCACCAGTCTATCAGATCCATATTATCAGATTCAGAGGCTATCAATAGCACAGTACACTCAGATTTCTCACACAGTGTTTCCCAACCCACAGAATTAAAATTCTGATCAGATTTTGTTCAAGATTCAACACGAATCTAAGAATCAAAATCAAACACACAAGACCTCACGTTCACTCGTGTTTCCCATGCTTCCCAATGAATCCGAACCGGAGCTATAGATACCAATTGTTGGTGCAAAGGTAGAATAAATGATGAATAGAGAAATATTCTATTAAGAGAATGACGACTACACACTACTACAAAATTGCAATGATTGTTATCCTATTTATAAGCTAAAACTAGGGTTACTAGAATAAGATAAAAATACTAAAATACCCTCTAACAAACTTAGGGGCTAAGAAAATAGTACAACTAATAAATATGAATTACTTCTAATACGAGAGAGAGAGGGAGACGACATGGCGATTTCTCGGAGACGCGAACAAAACTTTCTTCTTGGTGTTGTTTCCGTTATTTGTGCGAGGGTAATTGTGCGTAGGAGAAAGGAATTGAGGGCCATTGATGTGTAGTGTTCGAGAAAAAAAGGGAAGAAGGTTATGAGGAAGGCAAGAGAGAATTGAGGGTGTGAAGAGATTAAGAGAGGAGAGGTGAAGGATGAAGCAGCGTGAGGTAGGAGAAGAAAGAATAAAATAAAGTTTGCTATTTTTTAAATTTTTTTCTCACATTTTGGGCAACTCGGTGGGCTGTGACCGTGAGCCCAACGTATATTTCTTTTATCCACCACCATTTCTTGGACACCCCATTTTGTGATTAAGTTTTTTTTTTAACTTTTAAATTTTATTTTTGTGATTTTATTTTTAAATTACAATTAGTTTTAAAATTTTAATTAATCATCCATTTTAAATCTTGTTTTAATTTAAAACTTGATCTATTTTAATGTTTTTTTGAACTTAATTTTGATTAAGCTTAATATTAATTGTGGCTAAATCTTGTTGAAATATAGGCGGTCTTGATCATGACTAATTCCTCGATAGTTTCGTGAACTTTTGGTCGATTTCCTCAGTGATTATTGATTACTCTGATATGTTTGCTTGCATGTTGATCCACGTGATCCCTTAGGATTTTTTTATCCAACTTAATCTTTGATTAATTTGAATCGAAAATAGACCTTAGGTTCTCTCATCCAAGCATGATAACATTAGCTAGAATTCCCTTTAATCCCACCCTTAGGATCAAATTCTTGTATGACAACTTCTAGGATAGTTTCCCTTTAATCTTAATATTAAGTCTTAGAATTAGGATAAGTTTCCTTCCCATTTAAAGTTAAAATCTCTTTTCTCAAAAAAATACAAAAAACAGTTTAATTATGTCTCTAACTGTTTTCTCAATCCCTAATAAAACATCTCACAAATCACAAACCATTTTGCCTTCTGTCTTTTTCGTTTAAAACTTTTCAAAAAGGACATGCTACATAAAATTGTCCATAAAAAACACGCAACAAACCAAAATATTTTCAACACAAACTACGAAGTTCTGATTCCCTCTGGGATATGTAGGCACTGAGTTGCAAAATTTAGATGAACTTAATAATAAAAATCTTTTATTTTCCCTCAAGCAATCATCCACCTTCCCTTAGCAAGCAATAAGATTTCTAACACCTCTCATGCCTAGAAAACTTGGATGGTTCCTATCGAGTACGATGGATATAGGGAGTGCTAGCACCTTTTCCTTACATAACCGACTTCCGAACCCAACATGGTCGCGATGACCATACTCTATCCTTTTTCCCTTTGTGTTTTCTCGATATTTTCCCTTTCCCTTCGTAGAATAAATAAATTTTGGTGGAAACTCTTATAAGTCCATCCGTGATGGTGCAAACCCTAGTTTTACGCATCACGAAGATCGTATTTTTCGAGGTACGATAGATGGCAACTCTACTAGGGATTGGTTCACCCATAGCAAGTTAAGCCTAGTCTAGGTTTTTTCGCATGTTTGAGTGTTTGTTTACCTTATCTTCTTGCTTAATTTCTTTATTGCTTTCCATATTATATATATTTGTGTTTTTGTGGCTCTGAAGAAAATTTGATTGCAAACTTATAGGAAAGGCTTTATGCCCGAGCCTAGAGTGAACATATAAGATAAAAGACGTTGAGTAGTATGGGTCACCGAGGAGTCCTCCACGCGTAGTTCGATACGAGAACCTCGCTTAGAGTAGATTCTAATGAGGATGTTGGCGACCGTCAAGTTCTTGACGTGGACAACCAATATTTTCATTGGGATCCATGACTCTAAGGACCTTTCAGAACCTTGAACTATTTTTCCAAAATTAGAATTGATGGTCACGTAGTATGGGGCATCGAGGTGTACTCCTCACGTAGTTCGATACAAAGATCTCACTCATAATAGACTTTCTTATTGGAGTCGTTTTCCTAGCAATCATTGACATACGCTGTAACACCCCCTTTCTATACCCAAAATAATCACATATCAAATCATATAGTCATGAATACAAGTGTTTTTATTTTCATCAGAGTGTATTTACATTAAGGTACAAAAGAAGTGCGTCACAATACTCACGAAACGACCACATGAATATTAATGTTAAAAAAAGAATTAACTCAAAAGGGGTAAATCTCAAATAAAAATAAACGCATGATTCTTTGAAATTACATATTCATGTTTTCTCTTAAAGCGGAAGACTAAAACATATATATATATATATATATATATATATATATATATATATATATATATATATATATATATATATATATATATATATATATATATATATATATATATATATATATATATATATATATATATATATATATATATATATATATATATATATATATATATATATATATATATATATATATATATATATATATATATATATATATATATATATATATATATATATTCACTTAAGACATGACAAAACGTAATTACATGCCATCTGGTTGTTCACAACTTCATTCACATACAAACAAAACATCATTAAGACATTCTACAAGCCTATCTACCCAAAGTTACATATCAGAGCGACCGACACGAGGGAAAGGAACTATACTCCAAAGGAAACCTCCAGCGAATCCTAATCTGCAATGCCTCGTAGGGCATTATAAACAACAGAAGGGTGAGAAACATTATCATAATAATCAAGGCATAAGATATATATATATATATATATATATATATATATATATATATATATATATATATATATATATATATATATATATATATATATATATATATATATATATAAATGTACAAGTACCGAATGCCTATACCTCATACCTATTCACTACAATGCATAACCATAGATTCTCACCGCATCAAATACACATAGACATAATCGCTCACACTTAACCGTCTATTCATCGGTCAATATCTTTCACATTTATTTATTGCTAACGCATCTCATCAATTCCTGCACATAGGCATATTTACATATGACAATCGCGATCATACCATACGATCCATATAAGACTCATTACTACTCTCAAATCCTCTTTCCGGACTATGGGTACGTCGCTCATGCTCTACCGGGAACAACATCTCGGCCATTCTACCCCTGGTAACTACCTCACTAGGAACGACGCATCGCCGTTCTACCCTAGTGAGTAGAATCTCTCTACATATACATCGACCTCATTCTCATATTCACCAGACGCAATAAATATTTTATATATATATATATATATATATATATATATATATATACATACACTAATACATTCTCAAACATTATTTCCTATTCATCACATGAAGACGATAATGCACTCATAGAGGCCGACACCTCGACCCTATGCAGCTACAACCACGGTACCGACTCATTCGTCCGTCAGATTCTCTTAGAATTCACTCCTCTCGCACTTACACGGTTACACTATAACTCATCAGATTTCCTATGAATCACTATATAACCGTCGCATCAAGCGAGGTTCTACAAATCCTCCAAGGGATGAAATATAACCATCGCTCACACCCCTCATGGGCACACGAGGTTTTGCAGATCCTACACAGGATCAAATATAACAATCGCATCAAGCAAGGTTCTGCAGATCCTACACGAGATCAAATATAACCATCGCATCAAGCGAGGTTCTGCAGATCCTACACGGGATCAAATATAACCATCGCATCAAGCGAGGTTCTACAGATCCTACACGGGATCAAATATAACCATCGCATCAAGCGAGGTTCTGCAGATCCTACACGGGATCAAATATAACCATCGCATCAAGCGAGGTTCTGCAGATCCTACACGGGATCAAATATAACCATCGCATCAAGTGAGGTTCTGTAGATCCTACACGGGATCAAATATAACAATTGCATCAAGCGAGGTTCTGCAGATCCTACACAGGATCAAATATAACCATCGCATCAAGCGAGGTTCTGCAGATCCTACACGGGATCAAATATAACCATCGCATCAAGCGAGGTTCTGCAGATCCTACACGGGATCAAATATAACCATCGCATCAAGCGAGGTTCTGTAGATCCTACACGGGATCAAATATAACCATCGCATCAAGCGAGGTTCTGCAGATCCTACACGGGATCAAATATAACCATCACATCAACCGAGGTTCTGCAGATCTTACACGGGATCAAATATAACCATCGCATCAAGCGAGGTTCTGCAGATCCTACCCGGGATCAAATATAACCATCGCATCAAGCGAGGTTCTGCAGATCCTACATGGGATCAAATATAACCATCGCATCAAGCGAGGTTCTGCAGATCCTACACGGGATCAAATATAACCATCGCATCAAGCAAGGTTCTGCAGATCCTACACGGGATCAAATATAACCATTTGCATACATATTCGCAAATATATTATCATGCATTCTTCACACATCAACACGTACTATTATCATGCACTCACAATATGTATTATATTCTTCATTCATCACCATTGCCATGCATTTTATTCAATTCTAAATAATGCATAATTTGCCCAAATGCCACGACAGCACTACACAACAGGGAAAATTCATCTTGCTACGTTCGCTACACGCTCGCCTAGCGAGCTGCTAGCGAACGTTCGTCACCATATCGCCTAGCGAACTGCTAGCGAGCAAGAACAGAAGCTACAGACTTCGTTCGCTACCTCGTTCGCCACAGCGAACCCCCCAGCGAGTCATTTGCTACTCCATTCGTTGCCAGCGAAGGAGACCAAAACACCACTGTCCCAAGTCTGGGACCATTCTCTACGCACTCGCCTAGCGAGCTGCTAGCGAGTCGTTCGCTGCGTGCTCGCCTAGCGAGCTGCTAGCGAGTCGCCTGCGAACAGCAACATTCAGTTCTGCTCTAGCACTTCCAACCCACCAGAATCGCCCGATTAAATCCAAAGTGGTTCTAGTAGCCTTAGTCTAACATATCCCGACTAAGCTACGAAAGTTATTCTCGATTCTAACCGTCCGAACATCGGCTTCTATCGATTTCTATCATTTCGACCTAAATGGAAACAAGGTTGGAAAACAACCAAACTCATCCACACACATACACAATCATACACAATGATTAAGATAGTAAGACTTCACACCCTTACCTTGGATTAATTGAAGCTTCGAGTCGCTCTTGATGATTCCACTCTTTCCTCTTCTTTTTCTCTTTTCTCTTCCTTTTTCCTTTTTCTTCTTTTCTTTCCTCCTTTACTCTTCTATCTTTTCTTTCTATTTCTATCCTTTATATTTCTTTCCATTCTATTTCCTCCAATACACCTATTATTCCAATCAATTTCCATAAACCATCCACTTAACCATTAATTGAGACTGTCCGAAATATTTCCCACTAAACTTTCCAAAACTCTACAATGATAAAATAGCATAATATGTAGACTTAACATATTATCACACTATCCCATAATTAAAATAATTCCAATAACTAAATTAATTAGTTAAACCGAAATTAGGCTGTTACAACTCTCCCCCACTTTAGGAATTTTCGTCCTCGAAAATGTTATCCAATTCAGACAACTCGGGATGTGACTCACGCATCCCAATCTTTTTAATCCGATTCCATCTAGTTGATTCTTCCCAAATACCTTTACCAAGACAATCCCTCTTTCCTCGAAGTTGCCCCAGTATTCAAATTCTCTCTCACTCACACACCATCCATCCGGATTGATGCGCTTCCTCAGCTTAGACATGCGAACACATCGTATAGTTTCCTCTAGTGACAGCGGTGGAACAATCTAACATGTTATTCCCCACGCTTCCGCTGCACTACTCTGATACAGTTACAACGAGTCACGGTGTGCTTCCGAGACTTCAAGCTCGACTACACCAGTTACTATCGTAACTCTCAAAACACGTCTTTCCTTGGGTCCTCTAATCTCTTCATTCGTATTTTGCACAAACCTCAGGTCCAAGTACAACACTCTCGCCTGAATCATATTAATACAAATGAGCCTTACACCTCCTGCCATACAAGGCTTCAGATTCCCATCCGACACAATATTCGGTGATACTACATACGGTCTTTATCACTTCGGTGATATCCATCACAACTAGTTCCAACATAGAATGATTAATCTTCTTTGACAGAAAAAGGGTCAATCCAGTCATTCCATCAAGAATCTCATCAACAAAATCATATTCTCACATCCTTCGGAAAACCCCACGCAAAATTCATGGAATTACCCTCCGATCTCAACTCTGGAATATACAACGATCACATTAGACCTATCATCTCAGACGTTCATTCTTCGACTCTCAACAAGTCACACTAGCACATACAACTGCTGCTTTCTCCATCTGTGGCTACCAAAATAATTCTTTCAAAATACTCTCATCCAATCCCCTTTATTCGGACTCTTAGACTCTATCACAACATCTCATGTCACCATCTCCACCAATCCAAACATCACTCATTCGATTTTTAATTCGTCAAACTCAATCACACTATTAACTCCAATTAGAATTCCAACCTTCTCGAATCTCGTCGAGAATACCAATAATCAGTCTCATCACCTAAGGTCCGCAATTCGTTGCTGTAGCATACACACCAGACACAAGTTTCCAAAACAACTCAATCAATTTTAATCCTTTTACCATCTAAGCAGACATACCATACGAAGCTCTCAATACCTGACTAGTTTCCGCAACTAAGTCGGTTGCAACTCCACTTCACGTCCTGGTTGTACAACACTTATCTTGTCAGGATAACTCCCGGGCAACAGCAATCAACCGGTAAACTGCCAACTTCCCACTTTCATTAATACTCAAAATTTCCCTCAAAGTTAAACATATTAAGCTCTCAAGGCCATTACTCGCCTCAAATCTCAACTAAACAATTGAAGCTCTCAAACCCTGGCACAACACACAACAAATGGTCCGATCGGGTTCAACATAACCGACACACAAGTTGTTGACGGTTCTTCAAAACTCCTTGAACTTCTTCATAGTGACATAACACTGCTTTCTCCTCCAACACGGATAACACCAGCTCTTGATGTTCAACAATACACCTAGCTACAGATCCACACATGTAGCATCTTGGAGGACCACAAGTTCTCCCCTACTTGGATCATTCCTACCTCTGCAGACAATGGCTAAACGACAAACACGTATCGACAGTGTCTTCACACACATGTCGTGTACAAGGGAACAACCAACGTTAGACAACTTGGCCGGATGGACCGACCTGCTCTGATACCACTTTGTAATACCCCCTTTCTATACCAAATAATCACATATCAAATCATATAGTCACGAATACAAGTGTTTTTATTTTCATCAGAGTGTATTTACATTAAGGTACAAAAGAAGTGCGTCACAATACTCACGAAACGACCACATGAATATTAATGTTAAAAAAATAATTAACTCAAAAGGGGTAAATCTCAACTAAAAATAAACGCATGATTCTTCGAAATTACATATTCATGTTTTCTCTTAAAGCGGAAGACTAAAACATATATATATTCACTTAAGACATGACAAAACGTAATTACATGCCATCTGGTTGTTCACAACTTCATTCACATACAAACAAAACATCATTAAGACATTCTACAAGCCTATCTACCCAAAGTTACATATTAGAGCGACCGACACGAGGGAAAGGAACTATACTCCAAAGGAAACCTCCAGCGAATCCTAATCTGCAATGCCTCGTAGGGCATTATAAAACAACAGAAGGGTGAGAAACATTATATATATATATATATATATATATATATATATATATATATATATATATATATATATATATATATAAATGTACAAGTACCGAATGCCTATACCTAATACCTATTCACTACAATGCATAACCATAGATTCTCACCGCATCAAATACACATAGACATAATCGCTCACATTTATTTATTTGCTAACGCATCTCATCAATTCCTGCACATAGGCATATTTACATATGACAATCGCGATCATACCATACGATCCATATAAGACTCATTTACTACTCTCAAATCCTCTTTCCGGACTATGGGTACGTCGCTCATGCTCTACCGGGAACAACATCTCGGCCATTCTACCCCGGTAACTACCTCACTAGGAACGACGCATCGCCGTTCTACCCTAGTGAGTAGAATATCTCTACATATACATCGACCTCATTCTCATATTCACCAGACGCAATAAATATTTATATATATATACACACACTAATACATTCTCAAACATTATTTCCTATTCATCACATGAAGACGATAATGCACTCATAGAGGCCGACACCTCGACCCTCTGCAGCTACAACCACGGTACCGACTCATTCGTCCGTCAGATTCTCTTAGAATTCACTCCTCTCGCACTTACACGGTTACACTATAACTCATCAGATTTTCCTAGGAATCACTATATAACCGTCGCATCAAGCGAGGTTCTACAAATCCTCCAAGGGATCAAATATAACCATCGCTCACACCCCTCATGGGCACACGAGGTTCTTCAGATCCTACACGGGATCAAATATAACCATCGCATCAAGCGAGGTTCTGCAGATCCTACACGGGATCAAATATAACCATCGCATCAAGCGAGGTTCTGCAGATCCTACACGGGATCAAATATAACCATCGCATCAAGCGAGGTTCTGCAGATCCTACACGGGATCAAATATAACCATCGCATCAAGCGAGGTTCTGCAGATCCTACACGGGATCAAATATAACCATTTACATACATATTCGCAAATATATTATCATGCATTCTTCACACATCAACACATACTATTATCATGCACTCACAATATGTATTATATTCTTCATTCATCACCATTGCCATGCATTTTATTCAATTCTAAATAATGCATAATTTTCCCAAATGCCACGACAGCACTATACAACAGGGAAAATTCATCCTGCTACGTTCGCTACACGCTCGCCTAGCGAGCTGCTAGCGAACGTTCGTCACCATCTC
>OZ012741.1:80653225-80726908 GCA_963859935.3 Lathyrus sativus | reverse complement strand
CAATTTATCAGACAATGCACACATAACCTCTATTATGTTCTCATGCATTTCCAATCAATACAAATAATATACACATCTCAAAACCTAGGATTCACGCCCGAAGGCTACCCACAGCATATCACAATAGTACATAAACTATGCGATTAAACAAGCAATAAACCATAGTCGAACCACACAATCAACCTATGGATGAATCTCAACAAAACAAAAACCTGTCATACTCGCTACTCCTTCGTTAAGCGAACTCCTAGTGAGTATTCGCTACTTGTTCGTCTAGCGAACGTGCTAGTGAACCTCAACAGAAGCTACTGACTTCATTCGCTACCTGCTCACTACAGCGAGCTTCCCAGCGAACCATTCGCTATCTCTTCGCTACACATTCCCTACCAGCGAACACACCAAAAATCCATTATGTCCAAGTCTGGGACCATTCGCTACTTGTTCGCTGAGCGAGCTCCTAACGAGCGTTTTCGACCTGCTCGTTTAGCGAGCTGCTAGCGAGTGTCTGCGTATTTTGTTTTTCACTTACTGTTATCCAACTCAACCAACTCCACAAACTCCAATCTCACCAATCCAATTCCAATACTCTTAGTCTAACATTTCTAGACTATTCTACATCATCTATTTCAGATTCTAACCGATTAAATGGAGTTCTACCGATTAAATCCAACTTTGCCCTAAAGTGGAAAAATGGTGGAAAACATCCAAAAACCCAACCCAAGCATACATAATCACACACATTGATCAAATAATAATGTTTCTCACCCTTACCTTGATTGGATTGAAGCTTTGGGTTGATCTTGATCTCTTCCAAGCTTTTCCTCTTCTCTTTCTTTCTCTTTTCTTTCCACAATGTTTCTATTCTTTTCTTTTCCACTTTCCTTATATATATATATATATATATATATATATATATATATATATATATATATATATATATATATATATATATATATATATATATATATATATATATATATATATATTATATATATATATATATATATATATATATATATATATATATATATATATATATATATATATATATATATATATATATATATATATATATATATATATATATATATATATATATATATATATATATATATATATATATATATGTATATATATATATATATATATATATATGTATATATATATATATATATATATATATATATATATATATATATATATATATATATATATATATATATGTATATATATATATATCCTATTTTCTTTTCATTCTATTTCCCTCTTCAATTATCTACCAATTAATTCCAAATCATTAAAATTAATTCCAATAAACCAATTAATTAATTAATGAAATTTGGGCTGTTACAACCCTCCCCCACTTTAGGAATTTTCGTCCTCAAAAATGTTACCTGGTTCAAACAGCTCTGGATAAGACTCCCTCATCTGGCTCTCCAGTTCCCAAGTCACATTTCCACCAGCCGGTCCTCCCCAAGCGACCTTCACCAAAGAAATCTCTTTGCCTCGAAGTTGTTTCAACTTCCGATCCTCTATCCGCATAGGTGATGCCTCCACAGTTAGGTTATCTCTCACCTACACATCGTCTACTTGGACTACATGAGACGGATCCGCAATGTATTTCCTCAACTGAGATACATGGAACACATCATGGAGATTAGCAAGCGACGGAGGTAGAGCAACATGATAGGCCACTTCTCATATTCTCTGCAAAATCTGATAAGGACCAATGAAACGCGGCGTCAACTTACGCCACTTCAATGCCCTACCAACACCAGTCATCGGAGTGACCCTAAGAAACACATGATCTTCCTCTTGAAATTCAAGTGCTTTCCTCCTCTTGTCATGATAAATCTTCTGGAGACTTTGAGAAATCCTCATCTTCTCTTGAATCATCTTAATCTTGTCTGTAGTCTGCTGAACTATCTCGGGTCCAACTACAAGACTTTCTCCTGACTCATACCAACACAATGGCGTCCTACACCGTCTACCATACAAAGCTTGGAACAGTGCCATACCAATACTCGAATGAAAACTGTTGTTGTAAGTAAACTCAATCAAAGGCAAGTAGCTATCCCAAGCTCCTCCTTTCTCCAACACACAAGCTCTCAAAAGATCCTCGAGCGATTGAATAGTCCTCTCGGTCTGACCATCTGTCTGAGGATGATAAGCTGAACTTAAACGCAACTTCGTACCTAAAGCACTTTACAAGCTCTCCCAAAATCTCGAAGTGAATCTCGGATCCCGATCCGACACAATACTAGACGGAATACCATGCAAACTGACAATCCTCTCGATGTATAACCTGGCCAATCTCTCTAACAGATAATCCATTTGCATAAGAATAAAGTGAGCAGATTTAGTCAATCTATCCACGATAACCCAAATAGCTTCAAAATTACCCGGCGTCCTCGATAATCCAAACACAAAATCCATAGAAATGCTATCCCATTTCCACTCAAGAATAAACAACGGTTGCATCAAACCCGACGGCTTCTGATGCTCAAACTTCGACTTCTGACAAGTCAAGCAAGAATACACAATTCGGCAATATCCTTCTTCATACGAGGCCACCAAAATACTTTCCTCAAATCTTGATACATCTTAGTAGCACCCGGATGAATACTCAATCCGCTACGATGTCCTTCCCCAAGAATACTCTTCTTTAGCTCCTCAATATCCGGAACACAAACTCTATCCCGAAACCTCATAATACCATTCTCGTCCATCCGAAAATCACCACCTTGGCCTTGGTTGATCAAAGTCAACCGATCAACTAAACTCAAATCGGATTTCTGTCCTTCTCGAATTTCGTCCAAAATACCACTCGTAAGCTTTAACATCCGAGCTTAACTCCATAAGAAGTCCTTTCACATACCAAACTCAAATCACGAAATTGCTCAACCAATTCCAACTCTTTCATCATCATCATTGACATGTGTAATGACTTCCGACTCAACGCATCCGCTACCACATTCGCTTTGCTCGGATGGTAATTCAACCCAAAATCATAATCCTTCAAAAGTTCTAACCACCTTCTTTGTCTTGCATTCAATTCCTTTTGATCAAAGAGATACCTCAAACTCTTGTGATCACTAAACACTTCAAATCTCGCACCAAACAAATAATGCCTCCAAAGTTTTAGTACAAATACAACGGCGGCCAACTCTAAGTCATGCGTTGGATAATTCTTCTCATGCACTTTGAGTTGCCTCGAAGCATATGCTACCACTTGATTATTCTGCATCAACACACCTCCCAAGCCCATCAAAGAAGCATCACAATACACAACAAACGGCTCTTCCGGATTTGGCAAAATCAGAACAGGGGCTGTCATCAATCTTCTCCTAAGTTCCTGAAAACTCTCTTCACACTTGGCATCCCAAACAAAAGCTTGACCTTTCCTAGTCAACTGCATCAACGGCAATGATAACTTAGCAAATCCTTCAATGAACTTACGGTAATAACCCGCTAAACCAAGAAAACTTCTAATTTCAAAAACTGATTTTGGAGTCTCCCATTGCGATACCGCTTCAACTTTCGACGGATCAACCGCAATACCTTCACTTGAAATTACATGACCCAGGAAACTCACCTCTTTCAACCAAAATTCACACTTAGAAAGTTTCGCATACAATTGCTTCTCTTTCAACACAGATAACACAATCTTCAAATGCTCGGCATGCTCCTCTTCATTCTTCGAGTAGACCAAAATATCATCAATAAACACCACAACGAACTTGTCCAAATAAGGATGGAAAATCCTATTCATATACTCCATAAATACACCTGGTGCATTAGTCACACCAAATGGTATAACAGAATACTCATAGTGTCCATACCTCGTTCTAAAAGCAGTCTTCTGAATATCCTCAGCTTTCACACGAATCTGATGATACCCAGACCTCAAATCTACTTTACTGAACACACTTGCTCCAACCAACTGATCCATTAGATCATCAATTCTTGGGAGTGGATACTTGTTCTTAATCGTCACCTTATTCAATTGTCTGTAGTCCATATAGAGTCTCATAGAACCTTCTTTCTTCTTGACCAACAACACCGGTGCACCCCACGGCGACACACTCGGACGAATAAACCTCTTCTCAAGCAAATCTTCAAGTTGACTCTTCAACTCTTTCAATTCCGACGCGGACATACGATATGGAGCCATCGATATCGGACTGGTTCCAGGAATCAGGTCAATCGAAAACTCAACTTCTCGTTCTGGCGGTAAATCCTTTATCTCATCAGGGAAAACTTCCGGAAAATCTCGAACAATTGGTAAAGCGTCAAGTGCTCCACTTTCACCAATACTCAAAGTTGCCATCAACATAAATACCTTTGCACCATCCTGTATCGATTCCTTCACTTGCTTCGCCGTCATAAACAAATCCCTTTCAATGTTCGATTCAAGAAAAATAACCGTTTTATCAAAACAGTTAATATAAACCCGATTGAATTTCAACAATCCATTCCAAGAATGACGTCAAGTTGATCTAAGTGAAGACACACTAAGTCAATCCCAAAGTCTCTACCGAAAATACTCAAAGGGCAATCCAAACACACATACGGTGTAGTTACCGAACCCATAGCAGGAGTATCAATAACCATGCCACCACCAATAACAGAAATTTCAAGATTCAACCTCCTAACACACTCCAGAGAAATAAAAGAATGCGTAGCTCCAGTATCAATTATAGCGATCAAAGGTATACCATTAATAAAACACGTACCTCTAATCAAGCGATCATCACTAGCAGTCTCAGATCCAGATAGAGCGAACACCTTTCCGCTTCCTTGATTCTTCTTCGGCTTGTCGCATTGGTACTAATGTATCCTTACTCGCCACAGTTGTAGCAAGTCACATTTGCACCGCTTCTACATTCAAGGGCTTTGTGGCCTGGCTTGCCACACCTAAAACACTTCTGCTCCACACTCTTGCACTCAGTAGCACGATGCCCCGCTTCACCATAATTGTAACATCTTATCGGAGTAGAAACTCCCCCACTTGGCTTCTTGCCGAAACCAACCCTTTATTTCCCTTTCTCAGCAGGAGTTATGTAAGGTTTCCCTCTGAATTGGCTCTTTCCTTTCTTATCACTTAGGCTCTTGTAGTGGCTAGATCGAGCCCTACTATCCTCATCGTAAATCCTACTCTTGTTTACTAACTCAGAAAATCGCCGGATTTCCTGATAACCAATAGCTTGTTTGATCTCAGGTCTCAAGCCATTCACAAATTTGAGACACTTAGATCTCTCGACATTAACAGTGTTATAGTGAGGACAAAACTTGCTCAACTCCTCAAATTTTGCCGCATACTCAGCTACCATTGAATTACCTTGCTTCAGCTCAAGGAATTCAATCTCTTTCTTTCCCCACACATCTTCTGGAAAATACTTCTCCAGAAATGTCTCTCTAAAAAGATCCCAAGTGATCACAATATCATCCTCTTCAAATCTTTGGCGAGTGTTACCCTACCAGTCTTCGACTTCCTCTTCGAGCATATGAGTTCCGAACTGCACCTTCTGTGCACCCGAACAATTCATAACCCGAAAAATCTTCTCAATAGCTTTCAACCAAATTTGTGCTTTGTCAGGCTCGTGGGTTCCCTTGAACGTCGGTGGATTATTCCGTTGGAACCTTCCCAAAGCACGAAATTCATCATCAGCATTATTCCCCACATTCACATTGGCCTGAGAATTCTTCCCAATTGCCCCATCCAATCTCGTTAAAGCCTCCGCAATTGCTTCGTCATTCCTACCTGCAACCATCTTACTAAATTCCAACAACAGAACCACGTAAGAACAACCAATATCGATAGTGTAACACACACATATCAATATACTCAGAGAACAACACACTAACAACTTGGCCGGACGGACCGACCTGCTCTGATACCACTTAATGTAACACCCCCTTCTATACCCCCAAATAAACAATAAATATATATAGGCACATATAAAATTTATCAGAGTATACTTTAAAGTACGGCATAAAAGAAGTATGTCACATTATCACCAATAAAACGTTCAACGCCTGCTCTATACAAATATGCAACTGTGGGATAGTTTTCAAAATAGAGTAAGTTGGTCCTTACACCCACGTCTCGATATTTAAAATTAAAGCGGAAGATTAAAACATTTAAATTGCTTCAAAACATTTAATCACATAAATACATGTTATCCAGTTGGTTCATCAATCATTCATGTTATAAAACATTATCAACTGATACATCACAAATGTATCACAAAAGAATGTTATACAAGCCTAACTACCCGGTGTTACATAATCAGAGCAGTCCGACTCAAAAGAATGAAGCTATACTTCACAAAAGAAACCTCCAGCAACCTAATATGCAATGCCTCATAGAGCATCATAAAACAGCAGAAGGGTGAGTAATATTACCATAATAATCAATGCATAAGATTATATATATATAAACAAGTAATAATTACATATAATCCACATTTCTCACCACACTTCATTTCATAGTCATATTCATCACAGCATAAATATAAACGAATATGAACAAGCATCAAGCATATCCCTTCATGCATATTTCACAATTATCCAAACACATCACATTTACAAGCACACTTCATATATCAATGACATTTATACTATGTGACTCCAAAACAACTCAATGCAACTCAATGCAACTCAATGTTATGTGGTACCAACACTCGTTATCATTTTTCGGTTTTTACATTAAACCGAGTCCACTCTTCTAGACCGATAACGATAAAAGCCCGTCCACTAAGCTTTCAAACCCACTCTTCTAGGCTTGGGACAAGTCACTAGTCTCCACGAGACTAGCAAGCATTGCCTCTTGACTGAATGATGCATATGCAATCAAAAATCAAATGCACTTAAGACCGACATCTTAATCTCATGCATTCAAATAGTTCATCTCTTCAAGAATTACGTCATGATTGCACACACAACATATTTCACAACAAGTCAAGGTATTCACACAATTAATACCGATAACATATTCACAAGATATGCACACATATCCACAATGTTCTCATGCACATTTATCATACAATTCACGCACAGCATTATGTGTTCAAAATTTATCAGACAATGCACACATAACCTCTATTATGTTCTCATGCATTTCCAATCAATACAAATAATATACACATCTCAAAACCTAGGATTCACGCCCGAAGGCTACCCACAGCATATCACAATAGTACATAAACTATGCGATTAAACAAGCAATAAACCATAGTCGAACCACACAATCAACCTATGGATGAATCTCAACAAAACAAAAACCTGTCATACTCGCTACTCCTTCGCTAAGCGAACTCCTAGCGAGTATTCGCTACTTGTTTGCCTAGCAAACGTGCTAGCAAACCTCAACAGAAGCTACTGACTTCATTCGCTACCTGCTCGCTACAGCGAGTTTCCCAGCGAACCATTCGCTATCTCTTCGCTACACATTCGCTACCAGCGAACACACCAAAAATCCATTATGTCCAAGTCTGGGACCATTCGCTACTTGTTCGCTGAGCGAGCTCCTTGCGAGCGTTCGCGACCTGCTCGCTTAGCGAGCTGCTAGCGAGTGTCTGTGTATTTTGTTTTTCACTTACTGTTATCCAACTCAACCAACTCCACAAACTCCAATCTCACCAATCCAATTCCAATACTCTTAGTCTAACATTTCTAGACTATTCTACATCATCTATTTCAGATTCTAACCGATTAAATGGAGTTCTACCGATTAAATCCAACTTTGCCCTAAAGTGGAAAAATGGTGGAAAACATCCAAAAACCCAACCCAAGCATACATAATCACACACATTGATCAAATAATAATATTTCTCACCCTTACCTTGATTGGATTGAAGCTTTAGGTTGATCTTGATCTCTTCCAAGCTTTTCCTCTTCTCTTTCTTTCTCTTTTCTTTCCACAATGTTTCTATTCTTTTCTTTTCTTTTCCACTTTCCTTATATATATCTCTTATTTTCTTTCCATTCTATTTCCCTCTTCAATTATCTACCAATTAATTCCAAATCATTAAAATTAATTCCAATAAACCAATTAATTAACATAATTAATTAATTAATGAAATTTGGGCTGTTACAGACATCACCGCCAAACCTTCGCTAAATGAAAGCGAGCATCAAGGTTCAAACGAAATTAAGATCATCCATTGATGATAATCACAAAAGAACTCCGCTGGGGAAGCAGCATGAGCCGGAGTCTAGCCAACACACGGGCAAAGATACTAATCATCTGCGAGATTCACCTGAAACAAAGAGATAATGACCTGGCTTATGTTTCAAATACACATGTTTGAATATGGCGTAATGCTCCATACGAAATGGAAATGATATGAGTTTGGGAGGATGCTATGCACGATGCAAATGCAAAGGAACCACATCAACAAAACAAATGCTGAAGAGAGGGAAACAACTCCGCTGGGGGGAAAACTAGGCACATTTAGTGCCTATGGGCTCATGCTGGGGAATACAAGCCTTAGATGGCCTCCGAGATAACTTCCGGGTAAAACTGCTCTACTAAGCACAAATCCAACCTGCTGGGAATCAAAATCAAACTCTGCTGAGGACGGAGAATAAACAACCTCGGGGGAGAAAACCAACCCACTGACTTGGCTGGGGATTAGGTAAGGAGGGAATCGACATCGACCTCTGCTTGGGGAAAATGAGCACAATACTCAACAATATCGACCTCTGCTGATGGAAATGAAACAACGTCTCGGACTCTGAGGGGACAGGGGCTAATTGTTCAGACTCTGTGGGGGAAACGAAATTCTACGTTTATTCCACTGCTGGGGATAAACCTTCATCTACCTGTTGGAAATGATCATACTATGTTGGAGACATCAATCTCAACCTGCTGAGGATAACCTTAAATGTATGAAGTTTCGAACTGCCGGGGATGTGAGCACGTTTAGCTTGCGCATTTCCTTTAGATGAGAGACCTCTGGAAAAGTTTCGAGGATGGGTGTCCTGCAAGTGACAAACAAGCAAATATGTTTTGTGCAGCAAGCGTCATCTTACTTATCACCTGTGACATTATTCAAGCAAAAACATTGTTTCGATTATGGTTGGCAGAGCCCCCAAAATTATGTATGCAAAGTTTAATCAAAAACATCAGGCGTCTTTTACAAAAAAAACAGTAAAAGCTGAATAAAAGACAAAGGTTTTCTGAATAGTATGTTTTATTAATAAATAGCCTGTAAATAGGCAAATTTACAAGGGGACGCAACTCCTGAATTGAGAAAGTTGCGTAAGAAAAATACAGAAATGCATAAAATATACAAAAATGTCGGCAATTTGGCGCAGACAACCATCATAGAATGACTCTACTATGACTCGCGTGACTTCGACGCCTTTCCGATGCTTCGTCTTCTGAAGAGATTGATTTGGACGGATGATTCTCGAGTCTTCCCATAATCCACTATGCTTTGAGGATCTATGCATGGACCGCAGTCGTTTGCTTTTCAAATCCCTAACTTTTGCCTGAATCGCCCTTGCGGGTTTTCGATTCACCGGGATACCTATTTTTTCCAAAGTCGCCCTTTCAGGTTTTCAACTTTGCGGTTTACACATCTTTTCTTTTTATCCCTAATTTTTTCCCGAACCTATCTTTTTATGGTTCGCCGAGATGCCCCATTCTTGCCTGGATTTTCTTTTTTTTTCCAGCGGGTCTATTTTAAGCAAAGTATTTTTTGACTGCATCCGCGCTCACGGGGGACGTAAAATCTTCACCATCCATGGTTGAAAGTAGCAAGGCTCCTCCGGAGAAGACTTTGCTCACAACATACGCTCCTTCATAATTGGGAGTCCATTTGCCCCTGTGATCATTCTGTGGTGGGAGAATTCGTTTTAACACCAAATCACCTGCCTGAAAGCTTCGAGGACGTATTTTCTTATCGAAGGCTTTCTTCATCCTGCTTTGGTATAGACGACCGTATGCAATGGACGCCAACCTTTTCTCATCCATCAAACTGAGCTGATTCAACCTATTCTTTACCCATTCCACTTCATCTAGTTTGACGTCAGCCAGAACTCTCAAGGAAGGTATCTCGACCTCTAATGGTAGGACAGCTTCCATACCATACACCAACGAGAAATGAGTTGCCCCGGTTGAAGTACGCACTGAGGTACGATATCCATGTAAAGCAAAAGGCAACATCTCGTGCCAATCCTTATAAGTCACAACCATCTTCTGCACTATCTTCTTTATGTTTTTGTTGCCGCTTCCACAGCGCCATTCATCTTCGGACGATAAGGAGACGAATTGTGATGCTCAATCTTAAAGTTCTGGCACAACTCCTTCATCATCTTGTTATTCAGATTGGAACCATTAACGGTAATGATCCTCTCAGGTATCCCATAGCGGCATATGATGTCCCTTTTGATGAACCGGGCTATAACTTGCTTTGTGACATTAGCATAGGAGGCTGCTTCGACCCATTTGGTGAAATAGTCAATGGCCACTAGGATGAAACGATGTCCATTGGATGCAGTCGGCTCGATCTTTCCAATCATATCAATGCCTCACATGGAGAAAGGCCATGGAGATGACATGACATTCAAAGGACATGGCGGCACATGAATCTTGTCGGCATAAATCTGACACTTGTGGCATTTCTTGGTGTACTTGAAGCAATCGGACTCCATAGTTAACCAATAATACCCTGCTCTCAACAGCTTTTGATACATGGCATGCCCCCTGCATGTGTCCCAAAGGCTCCTTCGTGGACCTCTTCCATAAGCAAATTCGCTTCTTTTTCGTCCACACATCTTAGCAGCACTAAGTCAAAGTTCCTTTGATAGAGCACACCGTCTGGATTCAGGTAGAAGTTAACATATAACCTCCTCAAGGTTTTCTTATCTCGGGTCGATGCCCCAGGCGGATACTCTTGATTCTTGAGAAAGTTCTAGATGTTGTATTACCATGGCTTGCCATCAGAAGCTTCTTCTATGGCAAAAACAAATGTCGGCCTATCGAGGCGTGAGATAACGATTCTTGGTGCATCGTTCCAGAAGTTCACTTTGTACATTGAAGATAAAGTAGCCAAGGCGTCTGCCATCTAATTTTCTGCTCGTGGCACATGGTGAAACTCCACATGATCGAAGAAAGGTAGCAATCTTCTTGCATAGTTCATATAAGGGATCATATTTGGTTGGCGTGTCTCCCATTCTCCTTTGATTTGGTTGACCACTAAAGCTGAATCACCATAGACATCAAGGTTCTTAATTCTCAAATCGATTGCTTCCTCGATACCCATGATACATGCTTCATATTCGGCTTCGTTGTTTGTACAGGGAAATGTCAACCTGGCAGTGAAGGGTATATGCGTCCCATGAGGGGTTGTAATGATTGCCCCAATTCCACTTCCGTAGGAGTTAACAACACCGTCAAAGATCAATTTCCACTGGGAGCCTAACTCAGGACCTTCATCTGGTAGTGGCTCATCACAATCTTTCATCTTCAAGTACATAATGTCTTCGTCGAGAAAATAGAACTTCATTGGCTGATAGTCGTTAATGGGTTGCTCTGCAAGATACTCTGACAGAACACTCCCTTTAATAGCTTTCTGAGACACATACTGAATGTCGTATTCTGTCAGAACCATATGCCATCTAGCAATCCTTCCTGACAGTGCCTGCTTTTCAAATACGTACTTAATCGGATCCATCTTTGAAATTAACATGGTTGTATAGTTTAGCATGTACTGCCTTAGGCGTTTGGCAGCCTAAGCCAGTGCACAACAAGTTTTCTCCAACATTGAGTATCTGGACTCACAATCTGTGAACTTTTTACTCAAGTAATAAATTGCATGCTCTTTTCTTCCAGTCTCGTCATGCTGACCGAGAACACAACCCATGGAATTCTCAAGAATTGTTAAGTACATTATCAAAGGTCTCCCAGCCACCGGGGGAATCAGTATTGGAGGTTCCTGTAGATACTCTTTTATTTTCTCAAATGCTTTTTGACAATTCTCATTCCAAACGACCGCCTGATCTTTCTTTAGTAACTTAAATAATGTCTCACAAGTGGCGGTGAGGTGAGATATGAACCGAGCGATGTAGTTCAATCTACCTAAGAAACCACGAACTTGTTTCTCGGTCTTTGGTGCTGGCCTTTCTTGAATTGCTTTGATCTTTGCAGGATAAACCTCTATACCTTTCTCACTGACGATGAACCCCAATAACTTTCCTGACCGTACGCCAAAAGTGCACTTGTTTGGATTCAGCCGAAGTTTGAACTTCCTCAATCTCTCAAACAGCTTTAGAAGATTCACCAGATGCCCCTCCTCCGTTTGGGACTTTGCAATCATATCGTCGACATATACTTCAATCTCATGATGGATCATATCATGAAAGAGAGTCACCATAGCTCATTGATATGTTGCCCCTACGTTCTTCAAACCAAAAGGCATTACTTTGTAGCAGAACGTCCCCCATGGCGTGATGAAAGTCGTCTTCTCCATATCCTCCGATGCCATCTTAATCTGATTGTATCCGGAAAAGCCATCCATGAAGGAAAACATTGAGAATTGTGTGGTGTTATCAACAAGCACGTCAATATGAGGGAGTGGAAAATCATCCTTTGGGCTCGCTTTATTCAGGTCCCTATAATTAACACACATCCTGACTTTGTCGTCCTTCTTAGGCACAGGCATGATGTTTGCAACCCACAGAGGATAATTGGTTACAGCAAGAAATATGGCGTCTAACTGCTTCTGGACTTCTTCTTTGATCTTCACTGCCATATCCGGCCTGGTTCTTCTCAATTTTTGTTTCATAGGATGACACTCTTCTCGAAGACGTAGGCGATGAACCACAATATCTGTGTCGAGTCCAGGCATATCTTCATATGACCAAGCAAAGACATCTTTATACTCTTGGAGTAACTCAACCGGTCTTCGCTTGACATCATTTTGCAGCGCAGCCCCTATTCTGACCTCCTTCTTATCTTCCTCAGTTCCCAGGTTGACGACTTCAACTTCCTCCTGATGAGGCAGGATGACCTTCTCCTCTTGTCTTAACAATCTGGCGAGCTCTTCGGGCAGGTCTTCGTCTTCATCAATCTCTTCTTCTGCTTGAAAGATCGGATTGTCAAAATCACACCGAGTCATAGACGAGTCTGAGTCGATGGTATCTGAAATGTGTAACCTGCAATGATGATGATTTTATTCTTAAATGATATGCAAACAAACAAACACAAACCACATTGCCATTTTATTGTTAGAAAATAAAAACAAGAAAAACAAGGATCACAAAATTTTGAATGAAAAAGACGCCTTTTTGATTGATAATGATAGAAGATTGTTTGCGCACATAACAGATAAGGCCCTTCAAAATAAAGACCACTATGTTCCGGGTAGAGCATAGGCCAATACATTAATCAAACAAAGTTATTACTCTTCATAGGTCACAGAGATGACTTCCTCCACAGTCCAATTCTTCAAACCCTGGCCAAGGACACATGGCTTGATCCACGCATCCATGTCGCAGTCACTGTCTCCTTCCTCATCAGATACGACATTGATTTTTTCGAATATCACCCCACCACTGGTGAACTGAACAGGTCCTTTGCAATGTGAAGCATCTTGTGAAGAAGATGCATACGGGATGTATCTTAGTCCAAACTTATCTTGTTTGTTGGGGACGCTTACCACCTTCCCCCATCCTTGTGTTGCCCCAGATTCCACTACGGCTTGGGCTTC
Source organism: Lathyrus sativus (assembly GCA_963859935.3). Taxonomy (NCBI): domain Eukaryota; kingdom Viridiplantae; phylum Streptophyta; class Magnoliopsida; order Fabales; family Fabaceae; genus Lathyrus; species Lathyrus sativus. Next base: position 80,713,187 of record OZ012741.1, on the reverse strand, counting down.
CTTGTATGATGACATGGCAACTTCTGGAGTTTTGACCTCGATCGGCGCCTTTTCCTTGATTTGAACAGTTTCAAAGGCCTGACACAATATTTCATGAATCTCACCATCTACCTCCACATACTTGAATGAGGACAAATGGCTCACCATGATGTCTTCTTCTCCATAGACAGTCACAATATTCCCACCCACCATGTACTTCAACTTCTGGTGCAACGTCGATGTCACAGCTCCAGCCGAGTGTATCCAAGGCCGACCCAATAGACAGCTGTAGGCAGGCTGAATGTCCATGATGTAGAAAAATGCTTCAAACACCTTTGGGCCTACATGGATAGGCAAAGTTATCTCCCCAAAAACAGATCTTCGGGTCCCATCAAAGGTCCGCACAATCAAATCACTAGGCGTACAATAAAGACCCTGATGATCTATCTTCATCAATGCTTTCTTTGGAAACACATTCAAGGACGACCCTGTATCGACAAGGACGTGCGACATCAATGTTCCTCGGCACTCAAGTGAAATATGCAAAGCCAAGTTGTGGTTTCTACCTTTTGGTGTCAAGTCACGATCAGTGAATCCCAACCCATTACCTACATTGACATGGGCCACCACTCCTTCCAACTGATTCACGGATATCTCTTGAGGTACATAAGCATTATTCAAAACCCTGAGCAAAGCATTCCTGTGAGCTTCAGAACATAATAGCAACGACAAGATGGAAATCTTTAAAGGAGTCTGTTGCAAGTGATCCACAATTTTGTAGTCACTCTTCCTTATCAAACGCATGAATTCCTCGGTGTCCTTCAAAAAAGATTCCTTTTCTCTAGTCTGAGAACTTTCTTCAACCACTACTTTCCCTTTTCCTTTGTCGGTTATGTCTGCATTTGCCTCGGGAGGTGCAAACACTCTTCCACTTCGAGTCATTCCTCCAGTTCCCACCAAATTATCAATCGAGTCCAAAGGCGAATTCTTTAATTTCTACCTCATCCCATTACAATAGACCTCGGCCCCATAGTTCCAAGGTATTGCTTTAGTGCTCTCATAGGGTACAGGCCCTGCCTTTGTGAATATAATAGTTGGCCTCGCCGGAGGCGCAGAGATTGTAATTGTTTTGTACGGGATGGAGATGGTGGCCACCTCGTCCTTATCTTCAATGACTACCTCTTTTACATTCTTCTTACAGATTCTATCAAATTGCAATAGAGCGTCATCCATCATGCGTTGTATATGGTTCTTCAGATTCTGGCATCCTTCGGGACAAATTAAACAGTCTTCACAATCCTCTCCATAGCCCGGGAACACCCCTCCTTATAACAACTTGCTCTTCACAAAACCTAACGGTGTCTTCAGATTCTCCACATTGGACACCAAGTTCAGGCCTTCTTCATTGACAATAGCATTCACACCGCCACCCCTACCATGGTTAGGCATGGGATTTTGATCCACATTTGGCGCATCCTGATTGAAGTTGATATCCTTACTATCAACAAGGTCTTGTACCTTGTGTTTGAAGGCTTTACAATTGTCGATGTTGTGGCCGGGGGCACCAGAGTGGAATTCACACCTAGCATTGGCGTCATACCTGGGAGGTGGTTGGCCAGTTAAAGGTGCCATTGTCCTTTTCTGGACCAACTGCAGTTGAATTAAGTATTGTAATAACTGAGCGTAGGGCATAGGTGATGTGTCAAAATGCCTATCCATCATCCTTCTTCGATCTTGGAACTGTCTCGGTGCATAATTCTGTTGTTGAGGTCGTTGTTGTTACTGACGTGGTTGTTGTTGTTGAGGTTGTACCACCGGGATAACAATACTAGCTACTTGTGGAGGTTGTTGATAATATAGTCGTTGTTGACGCTGATTCGGGTATCTATTTCGAGTGTTAAAGTCGGACACTGCATTGGTCTCGTTATCCCTCTTCGTCGCACAAAAAATCTTTCTTCCACCTCCAGATGAGGTCCCTTCTCCCGCTTGTATCTTTCCCATTTTAATACAGTTTGTTGCGGTGGAAATAGGATCACAAACTATTAATGAGTTTGAATCGCAATTCAATTCACAACCACTCTTTGATTTATCCGAAGGAAAAGGTCAAAAGAGGGAAAACCTATTTTTGCATTGTAAACACAACGCGGGGAAAGATCTAGGGTTCGGGGGTTGGTTAAGATTAGGGAAGGTATTAGCACCCTAAACTTCTGTAGTACTCTACAGGAACCTTTTGTTCAAATGTTTACTATTTGCTTTATTTATTTGCTTAAGGTATATGTACAAAAGGATTAAAAGTGAGAAAAAGAGACCTAAGGGGTTAATTCTAAGTTTACTCGGCAAGACATTGCATCTTGTGCCTACGTATCCTTACGGGAGTGGAATCAGAGTAATCGTAGTTCCCCTTAAAAGGGAGGTTAGAGACTTCTTGACTGTGGTCAAGGTCTCAAGGGGGATAAACGCATCTTAAGGACACGCTTACGTGGAGTGTAGAAACTCCAAATCTCTACGTTGAATTGTTAAATTGTAATTAGGGTTAAATTAGGGATTCCACGGCGGGAAACCCTAAAATGAGCGCGGCGGCTCTTTGACCTAATGCTAGGGGTAAAATTGTAATTTTGCCTGCGGCGAGGCATTTGTGAAAATTTAGGGTTGAAAAGTTGTAAGGGTTGAAGGTGAGGACTATTGACACGGCGGTCAAACGGCTAGACCTAATTCCTTCGGAGGAGTGAGATTATTGGTAAAGACGCGATAAACATACAATGGCAGAACATAAAGTGCGGAAAGATAAATGCGACAATCGTCTCGCAAAATTACACCCCATAAGCAGTTACAAATATGATAATTGAATATTTAAACTGAAAATAAAATCAATTGAACTTAGTCAGCTGTAAAAAAACCAAAACAAACAGAGACTGTTATTATACGGGGTTAGACGAAAAATTAGACAGGAATTTTAGGAATTTAAGTAGAAAATTATAATTTTAACGAAACAAGAAGAAAATTAGAAATTTGAATCTTAAAAAGGAGGATGGTAGCGAAAAATTAACAAACAATGAAAATTGATACGCAATGAAGATAGTGATAATATACAAGTGATAATGGAATATGAAATAGCAACGATGATGTCAGATTATGTACAAATATAAAAATAAATACAAAAATAAATAAACAAATATTAGTGAACAGGTTCATGGATAATCAATAATACTGTTAGGAATGAAGGATGAAAATTGGAATTGACGATAATTAGAAGTTAAGTGATGAATGTTTTGAGACGGTGAGAATTTAGGTAATTAGAAAAGAGTTAGAATGGAATTAGGTTTTTTTTTGGGTGAAATTTAGAAAAGTTAGAGTTTTTAATGTGATTAAGAAAAAGAAAATAGATTAAAAGTTAGAATTAAAAGTTAGCAAAAAAATTAGAACTTCGAAATTTGGTTTTTAAAAAAGGGTTAGAAAATAAAAATAAAAGTTTGAAAATAAAAGAGAAAAGGTTAGAATTTTAATAAAAAAAAGAGTTAGCATTAAAAGTTAAAAAGTGAGTTAGAACTTTGAATTTTAAAAAAAAGTTTCTTGAAATTTTAACATAAAAGTTATGAATTTTTATATTAAAAAAAAAAGAAATATTAACTAAGAACAGTTAGAGTTTTAATTTAAAAAGAGTTAGAATGTTAGAATTTTAATTAAGAAAAAATGGTAGAAATTTTGAAAAAAGATATAAAAAAGATTAGAAATTAAAAAAAAAAGAAGAGTTAGTTACTTTTGATGAAGACTGTAAGAGTTTTTGATGCTTGTCGATCCCCTGTTTTGTTGCTCCTGAGGGTCCTTTTATACTTGATTTTTTTAAATCTTTTTCAATCTCAGATTTGATTTGAATATCTCAATCTTTTTCAATCTCTGATTTGATTTGAATGAATTTTTATGATGATTTCAGATTTGATTCAATGATGGTGATGTTGATATTTAGATCTGATTTTCTCATGATGATGATATGATCTGGTTGATTTGATTTTGCTCCATCTGTGATTTATTGTGATTGGATTTGATAAAAAAAAAGTGTTGGGATTTAAATTTAAAAATGTTAGCAAAGAAAGTTAGAGTTTCAAGTTAAATAAAAATTAGAGTTTAAGTTTAAAAAAATAATGAGTTAGAATTTTAAAATAAAAAACATTTGAATGTTGATTTAAAAAAAGTGTTAGAATTATTTTAAAAACTCTTGGAATTTCATTTTAAAAGGAATTTAGAATTAAAAAAAAAAAAGAAAAAGAAAAGGGCGTTAGAATTTAATTTTAAAAAGAATTTAGAATTTTAATTTGAAAAATAAAGGTGTCAAAAAAAGATTTAGATTTAATTTTAAAAAAAAGTTAGAAAAAAATTTATTTTAAAAAGAAGTTAGAGAAAAAAAAGATTTAATTTTTAAAAAGAAGTTAGAGAAAAAAAGATTTAATTTTTAAAAAGAGTTAGACAAAAAGATTTAACTTTAAAAAAGTTGGAAAAAAATTTAACTTTAAAAAGGAGTTAGAAAAAAGATTTAACTTTAAAAAAGTAGTTAGAAAAAGGATTTAACTTTTAAAAAAGTTAGAAAAAAGATTTGATTTTTTAAAAAAAAATTTAGAAAAAAAGATTTAATTTTAAAAAAGTTAGAAAAGGATTTAACTTAAAAAAAGAGTTAGAAAAAGGATTTATCTTTTAAAAAAGTTAGAAAAAAGATTTAATTTTAAAAAAGTAATAGAATTTGATTAAAAAAATTGTGTTAGAAATTAATTAAAAAAGGTTATAAAAAATTTACTCTTGAAGAAAAGAAGAAAAAAAAATTAAATTTTAATCTAAATCGTAAAAGTTAGTAAGAAAAGCTTAAAATGATTTAAATAAATAAAATAAATAGAAAAAAAGTTAATAAACAAACATTAGTAAAGTTATAAAAAAGGTTAATTAAATTATTATTAGTTAAAAAAATAAGATCTAAAAAAAGGTTAATTTATTAAGTTAATAAGAATTTAAAATAAAAATAAAAAAGAAAGGGTAAAATTTGGGGTATTACACCGTTTTCAACCCTCTCGCCGGTAATAATCGGGTCTGAAAAGCTCCCAGACATGCTGCTCACTAACTTATCATAGTAAATTCCCGGTAATGTGGCCACAAATAGATCAATTAGTTCTCTCTCCACCATGGGAGGTTGAACTCTAGCAGCAAGCTCTCTCCATCTTTGTGCGTATTCTTTAAAGCATTCGTTACTTCTCTACGATAAATTCTGAAGTTGTACTCGATTTGGTGCTAGGTCATTGTTGTATTGGTAGTGCTTAACGAAAGCCTCTGCCAAATCCCTCCAGCTTTTGACATTAACTGGCTCTAAACCCATATACCATTCGAGGGATGGTCCCGACAGACTATCTTGAAAGCAATGCATCAGTAACTTCTCATCATCGGAGTATGCAGACATCTTTCGGAAATAGGAGCGAAGATGCACCCTTGGACACGTTGTTCCTTTGTATTTATCGAAATCTGGCACCTTGAACTTTGGAGGAATCCTGAGTCCAGGAATCAACCCTAGGTTCGACATATCCAGACCCATAGTATTTTGGCTTTCAAGGCTTCTCATCTTTTCCTCTATCGCCTTGAATCTTCTATCATCATCGGGTTGCAATCCTGCCCCAATATCTCCCAGGGAGAAAATATCTTCTTGATCATCTTGATCCCACTGGGGACCGTTGTTACCTTGTACAGGACCCGTTGGAACTGGGATGGGAATTCCAGTTTGGTTTCCTCCACCCAGAGGGATAACCGTTGGGATAGCGTCTGCCCGTGGCGTACTGTTTTCTGGAGGAGGTACAACAGGAGTTCCGCCGTGTAGGACCTCACTTCCATCAACTCTTGACACTAGAGGTTGCACCAATGTCCTCAACTGTTCTTGGTCGTTGGCTACACCCTGCATCATATCCATAAACTGCGTCATCCTCTCGCGAAATTCCTAAAGCTCGAGTTGAACTTGCTCCATAATCCTTTGCTGGTTTCCCCTCGTAGAGTACCTGTGGAATGTAGCGTCTACTATCCTGTGAACTAAAAACCATATAGAGATAAGATTAACAGTCCCAAGAACACCTGCTATGCAAAATGATAAATGATGTGAAAGATGCAAAATGCAGACATGTAAATATGTTTTAGGGAAATTTCCCCCCTCGATTCTAATTCCCTAAAGAAGAAGCAACCATGAAAAATCCCACAGACAAGTGAACAGAATAACAACTCCTCGTATAATAACCAGCCAATCCACAGTGCACATACATCAGTTGAGTACAAAATAGAGATGACCTCAATCAACAAGCCTGATGATGGTCGATGCATAAGAAAAACAACAAGATATAAAGAAAGATAAGGACAGTCAAGCTGGACGGCGAGTCCGAAAATCCATAAGCAGCTTTATCGTCTCGGGATGATCAGGTCTGGCAAGTAGACCCTGAATGAGTTACTCTCACCGGATGATGGTATGCTGTAGACTATCAACGTGCTCGTCCCAGGCTTCTTTTCCAAAGCATGCCTCAAGTCTGCTTCTCTTGGTATCTGCCCTCAACCTACACTCCTTCAGGTATGCGATAACTTGGCTCAATTTATGCTCGCTGTGATATCTGAGAGCTTATTCCGCTGAGCTCTTCTCGTCTTTTGCTCTGAGTTGAATCTTCAATTTGGTGATTTGTTGTTTCAGTTTGTCCTCGCGCTCTTTGTTGTTAGTGAGCGTGGCATTCCACAAAGATTCAAATTTAGAGATCTTCGAGTAAGCTCTGTCTAGATCCTCTTTTTTGGTAGCAAGCACACCATAGACAGCGTTCAGATCTCGGCCTGTGCGTTCTCTATCACTAGTCTCCTTTGTCAAATCCGTACCTAGCCTGTTAACGAGTTCAGTCTGTCTTTTGAAGGCATGAACAACATCAATCTTCTCACTTCGGATTTGGATGATTTCTTTCTCTAATTCTTCGTTTGCTCTCTTCAGCTCTTCTTTTTCATGCAACAGTTGGTTGTACTTCTAAATATCCACGATAGTAGGTTCTTCAGGCATGACGGGGTACAAGGGCGCAACTGAGGGAAATGGCATTAGAGACTTGGCAGCTTTATCCTTGATCCAAACCACGTAGGGGTCATAAGCTCGATTGTTGCTCTTTCATAACATTGCCTTACCTCGTCTGTGAACGTTACTCCATGCATACTCCATTCTAACTAAAGTATCGGCTTCTAGCAATCCTGTGAGATACAGAGATTCTTGTATCTCTTCTTCCTTAGGAGGACTCTTCAAAGCGTATCCAAATTGTCTGATCAACAACGAGGGATTATAGTTAATACAGCCCTTCCTTCCGACCAATGGGACATTCGGAAAACCACTGCAACTATATATGATTTTAGTGCCAAGTATGTCATGATCAAACCATACGATGTTTTCTGCAGATAAACCCATCAACCTAGCAGACCAATCTGAGGTGTTAACGGTAGCAACAAACGGACCTTTCTTCGGAAGATGACTGAAGAACCACCTATACAGCAAGGGTACACAGCAAGACACATTTTTACCTCTTTGTTTTTCATTCTTGTAATGGATGGAATGGTAAACATCTCCTAACAACGTTAGCACTAGATTCCCTGAAGCAAGGATATAGAAAGCATTTGTATCCACAAAGTCTGGCAAGTTGGGAAACAGAACGATACCATATATGCACAAAGCGAGAATGGCATTGAATACAATCCAACAACCGTCCTTTCCGCACTGTAAAGCCTTGTCAACTAAAACAGGTAGAGGAAATCCATACACTCCATTCAGCTTGGTCAATCTTCCTGAGAACTCTGAAGCATCAAGATGAATAATTGCAGCAAGCTTAGCTAGGTCAGGCTCGGTATCAACATGGTAAAAAGGCATCTGATCCAATATTGTAACCCCTAGTAACGCAGCGTACTCTTCTAATGTCGGCGCCAGAACATAGTCAGGAAAAATAAAACATCTCAACTGAGGGTCGTAAAACTGGAACAAAGCATATAAGCCATTCAACTCGAACAGTGAAGGTTTGCACACCAAACTGAGTAACTTCCCATAGGATTCCTTGAACCCGGCTTTCACCTTCTGATCTACTAAAGCAACCAAACTCAACAAGGAATTGATGTCAAGAGAAGGGAGCTTGTAGGCAACTGTCTTCTTCAAAGTCTCCATGTTAGAACAGGAACAAGGTCACTAGAATCAGGGAGGAAAAATACACCTGCAACATAGATACATGATAATGATATGCAAATGAAAATGCAAGATGCATATGCAACAGGGGATCAAGATTGTTGTGTTGTAGTTTGAGACGACCGGCGCTTCACTTTAGTCATAACCACACACTGACATTAGGACCCCTTGTCATCAAGAACACAAATCCAAACTGTAAAGAACCGGGTAGTCTGAAATCTAGAGTTTTCTGCACCCCATCCCTCTCATAGGTAAGGACCTATCCACTGACAAGGTTTGGCATCCTATGCGTTCATCAGCATCACAGACTTTCTAGAAATGATGATACGTTCACCATTTCTGGTTTGGCATCATCATCTCCTGAAGAGGCCTCACTTAGCTGACTCACAAGTGATCGGTTCCCAGAGTCGACAATCCTCAGATCCAAAATCCATTCGAGCCCAAAGGGCCAGAAAGAAAATCGTCAAAGAGAATCTCGTCTGAGCGTGAATTTCATGGCTAGCTGGTGCATGCAAGGCATACAGGCTCACCACTACTTTCCACTTCTAATACTAAATCTATACTCAAGCCTAGGTCTGGCTTATCTCTCAATGGAACAATCCCTCCCCACAACACATCAATAATGATATATGATGCAGAATAAAATGCGGAAAGTGAATAAAGGTAAAGCACATATGTACGCACCCTAAAAACAAACAAGCAAGCGCTAGGAATGACTCGCATAGGGGATATTCCGATCCCCAGCAGATTCGCCAGCTGTGACTACTGCGAAAATCGAAGGCCGGCAATGACAGAAGAGTTGCCACCGTGCGTTATTTATCCCAAGAGAAGGAAAGGAAATGCACAGAGAAAACCTAACGAAAAGAGGGATAAGATCGGTCATCGCAACCAAATCTCGGGTTCAGGAGTCGGTTATGCAAGGGGAAGGTATTAGCACCCCTCACATCCGTCGTACTCGACGGGATCCATGCTTGTTGTCTATCTAAAAGGGTGATTGAAACTATCTAACTATAGGCTTGAGGACAAAAAGAAAAAAAGAAGTGACTCGGCAAAGCAACTGCGCTTTGTGCCTACGTATCTCATCTGAAATGAGAAGTCAGAGTCAACGTAGTTTAACTAACTACGGGTGAAAAAAAGGGGGAAGTTTGCTCACCAAGACATCGCGTCTCGTGCCTACATACTTTCATCTGGTATGAAAGATCAGAGCAAACATATTTCGGGTAACTACGGGGGAACACAGGTTTGTTCAACTGTTTTTAAACAAGTAGGGTTAACAAATAATTCTAACAGTTGGTGTATGCAGCTCGAGCATGGGAGACTTAGGCGTTACTGTTTGCAGTAAAACTAAAAGTTAACAACACTCTTGCTATGAAAATGGTTTTCCAAAGGTTAAAGGCCACAAAGGGCAAAAAGAAGTTTGAATGATTGTTTTTTGTATTTTTTTTAGAGGAGAAGTGTTTTTGAATGGTTTGCAATTCATATCGCACTAGAGACTATGACTTAGGAGTGATTGCGTCGCATATCACCCAAATGGTGCTATACTAAACAATCAAGCCATTGAAAGGAAACCCTTCAACAACCATTTCCTAAGTAGCTTAAGGCTCGTAACGTACAATATTCATTAACCTTTATTAGGTGTTTTATGATTGTTTTGAGATGAGAAGAGAAAAGACACTAAAAGGGGGACTAAATCCAAACCTAAAGTTGTCATGCAATGGTGATCTTAAAATTGAGATAAGGGAATGCTACCTAATGTTATCATACATGGTTAATATCCTAATGTCTATCATAACCTCTCTTGAACAAGAGAGATTAAAGGCCCTAAGGGAATAGAGACAAAAGAGGAAACAAGAACAATATAAACATGTGAGAATGTAATCATGGAATGAGGGAGGAAATTGGTGTGGGGCAGAGGCCACCACAATCTCATCTCAACCTCAAACAACAATATGAAATATGCAAGAGAAGAAATGACAAGAAAATTCACTAAAGGAAACACATAAGTGCACAAAAAATGGGATGAAATGGCCTAAACCAAGCAACATCAACCATAAGGCACAAAACCAAACACAAATGAAAGGTAAACAAAACCTAAAACAAAGTGAGGATGGGAGATCATATGAGGACACCAAGGAACTCATATAGACACTCAACCATGAGCATCACAAGCAAAATACAAAGAAGCACAAAGAAACCACCAAGAAATGTCCTCAAGGGTTCCATCATTTTAGGTATGCTTCAAGTACCTCCAAAGGAGGGATCAAGCCACCTTAAATGACACTCCTAGGTCATTTGACAGCAAGGTACATAAACTAAAATCTCTCAAAAGCCAAAGCAAAACAAAGCACAAATGAGTGCAAGCCAATTCCCAAAGGGAAGCACACATGTTTCACAAAGAAACCCTAACTGACAGTTCAAAAAGCAAGCAACCAAAAGAACAAGCTAAACATAATATAATGACCTAAAAATGAACAAGCATCATCCTCAACATGTTAGAAACATGAATTAAAAGGCTCTGAAGGTTCAAGGGATCCAAAAATGTCATATCCAAAGCAAACTAGGTCAATGTGTTTGTATGGACCTTCCTTTGAATAGCTTGACTCGCAAGCTACCCTAAAAATAGGAAAATGATCCAAAAATTATCAAATAAAATGCAAGAAGACCAAAAATGTATTGGCAATCAGAGGCCAAAATAACTCAATCAAAGTCACTTCACAATATCACCATAGAAATTGATTCACAAGGGTGCTCCATTGTGAAGGAGGATTGCATAGGGTCAAAATGTAAGGCAACAAAAGTCAACTCAAAAGTCAACCAACAGTGGCAAAATGGTCCTCAAAAATTCATCAACTCATCCTTGACATGAGGATTGAATCTTATTTATTGGATCAAAAAGGAATGGAAGAAATAAATTCAAGAACAAAAACATGTTAAAGATTAGGTCAAGACACTTCCAAAGACAAATTCCTTTTTTAAATTAAAAATGACTCATAAAATAAAATAAAAATAACCTAAATTCATAGGACATCTCAAGGAACCCAAAATATATTTTTGTGGAATTTTATGGTCATTGGAAGTATTTTTCTTGATTTAATTTCTAAACAGATGCAAAATGAAAAAAAAAATAAAAAGAAAATACAAGGAAATAAATAAACTGTTGGTGCCAATAGCAGCCCAACATAGTGCAAAAAGCGCCTGGGCTGAGCCAGGGGGTGTTGATAGCAAGCGTGTTCAAGGCCCAACAGAAAAAATAAAACCAGCCTGGTAATTACATGTGCAACAGTCAACTAATGAGCATGGTGGAAATCAAATCAGGAACGCATGATTAAAAGTCAATACATCCAAGGCCTCATATTGCGCCAACTCATTTAATGAGTTTTAAAAAAAGATTGTGTGTAGCAGGTCAACTGAAGATCACCATGTTTCTTAATCATAACCGTGGAAAAGAAAAGTATAAGGATCCAACGCATGAGGGCATCACATGTCATCATCTCTCTCAAGCCAAAAGAGAGGGAAACCAGACGATGGCCGGAGCCACCTCCGGTCATCCCCTACCTCTCGTCCGGCCACCCCGGAAAACGCAGGTCGCACGAAGCCTCACCAAAAATGACAAAACTTATATCAAAATTGATCTACTCGTCATGAGGATCAGTAATACACCATTATTTTTCCATAAAAGTGCTTGAATAAAGAAAAACGAAGAGAACAAAAAAACGAGCTAAAATGCAAAAGTTCATAAACAAACATCAAATGATACCAGAATCCATCTATGCAGCAAGAGGATCAATAATATCTAAAAATGGCGTGAAATAGATGTGTAAACAGTGTGGAAACTTGAAAGAAAGAAAACTTAAAAGTGAGCTTCCTCAAAGCTCAGTGAGTGGCCAAAGCTTGTGAAAAATTATCCAGAAACATTATATGATGTTCAAGGGATGATTTGCAATGCTTAGTTAAGGTTAAAACTCAGTATAACTCAGAAAACGAATCTCACTTGCTCACCATTTTTTTTCAATGCTCTCTCACTCAAAACTCTACCAAAGTCAGCTCTGAGGATTGGTAAATGATCCTGGGATTATGTATGTTGGATTCAGATCAAGAGAAGGCCCAATGAAAGCTCCTTAAGCCCAAATCAAAATTTACTTTTTCACTTTTTGGCCACTTGCAAAGTACACCAATTTGTACTTGCAAAGTTGTCAAAATGACATGGCTGATTTGCATAATGTCAATGCTGATCCAAGGGCTGAGAATTGCCCCTTGGTTTGGTCCCATGGCAAGTTCTTGATATGTTGCTTATAATTGAAGTAATCTTGAAAATGGCCACCAAGATGCATTCAAACCTCTAATCCAAGGATGGCATTGTATTTGAAATGTCATTGGTACTCAAAAAATGCACAAAGTTGATCCAAAATGTTTCCAAATGAATTAATTATGAATTTCCCTTTTTAAAGCCTTTTTCATGGAAATTGCATTGGGGATTCTTCAATCCAAGCCAAATCTTTGATACCTTGATGTTTGAAAATGCAAATGACCCCATTTGGAGCAAGTTTTATGTTGGAAAGATTTTCATTTGAAGTGTGCAAAGTGGTGAAATGGACCTATAATGAAAATGACCTGTAATCTTGCTTTCCCAAAATACCCCTGCCTTGCAAGCCTCATAACTTGAGTTATACAAATTAGATGAAGGACTTCTAGTACTCTTTAGAAATCTAAGACCATTTCCTACAACTTTCATGTTGGCCAAAAGTTGAGGAGAAACATCCTTCTAGGTAAAAAATGGCTTGGAAGTTGGTTGACTTTTGTTGACCAAAATCACATTCATCTGAGGACCTGTAACTTGTCTGCATCATAACTTGAGTTCTATAAATCCAATCAAGGTATACAAGTTCCATGTTGGTCAACAGTTGAGATGAGACTTGCATCTTGAGATAGGTGGTCTTGAAGTTACTGAACAGGGGATTTTACCCTGAGAACCCTAATTCAGTCACTCCTCATACTCTTGATTCTTGATGAATTGATCTTGAAATGATATCCCATGTATCTTAACACAACATTCCTTGACCATAAAGACTTGGAATTGAGTCTTAATTTCCTTTAATTTCATAGTTGACTTAGGTTGACCAGATGAAAACCCTAATTGCACCCTCTTCAATTGTAACTCTTCACACTTGGTATAAACACTTGAATGAACTCCTCAATGACCTTCAAGGCCTTTAATGAGCTTAAATGACAATCTCCCCTCATGACCATGGGCTTGGGATCCTCTGATGGTCTTCAAATGGCCTCCTAGACAGGAGGTGAACCACATACACTTATCTGCTTATCCAAAGGGCTTTGCCTTGTCTCTGATGATGATAACCTTCTTGTTGACTTGAATACAACCTCTTGATTAGGTTTAGAACCTTTGGCACATCCATCTTATTGCACACACATATCTTGATCCCCTATAAAAAAATGCAAAATGCAATGCAATATGCTAGAACATATGAAACATAAACCAAGTAAAGAAAAGGTTGGGCAAACTTTGGGGTACAACACCAATAGTACCAGAGCCAATTATCTTGCCCTTCTGATTCCCTCCAAACTTGACGTCTCCTCCAAATTTAAGCTTCAGGCTTTGGAACATAAACCTTTCTCCCGTCATGTGACGTGAGCAGCCAAAGTCCAGGTACCATGATTGGCGTCTTAACTTTGCTGCTAAATACATATGCAACAGGTATTATCTTATCGTTAGGTACCCAGATCCTTTTGGGTCCTTTTGGGTTAGTTTCCTTAAAAGTTTGTCTGAACTTCTGTCTTTTTACAACAGGTTTGTTCTGACTAACTTTCGGTTTAAACACAGGAACGTTCTGATCAGGACATGTGTGTTTAATATCATTCAGATGACCAAACTTAAAATGAGAATATAAGGGAGTCTTCTTAATGATAAGTTTATCAACAGGTATTGGATTTAAATCCTTTCTAGAGGAAGATTCATATCCAATTCCTTTCCTGTTGTTTCTGCTAACTCCATAGATCATTGAAGCCATCTTGCTTCTATCTATGCTTTTAGCTAGAAACTTTTGAAAACTATAGTCATATTCTTATAAAATATTTTTACATTCAGACTTAGTTTCAGATTCAGATTCTTGTTGAGCTTTTTCAAAGTTATTTTTCATTTTCAAATTGTTTTCTTTGAGCTCAGCAACTTCTGACTTTAACAGACTATTCTCATATTCAAGATTGCATTTAAGCTTCTTGCATTTGAGCTTAATATGGTTATAGTTTTTCAGGACTTATGATAAAACCTTTATAAGTTCTTCCCTAGAGAGATCAGAAAGTACCTCTTCTGAGTCAGATTCAGAATCAGATTCAGATCCAGATGTTCCTTCATCCTGATCTTCCACGCCAGCCATCAATGCCATGTTGGCACATTCTTCTTCTGACTCTGATGAAGATTCAGATGCATCTGAATCATCCCATGTAGCCATTAGAACTTTCTTTTTATGCTCAGGCTTTCTTCTTGGCTTTTCCTTCTGAAGCTTTGGGCATTCATTCTTGTAGTGTCCAGGTTCCTTGCATTCATAGAAAATAACCTCCTTCTTTCCAGATCTTTTGTGTCTAGAGGACTCTTTACGTTGATCTGGCTTCTTGAAGTTCTTGAACTTCCTCTGTTTATGCTTCTAGAGTTTGTTGATCCTTCTGGACAGCAGGGACAGTTCATCATCTTCTTCAGAAGAATACTCTTCAGAACTTTCTTCTAACACCTGCAACGCTTTAACAGATTTGTTAGACTTTAAAGCAATTGACTTACCTTTCTTTTGAGGCTCGTCTTCTTCAAGTTCAATCTCATGGCTCCTTAGAGAGTTGATCAGTTCTTCCAATGTGATCTTGTTCAGATCCTTTGCTAGCTTCAGAGTAATGACCATAGGTCTCCATCTGATTGGAAAGCTTCTGATGATCTTCTTCATATGATCAGCAGTTGAATAGCCTTTGTCCAGCACTTTTAATCCAGTTGTGAGGATCTGGAATCTAGAGAACATAACTTCTATAGATTCAGATTCTTCCATTTTAAAGGCTTCATATTTCTGGATCAGCGCCAGAGCCTTGGTCTCTTTAACTTGTGAGTTCCCTTCATGAGTCATCTTCAAAGACTCAAACAAATCAAATGTTGTTTCTCTGTTGGTAATCTTCTCATACTCAGTATGAGATATAGCATTTAATAAGATTATTCTTGCTTTGTGATGATTTCTGAACTCCTTCTTCTGAGCTTCAGTCATAGATTTTCTATCAATTTTCTTGCCATCCCCATCAGTGGGGTGAACATAACCATCAATGACTAAGTCCCAAAGATCAGCATCATAACCAAGGAAGAAACTCTATATTCTGTCCTTCCAATAGTCAAACTTCTCCCCATCAAACATAGGGGGTTTTGTGTTGATTTTATCCCTTTCTTCATATTTGTTGTTGTTGGATGTTGAAGCTTCAGCCATAATGTATCAACCAAAAAATATCAAGAGTTTTCTCACTGGATCTTTTCTATTCACGGTGAAGTGATAGCACACACAGAACCAGAGCTCTGATGCCAACTGAAGGTGAGAAAATACTTAGAAGGGGGGGTGAATAAGGATTTAGAAAATATTATGGCAATAAAAACACAAGGATTTTTATTCTGGTTCGTTGAACTCAACTAATCCAGTCCACCCTATCAAGAGTGATTTACCTTCTCCATAAGGACTTAATCCACTATAATCAAATTGATTACAATATCAACCACTAAGAACAATTGTCTTAGTCTTCTCAAGAACTACTGACCACAACTTGGTCTTCTCAAGGAACTTTTACAATCAAATGTAAACTAAACAAGTGTTTGAAATGCTTCTAAGAAAGCTATATCACAACTGTGATTTACAGTTAAGTTTAAGAACGTATGAAACTATTCAACAAAGAAATATATTTGGTATGAAAGCTTTGAGAGAGTTTTCAATGAATTTGTCAAAATACGTCAACTAAAGAAAGTTGTTGAAGGCTTGCTTATATAGACAAAGAAGTCCAAGACGTTGCAAGCTTGAAGACCGTGTACTGCAAAGTAGTTGTAGCCTTTTGTCTTCACATCACTTGACCTTTCCTAGAAGTAGAACGTTCAGAGAAATCCTTTTTGCCTGAGTTCTTGGTGTCTAGCATGAAAGAGGAAAGAGTCGTTTGGCATAACCAACGGATATAACTTTAAATAATCTTCTTCAACAAGTTTCTATTTCACAGCAATCAACATCAGAGCCTTGAGTGATCAGAGTCTTGATGTCATCAGAGTTTGTTGTATCAGAGTGTTGCAGTAAGTGTGCTTCAACGTGAGTAATAGTCATAGCAGAGTTTGGAGATCAGATCCTCAGTACTTGCAGCGAACAGTACTATCAGAGTCTTCTGAAAAACAATGCTTGAAACTCTTCATACAAAGTCTTCAGACTATGCTTCAGATGCTTCTGTAGCTTCTGCATCAGAGTCTTCTGTAGGCAATGCTCAGAGTCTTCTAACGAGATGCTTCTGACGCTCAGAGCCTTGCGTAGTTCAATGTTCAGATCCATTTTTGCCTTCAGAAGAATATTAAATTTAATATCTGCAGCAAAAATACTTGAACAAATTTAGAGTACATAATTTCTTAATACAAAATTTCATTAGTGTTATCATCAAAACATAGAGATATAACTAAGAACCAATATGTGTTCTAACAATAAACCCTTTAGGTTCCCGTACCTTTAAACCAATGACATACTACGTCCGTTCTACCGCAAACAGGTAACTCTTAAGTCTCCAATGGTCGAGCAACATACACCTAACTGCTAGAATGCGTACGCTAGTATCGTCAACCTTTTCTCTCACTCCCGTGTGATCGAGAACACCCGGTTTACCCGTAGTTAGCCTGAACTACGTTTTGCTATGATTTCTCATGCCAGATGAGAATACGTAGGCACAAGAAGACGATGTCTTGGCGAGCAAAATTCCCTCCGTAGTTAGTCGAACTACATTGACTCTGACTTTCCCATTGCACGAGGGAATACGTAGGCCCAGAGCGGCGATGCTCTGTCGAGTCACTTTCCTTTTCTTTTGTCCCTGAGACCTTTAGCGTAGATAGTTTCAATCACCCTTTTAGATAGACAACCAAGCGTGGATCCCATCGAGTACGACGGACGTGAGGGGTGCTAATACCTTCCCCTTGCGTAACCGACTCCCAAACCCGAGACATGGTTGCGATGACCAATCTTATCCCATTTTCGTCAGGTTTTCTCTGCTCCTTTCCTTTCCATCGTTGGGATAAATAACGAACGGTGGCGACTCTTCTGTCATGGCTGACACCTTTTTTCGCAGTAGCGATACCCCTCAATCACAACAGTGGTAAAAACAGATTATTAAAACGTAGAAGACACTATTCAAGGACAATACTTGATCTTGACTAAAAGCTTCAATCAAGAACAATACACTCGCGCTTAATAGCTTAGAGTGGACAACTTACAACTCAAAGACTCAGTCCAATTCACACATCAAGGTGATGAGAGTGAATGGCTCACAATTAACAATAACACAAGAAGATAGAAACCTTATTCCTTAAGCAACGCACTTACAACCCTAGATTCTCTAATATTTAAAATAGGATTATAAAGTCCTCTATATAGTAACACTTTGAACGGGCTTGGGTTTTAGCAAAAACTACCTCTGATTTGATAAAATCAAATCAGATAATTCTTCAAATATTTTCATAATTAACATCATAGAAATAGAACCAAATCAGATTTGATCAAATCAAATTAAATCAAACTTCAAATATTCTCAAGATTTTTTGCATGAAAATAGAATATAAGATTCCACAGTACTCTACGAATTAACTAGCAGAAGCTCTTTTATTTAAAGAAGATCTCAATGATGATTTGCACCAGCATAAATTCTTATCATAAAAGCACACAAGGTTGCACAAAAACGCAACAGATAAAACATAACATTCTCACTGAATGTTCTGTTCACAAATGTCAGGACATCATGCTTGACATCATGAACTAAAACCCTGCAACATTAAGAATAACCAACTGCAGAATGTTAAGATCATATATCAAGACATCCTATAGGACATCTTGTGATAACACCAAGTTTTACCAAAATTGTTGCCGATCATAGAACTAACATAATCAAAGAAAACCAAAGAAATCTGAATTTGCAACTAAACCATAACGAAATCGAGCAAAATGCGATGCAATCTCCAAACACAAATTTGCACCGAAGAAACTTGAGATAATCACTTGATTTGAAGAAAAAGCCAATAAAATTCCAGAAAACCAAGTAGAATTTCAAGATAATGGTGGTTAAGCTCAAGAGAAAAGCATTTCCAATGTGGAAGTTGCTACTCTTTAATGGTGAATTTGAGCTCTAATATGGTTTTGGGAAGAAGATGAAGATGAATGTGAAGAAGTTGCAGAAAATTAAAAGAGAATTGAGAGAAATGAGAGAGTGAAGAATGAAAATTGAGAGAGAATTGTAAAGCTGGTTGAAGGTCCTTGTGAAATGGTGAAGATTTTTTTTTATAGAGTGGAGGTTTGGAATTGCTAGGTTTATAATGTACTTTAGAGTTTTCTTTGGAACTAGCCTTGGAGTTAGTTGCACTTGACTCACTGAGTCGGAAGTTAACTCAGTTAGTTAGGTAGTTAAATCGGTAGCAATCCCAATGTAAGTTCAAATCAAAGGGTTCTCATGCTTAAAAATGAAGTTACATGGTGGTCTTGATTCAAAGTGATGTATTGGAGTAAATGTTTTGGAATGTCTTGAAAGGTCTTGAACTGTATAGAGATGTCTAGAATGTTCCACACAACGCGAGAAAGTAGACCCCAAAATAGTATAGGGAAAGTTGTTGTCATAAAAAAATGTAGCAAAATCTGTTTTTTTTTTTTTGCACAGGGTAATCGATTACCCTACTTTGCCTAGCAAAGTGGTAATCGATTACCATAGGCAAAACTTGCCCATTTTGCTTGAAAAATGATGATGTTGCCACAACTCTGATTTTTGACCTTGTGCTTTGATGAATAGGCATAAAAACCCTTGTTTTGTGCTTATAGTGATGATGTGATGACCTTGTGAAGATGTGATTAATCGGACATGGAAAACCTGAATATTCCTGCAACAAAAACCACAAAGAAAAAGTGTTAATGCGTATGCCAGCGATGCGAATGCACATGCTTATGCAAAAGGTAAAAAGGGAGGTCAAATTTCGGGTTACGACACTTGTCCTTTTGGTTGATCATAGTCTGTATGTTAAAACTAATTTCTCCTCTCCTTGTTGAGTTAATCACTTATTGGTTAATACTCATTCTTCTGGTCAATCACTGTCTGTCAGTTAGAGACTAATGATAACGTGAAAGTATATCGTTTATTTGACTCGATTTACATGAAATTACTTGCGACTATTGTTAATTTATCTTGATTTATGTTCTATTATACAGTTAATTCACTACATTATGCAAAGTATGAAGAATTTGGATTAAAAAAAGAAAAGAAGAAGAAATGGAAGGAAAAGACAGAAGAAAGAAAGAAATAGAGAAGAAAAAAAGAAAAAGCAGATTTTGTGAGTGTGATGCCCGTCACAGCCCATGACGTCCGTCACGACCATCACGATCGTCATGCCCTATCACGCTCGTCACGACCATCACGGTCGTCACAGTTCCATTACGGTCGTCATGACTCCAATATCAGAATAACGTCAAACACAGAAGTGGCCACGAGCACGTTCAACTAAATTTCTTCCTGCACTTTCTCCACTAACTGCCCACTACTGGAAGTTACTCCCACTTTCTCCATAACTCACGCATGATCTTTGGAAGTTGAGAAATGAAATATCTCCTATAAATAGGCCAGAGATTCACAGAACCAGGGGGGGTGGGTTCTACATCACGAAGGGCTGCCAAAGTTCTATTCAAGCTATTTTTCTTGTTTCTTTTATTTTCTCCCTTTTTTTCCTTTAGTTTAGAACATTGTAATTTCTTTCTGCAATTTTATTTCGCCAAAGTAGAATCCTGCCGACATTGTGGAGGGACTACTCTTCAATTTCAGTACTACTTTCCAGGTTCTTATTAATTGAATTATTACTTTATTTTCTGTCATAATGCATATTTTATTACTTTGTTGCTTATGTTTATTTCCGTTTGCATTAATTATCATGTCTAGCTAAATTAGTTTTATCGATATGTAATCGAATTAGTAGGATGGGATTCGATAATACCCGGTGCACCTTCCCTTCTTCAAACACCTTTCTGGCTGTAGTTTTTAATCAAAATCTTCTAAATAAACCTTCGTCACGAAAGAGAGAAATTATTTACAGTAGTTTTGCCCCGAAAGTGGGAAATTCATTAAGGCACGAGCCGACACGCGAAAGCTGGGGTTCAAACCGGATAGTAAGAACTAGACATTAATTTTAAACACAGGAAAAGTGCTTTAAAAGAAATCAAAATTTATTTGTTTTCAAAAAGTAGTTTAAACCCCGAATGGGACTGCGAGAGCGTACATTCCGCCTTAGAATTATGACCCGAGTCAACAACCATCGTGAGGCAAAGGTCTTTAAACGAGTATTTTCTCCTGAAAAGTGTTTGCAAAGACTAAAAAGCACCGGCGACCTGTCGAATCCCCAAAAACTAAAGCATTACATACCGATATCCCTTTACCGCTCTTCCATAAACCAATAATCTTTATTTCCGTTGTATTTAATTTCATTCGAATTTAACTTTCCTAATTCCATTAGCCTTAGCTTTACGCCGCGACAATAGATAATGGTAGGTTGACATTGGTCTCTGTGGGTTCGACGAAATCTTTTATATTACTTCGATATTTCTGTGCACTTGCGGACGCATCAAGTTTTTGGCGCCGTTACCGGGGACCAACAGTCAATATTGTGATTCTGTTGTTGCATAGTATAGACTAAGGCACTCTTATCTAAATCACTATGTATAACCCATATTTCCCTTATAACTACCACCCCCAATATTTTGAGGAACCACAAGATCCGCTTAAATCCGACCTCGAAATATTATTAGAAGATTTTAATACAACGCATTCTCACCCAGAGTCCCTCTACCATGACCACTCCCAATATTTTGAGGAACCGCAAGATTTCGATACATCCAACATTGAACTATTACTAGAAGAACTCGATGCGATGTTTACTCACTCTAGGATAAAATCTATGATGGAGCACTTTGTGGAGACACAAACTCTCCAAAATGAAGATTTTAGAAAATAACATCTCTAGATTAATGAAAATCTTAAGCAGATGAGCGTTATGGTCGATTCCCTCGCAGCTCACAGCGAGACTTTGGAGATTCAAACCTCTCTGCTTACACTAACACCTCTAGGACCTCTCCCAGAAGGATATGTGAATGTTGTAACAACCATTAATGAAGAACGATTAGAAAATCCTAGGGGGAGTGATCATGAGTCTGAGGAGAGTTTTGGTGAGAAAAGCATAATTATTGAGAAAAATCCACTGACACCACCCGAAAGGGAGGTTGTCAAAGAGGTAGAGAAGGAATCACATATTGTTGCTCCTCCTCCTTATACCCCACCTATTTCTTTCCCACAAAAGACTGTGGAAGCTAAGGTAGACTCCAAATCCAAAACATATGTGGAGGTATTGGAAAATATCCACACCAATACACCTTTGTCTAAGGTCCTTCATAAGAAAAGAAAATTCGAGGACCATGAAACTAGGGTCATCATTACTGTTAAAAGGGTAAGATTAACTTTTGAGGTGGTGGATGAAATAACTAAGCCCAAATTTGAAAAACTGATACTCAGGATAGATCCAGAACCTCCGCCACAAGTTCAGAACAATGAACCACCCTACAGAAGAAAGAAAAGAAAAGGTGAGGGGTATGAGAGATGGCTTGATAAGTGGCCATGGAAACCGAAGCCTATTCAAAGTTTGATCGAGGAACCATTCTTGAAAGTACCACCATGAGTACTTGCACTCCTTGGCCGTCGAGTTATTGACGTTAAACAAAGCATTGTGTGGGAGGCAACCCATAAGGTCTTTATTTTAATTTGTTTGTTTAAATTTGCAGAAAATAAAGAAATGTATCGCATGTTACGCTTTAGCTATATCTGAGAAGATGAGTTATGCCCACGGACATTCTACGAGTGTCGCTGCTGGTGAGGACATTGATGATGAGTACTTCCTCTGGAAGCGAGCAACATGATGAGCTGGTTCGAGAATTACACAAACGAAGGTATCTCAAAATGCCTGCCGCCGAAGTAGAAGTGATCAACGAAGACATTGACATCAAGAGCAGGATCATAGAGGGTTTAGCATGCAATAGCATTCATACATGTTCTATCTTTCATTTTTCCACCTTTTACTAAAACATTGAGGACAATGTTTGGTTTAAGTGTGGGGGAGGAACTCTACCGCTTTCATTTTATCGCTTTTTAGTTTGATTTATTGTTTTATTTTTATTTCATACTTTTAGGAATTTTATCTGTTTTTAACATTATATCAAAGTATTTGCATGTGCTGTAACACCCATTTTAATTATTTAGTCTTTTTGTGTTATTTTATTTTGGGGTGTCCTTTGTGGGAGAACGAGTTTGAGCACGTGGGTGGATGTCCTTAAATTATAGGAGTCATTTAATAAAATGTAGAGTTTAATATTAATGTAATATAACTGATAATGATAATAATATAATACTTTATAGTAATGTGGTTATGTTATTAATCTTACTATTATTATTATTATTATTATTATTTGCATTATTATTATTAGTATTAGTATTATTAGATTAATAAGATGAAATAAGGATTTAAGGGGTATTAGAGAAGTTTTGGGAAAGGAAGAGGAATAAAACACGATAAACAGTTTTAGAGCAAGGTTAAGGAGGAAGAACAAAGAGGAGGAGGAAGAAGGCTAGGGCTGTCAGATTCTTGGGGATTCTTCGTCAATCGGAGCATTAATCGAGGTAAGGGGGAGAAACTGATTGGGATTGGTGTTTACATGAAATTGGGTAGAGGGGATTCCTTAACCCCGTAGGGATTTGATGAATATGTTTGTTATGTTGATATGTCTTTGATTGTTGTTGATTATGATGAATTTCGTGTGCATGTTGAGGTGTGTATGATTGTTACTGCCATTGATGAATGAGTGCACATATTGTGTGATTTGGTGAGGTTCTGAGTAACTTCTGTAGTTTTGTTGATGGACATAGATGTGGGTTTTGGAGATAAATTGTTAGAATAATGACTAGAGTAGTGTGTACTGGTTATAGTAATGATAGGATGGGAGATGAAAGTAAAGTGATAGGCTTGGAATTGAGCAAGATGACATTGTTGGACAGTGAGGGTTTTGAGAGATTGCAGACGCTCGCTAGCACCTTCGCTAGGCGAGCTAGTAGCGAGCATTTGCTAGCAGGTTTGCTAGGCGAGTGAGGTAGCGAACCCTTCCAGTAGTTATTGTCTGCCTTCGCTAGGGAGTTTGCTAAGTGAGCAGCTAGCGAGCGTTCGCTAGGACTTCGCTAAGCGAACGAGCCAGCGAGCGTGACAGAAAGTGACGTTTTGATATTTTGCCTTGTGACCTCGTTTTATAGTATCCATTGAGTTGTGACCAGTATAGATATGGTGATTAGTGGTAAAGAGTGTATATGGACATTAAAAGGTGAAATTATGTAGTGATTGAAGTTAATTGAAATAAGTAGATTGGGGGTGTGAGATATGTATGGGGTATGGTGATGGGATCAGGGGGATCGTGTGACTTTAATTAAAATAATTAATTGATGAACAATACGTATGTATGATGTGTGGTGATGTGATCAGGGGATCGTGTGCACGTAACGTGCTTGAGTTATTTGTTGTGCATTTGGTGTTATGCATATCATGGTGTTTGGTGGGACGAATCATTACTCAGGAGGAATGTATGTGATTCATCCGTACTCCCTTGCGGAGAATGGTGGGGACAGATCATGGCCAAGGACGGGTGTATATGATCTATCCGGGGTTCGATTGAATGAACCAATGAGTCGGTACCGCATACATGGTGTTGAGTTGCATAATTGGATTATGGTGTGTTGTGTTGATGATGGACAGTAGGTCGTGTTTGATGAATGTTGGGAGATGAATTATATGATTTCTACCTTTATTTCATGTACTGTATTACCAAATATTTTGATCATGTTTTCTCACCCCTTTGTTGTTGTTGTTGTGGTATGTGCTTCTTCAGAAGTACAAATAATCCAGGTACTTAGCTATCTTGGATAGAGGTGTGCGAGTCGAGTCTTAGGATGCTCTGATACGTAGCACGGGACTTGGGCATTTTCTTTAGATTTAGTTGAACTTGTTTTACTTTCCTGTGACGTATCACGTGTTGGTGAATTTTATTAATGAATGTTTTCATGTATTGGCGGATGGCCGAGGTTAATGAACTAATGAATATTTTCCGCTATTTTGTTTTGAAAACCTTCTAATGAAGAGTATGTTGAGTTATGCGATGTGATATCCCACTTTAGTGGAGAACTCTGATGTTTATTTGAATTAATCGTATTTTATTTTAATTCGGGAAATGGGGTGTTACATGTGTTGTCGAGTCTTTATGCGTGGTTTTCACTTGTTATTCAATTTCCCCATAATTTCAAAAATTTTAAAATTTTAACCTCCAACAATTATTTGCTTCGATTCATGACATGGTACTCTGAGAGTATATAGGCTGTTCATGCTATGTTAGAAAAACTTGGGGAAGTTTCGATAAAATCGATATCATCCTGACACCCTTAACCCCCTAAATATGCAAAATCAATTTGAGTACCCATTATACCGAGACCTTAAAGCTCCAGTATTTTAGTAATTCCTAAGTAGTTTATTTAAGCACTCAGCACCATCCTAAACACACTAAGTAAGAAACTGATGCAAATAAGTGTATGATCTCTAGTTTAAAATGAGAAATTAAGAAGAAGAAAAAATTATTATGAATAAAAAGACATGTTCCTTCTAAGTTAGGTGCTCCTTACCCGATCACTTAGCCCAACGGTACAAACTCTTTAAGTTTAATTGATGCTTAAGCATATTTGCAGAGAAAATGAAATAACAATGAGATCATAGTCACTAACAGGTTTACTTGCCATGAATGTGTAGGGGATAACGGGCTTAATGTGATTGCACTAGAATGAAATGGGGTGAAAGAGAGCATGAGATATAGGTTGAGTTATAATGGCATGATTTAGGTTGGTCTGCATGAGTAGGGAGTTTTTGAAATTGTGTCGTTACGGTATCCTTGGTATTGATATTTAGTACCTGTCGATCTAATATTAGCCTAGCAACCACGTATGATTAGAGTCTCACCGTGTCTTTGTTTTAAATTATGCTTATTTTCTTTTACCGTGTTGGTTGATTGCTTGAGGATAAGCAATGGTTTAAGTGTGGGGGTATCTGATAACGCGAAACTATATCGTTTATTTGACTCGATTTACATGAAATTACTTGCGACTATTGTTAATTTATCTTGATTTATGTTTTATTATACGGTTAATTCACTACATTCTGCAGAGTATGGAGAATTTGGATTAAGGAAAGAAAAGAAGAAGAAATGGAAGGAAAAGACAGAAGAAAGAAAGAAATAGAGAAGAAAAACAGAAAAAGCAGATTTTGTGAGTGTGACGCCCGTCACAGCCCATGACGTCTGTCACGACCATCACGATCGTCATGCCCTATCACGCTCGTCACGACCATCACGGTCGTCACAGTTCCATTACGGTCGTCATGACTCCAATATCAGAATAACGTCAAACACAGAAGTTGCCATGGGCACGTTCAACTAAATTTCTTCCTGCACTTTCTCCACTAACTGCCCACTACTGGAAGTTACTCCCACTTTATCCATAACTCACGCATGATCTCTAGAAGTTGAGAAATGAAATATCTCCTATAAATAGGCCAGAGATTCACAGAACCAGGGGGTGGATTCTACGTCCCGAAGGGCTGCCAAAGTTCTATTGAAGCTATTTTTCTTGTTTCTTTTATTTTCTCCCTTTTTTTCCTTTAGTTCAGAACATTGTAATTTCTTTCTGCAATTTTATTTCGCCAAAGTAGAATCCTGCCGACATTGTGGAGGACTACTCTTCAATTTCAGTACTACTTTCCAGGTTCTTATTAATGAATTATTACTTTATTTTCTGTCATAATGCATATTTTATTACTTTGTTGCTTATGTTTATTTCCGTTTGCATTAATTATCATGTCTAGCTAAATTAGTTTTATCGGCATGTAATCGAATTAGTAGGATGGGATTCGATAATACCTGGTGCACCTTCCCTTCTTCAAACACCTTTCTGGCTGTAGTTTTTAATCAAAATCTTCTAAATAAACCTTCGTCGCGAAAGCGAGAAATTATTTACAGTAGTTTTGCCACGAAAGTGGGAAATTCATTAAGGCATGAGCCGACACGCGAAAGCTAGGGTTCAAACCGGATAGTAAGAACTAGGCATTGATTTTAAACACAGCGAAAGCGCTTTAAAAGAAATCAAAATTTATTTGTTTTCAAAAAGTAGTTTTAACCCCGAATGGGACTGCGAGAGCGTACATTTCGCCTTAGAATTATGACCCGAGTCAACAACCATCGGAGGCAAAGGTCTTTAAACGAGTATTTTCTCCTGAAAAGTGTTTGCAAAGACTAAAAAGCACCGGCGACCTGTCGAATCCCCGAAAACTAAAGCATTACATACCGATATCCCTTTACCACTCTTCCTTAAAACAATAATCTTTATTTCCGTTGTATTTAATTTCATTCGCATTTAACATTCCTAATTCCATTAGCCTTAACTTTACGCTGCGACAATAGATAATAGTAGGTTGACATTGGTCTCTGTGGGTTCGACAAATCTTTTATATTACTTCGATATTTCCGTGCACTTGCGGACGCATCAACTAACTCCTTTCTCTTTTAGGTTAACCATTGTTTATCAATTAACACACCGCCCCCCAGAGAGCCAAACACCTTCTCTTGGTTCAATTTTCTCCTTTTTCTGGTTAATCATAGTCTGTCTGTTAAAACCAATTTCTTTCCCCGCAGAGTCAATCTATTTTCTCCTTTTTCTAGTTAATCACAGTCTGTCTGTTGACACCAACTTTTCTCCCTTCAGAGTCGTAATCTTCTTTTTCTTCGTTTAATCACAACCTACCTGTTAATATACTGAATCCCCCAATGTATCTTTCTTTATCTCGACTCAATTCCTTTGATCCTTTATTCTCTTGATTTTGACACCATTCATTTGCATTTCTTTCTTGGTTTTAACCCCATTTATTTTGTCTTCCCGAGTAGAGTATTTCTACCTACCTTCTTTCGCTCTTAGTTTTGACATCGTTTTCCTTTTCTTTCTCCGTCCTAGTTCCCCGAACTACGGAACTCTGACTTCTTCATTGCACTATGTGGATACGTAGGCACAAGATCACGAGATCTTGGCGATCTACCTTCTACCTTCTTCCGTTCTTCTTCCTCTTTCCTGGTTTCATGAACTACGGAGCTCTGAATTCCTTATTGAACTATGAGGATACGTAGCACGAGGGCCCCAATCCTCCGCGAGCACTTTCTTCATTTTTTTTCCTTTCCCTTTTTAGCTAGTAGCCTTTAGATAGATAACTCATCCAAGCCTAGAAGTAAGCAGAATGGTTCCCGTCGAGTACGACAAATGCATGAGGTGCTAATACCTTCCTCTCGCATAACCAACCCCCTTACCCGTTTCTTTTCCCATTGGGTTTTATCGATATTTTCCCTGTTCTTTGGGACTAAATAAAGTTCGGTGGCAACTCTGTTGTATATTTGAATGTGTGATTCACTCAGATATAATCTCACTAGCTTCAATTGGTCCTTACTATATCATGAAACGAGTAGGAGAAGTATCCTACAGAGTTGCATTATTGTCGTTTCTTTCAAATCTTTATGATGTCTTTCATGTGTCTCAGTAGAGGAAGTATATGAAGGTGAGAAAATACTTAGAAGGGGGGTTGAATAAGTATGAAGATTAAAACTTAGAAATAAAAACTCAAGTATTTTTATCCTGGTTCGTTGAACTCAACTACTCCAGTCCACCCTTCCTAGAGTGATTTGTCTTTATCAATCAAGAATTTAATCCACTATTTAATCAACTGATTACAATAGTTAACACTTAGAACAACTGTTCAAAGTCTTCTCAAGAACTACTGATCCTAACTGGATCTTCTTAAGGTTTACAATCAAATGTAATACAAATACAAGTGTTTAAATTGCTTCTAGAAAGCTTTATCACAACTGTGATTTTTCACTTAAATATTAAGAACAAAGAAATTAATTCTTGAAAGAATGTGAATAGTATGAGAGCTTTGAATATTGATTTCTTTTGGATAAAACGTCAAGTGAAGAAGATGGGTGAAGACTTGCTTTTATAGGCAGCTGATCCAAGGTGAGCTTCACGTTGAGAAAAGTGTCCAAAACGTCTGAGCCTTTTTGTCTTCACATCAAGTGACCTTTCCTAGAAGAAGAAAGCACAGATAAATCCTTTTTGTTTGTGTTCTTGTGTCTAGCATAAATAAGGAAAGAGTCGTTTGGATCATTCCAACGGATATAATCTTTGAATGAATCTTCTTCAATTTTTAGCAAATTTCATCAGAGTCTAATTTGATTAGAGCCTTCTGATGTTGATCAGAGATTTGTTGAATCAGAGTCTTCTGCAGCAGGTGTGCTTTTAGCATGTTTAAGATCAGAGCATATTTGAGTCAGATCCTCAGTACTGGCAACTTTAGTACTTTCAGAATCTTCTGTAGTAACTATGCTTTGAAAACTCTTCATACAGAATTCTTCTTTGGTTCAGATGCTTCTGACTTGCTTCAGATTCTTCTGGAGCTTCTAATTCAGATCCTTCTGGAGCTTCTGCTTCAGAATCTTCTGGAGGCTACGCTCAGGATCTTCTGTTGGCAGCAATCAGAATCTTCTAATGGATGCATCTGGCGCTTCAGAGTCTAGCAAATTTCTTATGTTCAATTCTGATTTGCTTCTGGAGTGTTAATTCCTTTACTATCTGCAGTAAAACTCTCAAGCAAATTTTAGAGTATATAATTCTTAATTACAAAATTTCATAATAGTTATCATCAAAACATAGAGATATTATTAAGAACCAATCTGTGTTCTAACAATCTCCCCCTTTTTGATGATGACAAAAAACATCAGAAATTTTGTTTAATTGAAAATATAATAATTATAACTCCCCCTGAGATGATGAATCTCCCCCTGAATTAAATACAAATAAGGAATAGAAACTTCCCTTTTGTCTTGAGTAATTTTCAGAGTTAGAGTTTGATAATTGTCAAATGATTTGAGAGTCTCAGAGTTTCTTTTACAGAGTGTACTTGTCGAATGTTTTGAAATACTCAGATTTAATGTTAGATAAAATAGATATGTCTGAAGTTTTATTCTGGTGAAGTTTAATTAAACAGTTCAGATCTATATTTTCTCCCCCTTTTTTGTCATAAGCAAAAAGTAAAAACTTTAAAAAGACAAATAAAAGGAAACAGTAAATGAGATAAATCATGTGGAGAAAACTTTGAAACATTCATTCAATTCAGTTCATAGCAAGAGTACATGCATCAGAAGATATTCAAAATACATAAGCAAACATCAGATGCAAAAACATCAGAATGAAAAAAAAATGAAAAACTAAGAGTGTTTTGACAAAAGCATCTTCAACAGATCCGTGATCTCAGAAGAGGACTGTTTTTGTTTTGACATCCACTTAGCCATTGTTTCATTCTTCTGATCCTGTTGAGACATCCACTGAGTCATGTCTTCAGACTTTTTATCCTGTTTTGCCATCCATGACTTGATTTCTGATTGACCAGCTTCCAGAACAACAATCTTATCCTCAAGATCTGGATGTTCTTTCTTAATCTCAGATGAGGAAGGTTGAACAGTTTCTGAAGCTTGAACAGAATCAATTTCCATAGGATCTCTAGAGCTTGGAGCAGTAGAGCCAGAAGGATGTTCTATCAGAGTCATGGCCAGAGGGTTGTCTTCAGATGCAGATTCAGTATTCTCTTCTGATGATGGAGGAGCATCTGTAAGAAGCAGTGGTCCAGATCTCTTGACAGTCCAGAACAGACTTCTTGCAGCTTCAGCAAATCTGAGCTTCGCATCATCAGAACATATGTTCTTCAGATTTGATGCTACAATGTTGAATCTGTTGATGAATCCATTCCAGATGACATCAGATTTTGTTGCATCCATTGTTGCTAAACACTTCCTCTGTACAATACCTAAATACATCTGTATTTCTTGCAAAAAACATGTAAATAAATGATCAACGTTTAGTCTAGGTCTGGGGTGTAACAGAGTCTCCAAGGTAATTGGCTTTGGTTGGGGAGTGGGTGGAAATAAGGATTTCTGAATGGAGATCAAAGGAGGAGGGTAGTATGGTATGAAAGGAATTTCAGAGGATTTGACAGGTTTTGATCTGTTTAAGACATTCAACAGATTAGGTTTTGCTTTGGTGTGATAGGAAACCACATCAAAGGGTTTATTAGAGTAAGGTTGGAAAGCAGATGTTGCAGGTTTATCAGAAGCAGCAGGTTTATCAGATGAAACAGGTTTAGCTGAAGTAACAGCTTTTGCAGATTTAGAAGAGTATGATATTGTAGCTAATGAACCTACTTCTGACATGGATTGAATATAGGTTAGAAGAACAGATGGTAAAGTGATTGTAAGTTTGGGTTTTAAAGGAGTGATAGGGTCAGATGGTTCAACTCTGTCATAGAAATCTTTGAGTTTGAAACCATAGGAAAGGTTGTGAAGATAAGATGAAAATTGTGCGCACGAGGCAAAAGGTACAAATGGTCTTGGTGTAGATGTTGGGATTGGATTTGGAATGAGGATTTCAGATGATGGTGTAGGTGTGGGAGTAGGATCTGGAATAAGAACTTTAGAAGATACAAGGGGTTCTGGTTGGTTTACCTCAGAATCTCTGTGAGAGGGGGATATTAGAAAATCTGGGTGAATGTCAGATTCTGAGGAATTGGATGATGTGGTTGGTGTGCAAGAAGTAGAGGACACTTGAAAGACAGTTTTCAGAGGTGTAACATCTAGAACTTCTGTCTCAGGGATGTTGGTTCCAGATGGGTTGGTTGATTCTGAAGGATTTTCAGAAGGTTTTGAAGAGGGTTCAAACGTAGGTGGTTCTGATGTGATTGGTTCAGAGGTAACTGGAACAGATGCAGTGGGTGCAGATGTGTTGGATGGTGGATTTTCTGATTGTGGTTATTTCTCTTGTTGTTGTGTTTGAGGTTCAGATGATTTTTGTTGTTGTTGATGTTTAGAGTCTTTTTCTTGTAGAGGTTCAGATTGTTTTTCTGGTTGCTTTTCTGATTGTGGTTTTTGTGGTGCAGATGGTTTTGGAATTTGTGGAGTCTGAATTTGTGGTTTTGTTGTTGTTGGTTTTGGTACAGAGGATTGTTTTACAGGTGAGGTTAAAATAGGATTAGATGATTTTTGTGGGGATGGAACAGAAACATGAGGTGGAGCAGTAACAGATTGATTTTGTGTAGAGGGTGGTTTTGGAATAGACTTAACAGTTGAATCATTTATAACAATAGTATTTGCAGAAGATACAGAAGATTTTGTACCTTTAATTTTGATGCGTTTAGCAGTAACAGAAGGAGTGTCTCCAGATTCTTTCCTCTTTAGCAGCTTCTATGGCTTCTCAGCAATCTTGGGCTTCTTCTGAACAGGTGCAACTTCTGCTTCTGATTGAGTCCTCTTTCTTGGTGTCTCTTCTACTACAACAGGCAATGGTTGCCTTGCTCTCTTTATAATATATGCAGGAATAGGCTTTCCTTCTGCCTTGTAATCATCAATATATCTTACTATAATTTCCCTTGGTTCTTCAGCATAGAACAGAGGGTAATCATCTACAGGGGTTCTCTTCTGACTCAGTTTAGTAATGTTCAGCTTCTTGGGTGCTGTTGTGAGTTCTTCTACTATTTTTAGTCTCTGAAGACTTTTGGCATTCAGAGGCTTTCCAAGAATGAATTCCAGTTCTTCTGTGACTCCAGCAGCATACAGAGCAATTATAAGTCCATTTTCTGTTAGAAGATATGAGATTAACCTTCCAAAAGGAATCCAGGTTCTGATCTTCTGACCTTTTTCTTTCACATATTCTCTAGAGGCATTTATATGATTCCATAAGTGCATAAAAAGAATATATGGAAGATATACCTTTGTGCTCTAACTTAAGCAATACATAAAGTAGAGTTGTTCATTGTTGACATAGTCTAGAGAGTTTGTAGACTTTCTGTGATGAATGCATCCCATGAAAATCTTAGCCCAGATCTTGTATTCAGGCTTCAGATCTTTGAACTTATTATAAGTTTATCCAGCAGTCATCACTTCTTCATATACTTCATCCATATCAACACGCCCAGCTGGCAAGTGTGATACTCCATATGTTTCCTCATATCCAATGAGTTTTCTAATCAGATCTTCCGTGATGATTATCTCTTTTCCCAGAACAGAAGATAAAATGAACTTAGGGTATACAGAAGCATGTATCCAGAATTCTTTTACCAGAAGGGGGTAGACTGGTCCAAAAAGTTTGTCAAAATACTTCACCCATCCTTGAGCATCTATAATGGAGCGAAATTCAAACCCATTCTTAGCCAGTGAATCAAATTTCACCATTGATTCACAGAGAACCTCCAGTTTTTCAACAGGTGTTAGCAATGTTCTCTTTGGAGGCGTATAAGGAGTTACACCCATATTAGCAGAAGTCACTGCAACCATGGTAGATTGAAACTGTGCAGCAGTTGATGATGAAGTTGCCATTGAAGATGAGTTTGTCAAACGCTTAGGGTTTTTGTGAAGAGAGAAGAGAAGACAGAAATGCATAAAAGGTTTGAGATGAGAAAAGTGTGAAAATGATGAGAGATGATGTATTTATACTAATCACTTAGGCATACAAACAGTCAGAAGAAAGCACGTTCACACAAAGCATTTAATGAAAAAGAATAAAATCATTTCAAGCATTTATTGATTCTGACAATTTGGGGGGAAAATCAAGATTTTCACTATTCAAACTTCACCTCAAACGTCTCTTCAGTAGTGTACACGCCACCTTTGCAGATTTGGAGTGACACGTGTTTGCTTGCATGTGTTTCTAAATTCTCTTGAGAAATGAAACGTTAGCCTACGTTCAGATCCTCTGAGGATTGTTAGTTCAGAGTTTCACAAGAAAATAATTGAAGAAAATGAATAAGTAATCAGAAGAAATACTTCAGAGCATTAAGCATTATTGCATCTGTAAAATTTGCTTCTGACTAATATTATTCTGGACAAAAATCCATACCAATATTTTTCAGAATAAATTTGAATCTATCTTCAACAAGGGGTTTTGTGAAAATATCTGCCCATTGATGATTTGTATCAACAAAGGCCAAATTTATGATTCCCTTCTGAACATGGTCTCTGATGAAATGATGCTTAATTTCTATATGTTTTGCCTTAGAGTGTAAAATGGGGTTTTTAGACAAACATATAGCAGAAGTATTATCACAGAAGATAGAAATGTTACTTTCAGATATCTGATAATCTTCTAGCTGACTTTTCATCCAGAGCATCTGCGTGCTACATCCAGCAGCAGCAATATATTCTGCCTTTGTGGTTGATAGTGCAATTGTGGGTTGCTTCTTGCTGTACCAAGAGATTAGATTTCTTCCTAGAAATTGACAACTTCCAGAAGTACTTTACCTTTCCACTCTGTCTCCAGCGTAGTCAGCATCACAAAATCCAACTAATTTGAAATCATCAGATTTTCTGTAACACAAACCCACATTAGAAGTACCTTTCAGATACCTTAGAATCCTCTTGACAGCTGTCAAGTGTGATTCTCTAGGATCTGATTGGAATCTAGCACACAAGCATACACTAAACAATATGTCAAGTCTAGAAGCAGTTAAGTAAAGAAGAGATCCTATCATACCTCTGTAGAGTTTCTGATCTACTTTCTTACTTACCTCTTCCTTGCCAAGTGAACTAGTTGGATGCATGGGAGTCTTTGCCAGCTTACTATCAGTCATGTTAAATTTCTTCAGAAGTTCTTTAACATATTTGGTCTGATGTATGTAAGTGCACTCTGGAGTTTGATTGACTTGAATTCCTAGAAAGAATCTCAATTCTCCCATCATGCTCATTTCAAATTATGCCTGCATACATTGAGCAAACTCCTTTCCCAGCATAGTATTGGTAGATCCAAATATTATATCATCCACATAAATTTGACAAATTAGAAGATCTTTCTTAAATGATTTACAAAAGAGTGTTGTGTCCACTTTGCCTCTGATGAAATTTTTCTCCAGAAGAAAATTGCTCAATCTCTCATACCAAGCTCTAGGAGCTTGTTTTAAACCATATAGAGATTTCTTTAGTTTGAAAACATGGTCTGGAAATTTTTCACTCTCAAAACTAGGAGGTTGGTGGACATAAACTTCTTCTTCTATAATACCATTTAGAAAGACACTTTTAACATGCATCTGATACAGAGTGATGTTATTTTGTGCAGCAAATGAAATAAGAAGGCGTATAGATTCTAACCTTGCCACTGGAGCATAAGTTTCAGTGTAATCAATACCTTCTTGTTGACTGTACCCTTGAGCAACAAGCCTTGCCTTATTTCTTTCAACTTCTCCTTTCTCATTTAGCTTATTTCTGAAGACCCATTTTGTTCCAATTATATTGAATCCTTTTGGTCTTTGAACTAAATCCCACACATCATTTCTGGTGAATTGATTTAACTCTTCTTGCATGGCAATAATCCAATCATTGTCTTGCAGAGCTTCATCTACAGAAGTTGGTTCAATTACTAACACCAGTCCAAATAATGATGCTTCAGATGATCTTAGAAAGGATCTTATTCTGATGGGATCATCCTTCTTTCTAATAATAACATTCTCTGGATGAGAAGCTTTGATTCTAGAAGATGATCCTCTAATAGTTGATTCTTCAGAAATGTTTAAATTGTTCATTTGAGAAGTTAAAGGAATAGCATCTGGCGTTGCTTCTGGTTCCTTCACTTGAGCTTTGTCTGCCTCTGAGCCTTCAGAGTCTGTGAAGATTACTTCTCTATCTGCAGAGTTTTCAGACTGCTTTGGCTTTTTATTGCCAAGCTTATCATCAAATCTAACATGAATAGATTCTTCCACAATCTGTGTCTCAGTGTTGTATACTCTGTAGCCTTTAGAGCGTTCAGAATATCCAAGCATGAAACACTTCTGTTCTTTGGAATCAAACTTGTTCAGATTTTCTTTAGTATTTAACATATAACAAATACATCCAAAAGGATGAAAATATGAAATGTTGGGCTTTCTGTTCTTCCACAGTTCATATGGAGTCTTCTCCAGAAGAGGTCTTACAGACACTCTGTTCTGAATGTAACAGGCTGTGTTGATTGCTTCTGCCCAAAAGTGTTTTGCCAGATTAGTCTCATTGATCATGGTTCTGGCCATTTCTTGCAGAGTTCTATTTTTCCTCTCTACAACCCCATTTTGTTGTGGAGTTCTAGGACAGGAAAAATCATGAGCAATGCCATTTTCATTAAAATATTTTTCAAAATATTTATTTTCAAATTCACCACCATGATCACTTCTGACTTTTATAATTTTGAAATCTTTTTCATTCTGGACTTGTTTACAGAAGTCAAAGAACGCAGAATGTGACTCATCCTTGTGTTTTAAGAACTTTACCCATGTCCATCTACTATAGTCATCAACAATGACTAATCCATACTTCTTGCCTCTGATGGATGCAGTTTTCACTAATCCAAACAGATCAATATGAAGTAATTCTAGTGGTCTGGAAGTAGAAACAACATTTTTTGATTTAAAAGATGATTTTGAAAACTTCCCTTTTTGACATGCTTCACAAAGAGCATCTGAGTTGAACTTCAGATTAGGAAGTCCTCTGACAAGATTAAGTTTATTAATCTGAGATATACGTCTCATACTAATATGCCCCAATTGTTGCACCCCAAAATTTGACCAACATTTATTTACCCATCAAGTGTTTGAAGGTTGATACCTTCATCAGAAAGTTCAAGAGATCCTCAGAGAAATTAGTTGAAACCAGAGTTGTGTGCCTCATAGCTTGAGAGTTGTGGAAGCTCCTCAGATGATTCTGAGACTTTGAGAATGAACTTGAAGCTTTGAGAAAGTTTATGTGATGTCTTGATAGCCATCATGAAGCCCAGAGAAGTCCTTATGCAAGAATTCAGAAGATTCAACCATGAATGGTAGAATTAGGGTTTTGACTGGGTCAACCCTAGGTCAACTGATGATTTGGAGAAGGTTGAGACCTAATCCAAGAGCCATGAGATCAGGGAAGGATGTATTGAGATATTATAAAGAGGATTCCTAGACCAACTCATCATGATTGAGGAGTTTGAGAAGTTTTAAGTTAGGGTTTCTAAGGATTGTCAGTGAAAAAACCCTAATTTGATCCCTATCTTCCAGGCAGTTTTAGCTCAAGATGTGATTGATATCTCATCTTCCCCATAACATTAATGTTGTAGAGCTTGTTCTTAGCTTTAATTTGAGTGGTAGAAGTCCTTGATAGGAGTTGCAGAGCTCAAGTTATGGTTTTGACAAATTACAGGTCAGCTGAGGTGTGTGAATCTGGGTCCTTGAAAGTCACCCAACTTGCAGACAACTTTTGCCCTAGTAGGATGATTCCTATGATTTCTTGGTCAACATGAATGTTGAAGAGAATCTTCTTATCTTTCTATAGAGTACTAGAAGTCCTTGATAGGATTTGTAGAACTCAACTTATGGTTTGAACAAGACAGGGGTATTTTGGTCATTTGGAAGTTATAGGTCATTTTAAGCAAAGGCCATATCTACTATTTCCAAGCCTCAAATGAAAAAACTCAAAACATCAAAGTTGTTCAAAATGGGATTTTAAGCCTAGAAAAGAGGTCATGAGTTATTGAAAAAGCTTGTAGCAATGATTTACAAGATTGGGTAAAAATGACCTAAAAAAATGACTTATAAGTTAAATGAATCCAAGTTGGAATTTGGTTTGGGAGATCCACAAATCCAAAATATGTCATCCAATATGTCATTTGACTCCAAACATCATTTTAAAAACAATGGTTCAAGTAGAATTTTGATTTGAGGTCTTAAAATGGAGGTTGCTTTGTAATTTTCATTCTTGCATAATAAGGCAACTTGTAAATCTTCACATAAAGCAAAACCAAGGCTTGTTTTTCATACACTCCTTCTCAATATCTCACAAGGGGAGATTTTAAAGCAAAATGGCAAGGCTTGGCACATGAGATATGAGATATACAATGTATCACTTCATGAGAAATTCCATAACATTCTAGTTCTTTCCATGAGTTTCTAGACTATTCCATTTGTTGTTATAAAAAGAGTGAATCATAATGAGGAAAAGGTTGGTGAAAGTTGCTGAGTCCATTGGAGAGAGTGAGAGAGAAAGTGCCATTTCAAGATTTCTTCAAAATCAAGCAAGCTTCCATTTCTTCATCCACAAGCCTCATCCATCTCAATTCTTGCAAACAGAAAGGTATCCACCATTGGAGGAGCATTTGGAGAAGATTACAAGTGCCAAATCGAACTCTAACATCACTCACCATTGATACTTAACAGGTTGGTAATCTTCACCATAGACCCTTATTTAGGTGCATACTGTTAGATTGCTAGGTGTAAGGATAACATGCTAGGTTAGGTGATGATTTTCTGAGGATTTGAGAGAGATCCATGGAGTTTCATGGCAGGGTGCCATTTCTTTAAGATTCAAGAATAAGTTGTTCATGGAGTTTTAATGGATCTGTTATATCATAGTGTGGTTAGGGCAACATGTATAACACGTTCACATCATTAGATTGAAGCTCTATCGTGATTGATCTCAGAGAATTATGGTGGAACCCTAGTATTGGAGCTTTCTGTTTGAACGATTTAAGGGGTTTCAGGGAAATCTACTTGTATGGTCGTGTTCATGGTAATCAATAGCACAATTTTGCTTTTGGAATTTCTGGATTTCATCAAGTAATCATGGAGAACGAGGTTGGGGAAGAATCGTGCATGGATTCTGTTTTGGATGAAACCCTAATGACATTTGGAGACGATGGCCATCAACCGTCCGATCAGCTTCAATTTTTGACTTCTTCATCTAACCTAACGGCCACAATTTAATTCTGAAAACGGAGGGAAGACTCAACGCCAAAACGCAGCGTTCCAATTAGTGAGATGTTTTGGGCTTGCAGACTGTGATACTCACAACCCCTCGCGAAGCCCAATCCACAAATGAACTGAAAAAACATGCTATTTGCACCGTATTCATTTTATTTTTCTGTTGATTTTTCTTTTAATTTTTCTGAGCGCATGGGCCTAACCCAGATTGCTACGCGCACCCCCATATGCTCAACCCAACAGCAAATCAACTGGGCGCTTTAAGTTTGACACCCCCCATCCCCTTTAATTCAATTTCTTTTGATTTTATTTCTTTTTATATTTCTTGCATTTTATAAAATCCATATAAAATTCAAAAATGATTATTTTTCACTTCTTGTTTTTTTCACATGTTCACAATCATGTCTAGAAAAATACCAATAAATAAAATTCCATTTTATTTTTCTTTTAATATTTTTAGCATATTATTCTCTTAAATAGCCTTTTTAATTGATTTTGGTTGATACTTAATTTTGTAGGATTTATTTTAGGGCTTTCCCTTAGGATTTTTGAGCCATTCTTTTTGGCATAGTTAGATATTGAACCATAGTTCCTATAGGATTTAATTCACAATTTGTAGATTAAAATTTGATTAGTTAGATAAGCATGGTCTTAAGGGTACTCAAATTAGGGTTTTAGGTTGCATAAGTAGACTTATCAATTTTGTTTTGGGTTTTATAGGCCAAATTAGTGTATGGGGAATATATGAGTTAAGGGTAAGTATGTATAGAATCCCCTAGAATTTTACTAGAGTATTATATAGTATTTTAGTATTTTTAACTGATTTTTGAATGTATGGATAGTATGTGTGTTGCTTAAAGGCATAGTTTGTATTGTTGTGCTTGCTTTTCTTCTCCTTTGAGTGTGTGAGCTTTGAAGATTGAGTTGAAGACCTTGTAGATCATCATTGAAGACTTTGAAGACCTTGAAGTGGAGCTTAGTTAGCTTTTGTTTGTTCTGTTTATGGGATCATAAGTGCCTAGGTAGAGCTTTAGATAATATACTTCCATTCAGTAAACAAGGAGTGTCTTGTTCACCTCCTTCCTTCTCTATGACATAAAGTCCCTTAAGGGTATTCACCTCTCTCCTTTGGAGGGATTAGTGACCTTGCCCTATGTGGTAGAACTTTGAGAGAGCCTTTCCTTTTGATGTTAAGTCCTCAATGGCATCCTTTGGAAGTCAGTGAGCACTTTAACATCCTCATCTCATCTTGTTGACTGAATCTTGTTTGATGGAGCATTTGGGTTGTTGAAGATAGCAATGAAGAGTAGTGAAGATTTGATTGAAGATCTAAAAGCCATTGAAGATAGAAGCTGAAGCTTTGTAGAGGAGGATTCCTTGAAGACTTTGTGAAGATCAAGTGATACTTGAAGATCCCTGAAGATAGTGAAGCCTGAAGGTGGAGCTGATCAAAGAAGCTGAAGCTTAAGGGAGAAGATGAGTTGATACTCATGTTGTAGGATTGATACCTGGAAAGCAAGTGATCTCTGAAGTCTGAAGACTGAGTAGCTGCTGGATGAGCTGAG
The DNA here is from genome assembly GCA_963859935.3 of Lathyrus sativus. Classification (NCBI taxonomy): domain Eukaryota; kingdom Viridiplantae; phylum Streptophyta; class Magnoliopsida; order Fabales; family Fabaceae; genus Lathyrus; species Lathyrus sativus. The sequence continues at coordinate 80,673,241 of OZ012741.1, read as the reverse complement.
GCTTTCTTCTGTTTTCTTTTCTGTATTGTGTGTTTTGTCTGATTTGTCTGTTGCATTAGAATAAGTTCATCTAGAATAAGTTCAGTCTAGGAGCATGATTGCATTAGAGGTTGAGTTGCTCCCTCTGCTTGTATTGTTATTGCATGGCTTTGCTTGCGGGTATTCGGTAGAGCCCAGCTCCCTTGCCCATGTGGTTTGTTCGCCTGATGGCATTTCATTTCTTTTATCTGTATGATTGCAGTTTACTGTTTATTGCTTGATAGCATGTTGTTTACATTTCAGTATGATTACTGTTATTTCATGACTGGCTTGAGGTTGAGATGAGCTTGTGGAGGCTGAAGCCCCACACACATTTCCTCCCTCACTTGCATTGCATGCATTTTACTGTTAAGCTGGTGCTTTGTCTGTTTTGGTGTATCATTGACATGATCCCTTAGGACTCTCATTTCCTTTGATAAGGATTTGATGATAGACTTTTAGGGTGAAACCTATGCATGACAACTTCTAGGAGTTCCCTGTTCAAACCTCAACCATAGGATGAATCCATGGCATGATAACAGTAGGACTTGATAGTCTCCCCCCTAGTTGGGTCTGCTCTCTTCTCATCTCAAAACAGTTTAAGATACAGTAATCATGAATGATTTCTTTCGTACGTTACGAGCCTTAAGCTATCTGAGAAAGGATTGTGGGAGAGCTTCTTTTCCACAGTCTGGATGTTTAGTATGGTACCCTTTGGGTGACATGCGACGCATCCACTCTCAGGTCATAGTCTCTAGTGCGGTTGAAATCGCAAACACAATAAAAAAACACTTCTTTCGTAAAAGACAGGAAATAAACCGTAGTTTCCCGAACTACGTGAGCTCTGATCTCTCATGCCTGTTGAGAGTACGTAGGCACAAGATGGCGATGTCTTGGCGAGCTACCTTCCCCCATAATCCTTCGTAGGCCGAACTACATTGACTCTGATTTCTCATTCTCTGATGAGAATACGTAGGCATAAAGTGCGACGCTTTGCCGAGTCATTTTCTTTTCTTTTTCAGCCAGCCTTGATAGGTAGATAGAATATAACCAACCCGTCCAAGTAAACAAACAAGCGAGGATCCCGTCGAGTACGACGGACGTGAGGGGTGCTAATACCTTCCCCTTGCGTAACCGACTCCCGAACCCAGACAATGGTTGCGACGACCTTGTCTTACCCTTTTTCGTCAGGTTTTTCCGATTGTTTCCTTTCCCGCTCTGAGGGATAAATAACAAAAGGTGGCGACTCTTCTGTCATGCCGGCACCTTATTTTCGCGAAAGCGACACCAATCTTCTGTGCCAGACCCATTGCTCTTCATTAACAGACAAGAGGCATTTAACATTCTGAACCTTAAGTTCTGAAAGATTTATTTTATAAATGTTGTTTTTCCTCTTTCCACTAAATAGGATAGAGCCATCCTTCTGACTAATAGCTTTACAACATTTTTGATTAAAGGTAATATCATAACCATTGTCACTTAATTGACTTATGGACAATAAGTTATGCTTTAACCCTTCAACAAGTAAAACATTAGTAATAGAGGGAAGTTTACCATTTCCAATGGTGCCAGATCCAATGATCTTGCCCTTCTGGTTCCCTCCAAATTTCACATCACCTCCAGATCTAAGCTCCAGGCTTTGGAACATAGACCTTTCTCCTGTCATGTGTCGTGAGCATCCAGAGTCCAGGTACCATGATTGGCGTCCTGACCTTGCTGCTAAGAACATTTGCAACAGGAATTATTTTACTTTTAGGTACCCAGATCTTCTTGGGTCCTTTAGGATTAGTTGTTCTGAAGGTTTGTCTAAACTTCTGTTTTTCAACATAAGGTTTATTCTGACTAGCCTTAGATTTAAACACATGAATATTCTTTTCAGAGCGTGTTTGTTCAATATCATTCAAGTGACCAAATTTAAAGTGTGAATATAAAGGAGTTTTCTTGATGATAATTTTATCAACAGGTTTTGGATTTAAATCCTTTCCAGAGGAGGATTCATATCCAATTCCTTTTCTGTTATTTCTGCTAACTCCATAGATCATAGAAGCCATTTTGCTTCTGTCTATGCTTTTAGCAAGAAACTTTTGAAAGCTATAATCATATTTTTCCAAAATATTTTTGCATTCAGATTCAGTTTCAGAATCAAAGTTTTGTTGAGCTAATTCAAAATCATTTTTCAATTTTAAGTTCTTTTTATTTAGCTCAGCTACTTCTGATTTGAGAATATTATTCTCAGATACAAGATTGCTTTGACGCTTCTTGTATTTGAGCTTAATATTGTTATAGCTTTTAGTGAGTTTAGCCATTACCTCTTTAGCGTCAGAGTCAGATTCAGAGTCAGATTCAGATCCTGAAGTTCCTTCCTCCTGATCTTCTATGTCTGCCATCAAGGCTACACTGGCACATTCTTCTTCTGACTCAGATTCAGATTCAGATGAATCATCCCAGGTGGTCATCAGAACCTTTTTCTTCTTATCAAATTTTCTTTTAGGCTTTTCTTTCAGCACATTTGGACATTCATTTTTGTAATGTCCAGGTTCTTTACATTCATAACAGACAACCTCCTTTTTGCCAGATCTTCTGTGTCTAGAAGATTCTTTTCTTTGGTCAGGCTTCCTGAAGTTTCTGAACTTCTTTCCTTTATGCTTCCAGAGTTTGTTTATTCTTCTGGACAGCATGGATAGTTCATCTTCATCTTCAGATGATGATTCTTCAGAGCTTTCCTCTATTACCTGCAATGCTTTAGCAGATTTATTAGATTTTAAAGCAATAGATTTACCTTTCTTTTAAGGTTCATCTTCCTCAAGTTCAATTTCATGACTTCTTAGTGAACTGATCAGTTCCTCCAAGGAGATCTTATTCAGATCTTTAGCCATTTTCAGCGCTGTCACCATAGGTTTCCATCTGGTAGGTAAGCTTCTGATGATCTTTTTCACATGATCAGCAGTAAAGTATCCTTTATCCAGAACCTTTAGTCCAGCTGTAAGTATTTGAAATCTGGAGAACATAGCTTCAACAGATTCAGAGTCTTCCATCTTGAAGGCTTCATACTTCTGGATCAGAGCCAAAGCCTTTGTTTCCTTGACTTGAGAGTTTCCCTCATGAGTCATCTTTAAGGATTCAAACATGTCAAATGCAGTTTCCCTGTTTGTAATTTTTGCATACTCGGTGTGAGATATTGCATTCAACAATATTGTTCTGGCCTTGTGGTGATTTCTAAAGTCTTTCTTCTGAGCATCTGTCATAGATTTTCTGTCTATTTTCTTGCCATTCCCATCAGTGGGATGAACATATCCATCTATGATCAGATCCCATAAATCAGCATCATATCCAAGGAAAAAACTTTCAATCCTGTCTTTCCAATAATCAAATTTCTCCCCATCAAACATAGGGGGTTTGGTGTTGATTCTGTCCCTTTCTTCATATTTGTTGTTAATATTAGATATTGTATTATCAGCCATAGTAACAACCAAATATATATATCAAAGTATTTCTCACTAGATCTTTACTGTCACTGTTAAGTGGTAGCACACACAGAACCGGAGCTCTGATGCCAACTGAAGGTGAGAAAATACTTAGAAGGGGGGTTGAATAAGTATGAAGATTAAAACTTAGAAATAAAAACTCAAGTATTTTTATCCTGGTTCGTTGAACTCAACTACTCCAGTCCACCCTTCCTAGAGTGATTTGCCTTTATCAATCAAGGACTTAATCCACTATTTAATCAACTGATTACAATAGTTAACACTTAGAACAACTGTTCAAAGTCTTCTCAAGAACTACTGATCCTAACTGGATCTTCTTAAGGTTTACAATCAAATGTAATACAAATACAAGTGTTTAAATTGCTTCTAGAAAGCTTTATCACAACTGTGATTTTTCACTTAAATATTAAGAACAAAGAAATTAATTCTTGAAAGAATGTGAATAGTATGAGAGCTTTGAATATTGATTTCTTTTGGATAAAATGTCAAGTGAAGAAGATGGGTGAAGACTTGCTTTTATAGGCAGCTGATCCAAGGTGAGCTTCACGTTAAGAAGAGTGTCCAAAAGGTCTGAGGCTTTTTGTCTTCACATCAAGTGACCTTTCCTAGAAGAAGAAAGCATAGATAAATCCTTTTTGTCTGTGTTCTTGTGTCTAGCATAAATAAGGAAAGAGTCGTTTGGATCATTCCAACGGATATAATCTTTGAATAAATCTTCTTCAATTTTCAGCAAATTTCATCAGAGTCTAATTTGATCAGAGCCTTCTGATGTTGATCAGAGATTTGCTGAATCAGAGTCTTCTGCAGCAGGTGTGCTTTTAGCGTGTTTAAGATCAGAGCATATTTGAGTCAGATCCTCAGTACTGGCAGCTTTAGTACTTTCAGAATCTTCTGTAGTAACTATGCTTTGAAAACTCTTCATACAGAATTCTTCTTTGGTTCAGATGCTTTTGACTTGCTTCAGATTCTTCTGGAGCTTCTAATTCAGATCCTTCTGGAGCTTCTGCTTCAGAATCTTCTGGAGGCTACGCTCAGGATCTTCTGTTGGCAGCAATCAGAATCTTCTAATGGATGCATCTGGCGCTCCAGAGTCTAGCAAATTTCTTATGTTCAATTCTGATTTGCTTCTGGAGTGTTAATTCCTTTACTATCTGCAGTAAAAACTCTCAAGCAAATTTTAGAGTATATAATTCTTAATTACAAAATTTCATAATAGTTATCATCAAAACATAGAGATATTATTAAGAACCAATATGTGTTCTAACAGTATATTCCTAATTCATCTCATGTGATTCAAGTGAACGATAAGTTAGAGAGAAATTGACCATTGAGGCACCTCCCTTGAGAGTAGAGGATCGTGAAGTGAAGCACTTGAGATGCAAAGATATTGCGCTGGTGAAGGTGGTATGGGAAGCACAAGTTGGTGGAAACATGAAGTGGGAGATGGAGAGTCATATGAGGAAGTCCTATCCGACTTTGTTTCCTTCAGGTAATTTTCGAGGGCGAAAATTCTATAAGTGAGTGAGAGTTGTAACACCCCAAAATTTGATTAATTTATTTAATCAAATTATTCTTATTTTATTTAATTAATTATTAGTTGGTAAGTTTTTAATTAAATATGTATAGTGAGTTGTATGTGTATGAGGGGCATTGTTGGGGGGGGGGGGTAGTGATAACATTGGCGGGGTAGTAGAAGAGTTAGAATAATTAAAATAATTAGAATTGATATTATTTTTAATTAATTAATTAAATAAGAAAATAATGAGAATTAGTGGATTGGGGGGCTGAATTGACAAAAAGAAAAATAAAGGGAATAAGGAGAGAGAAGGAATAATACGAAGGGAGGAAAATATAACTATTAAGAAATTGAAATAATTAGATTTTTAGAATAAAAAGAGGTTAGAGTAATCTAGAGCAGTCAATACGTGAAATCATAATTTTTGTGAGAAGGAGCAATAATAAGGCTAGGGCTCGAGGAAGGAAGAACACAAATCACAAACCTTGATCAATTCAGAATTTTGCAAGGAATCTAAGGTAGGGGAAGGGTTTTGATATGGGTGTTTGGTATAAAAGGGTAGAGAAGAAAGACCTTTACTCTCATTAGGATTGTGTAAATTCTGTTTGATTTGTTGTTGTTGTGAGATAACCTGAAAAGTTGATTATTGATTATGTTATTATATGATTGTTTGTGACTAAATTCGTGTTGCATTCTTCTATTTACAAGTATGTAAATTTCTGCGATTGTTGGAAAATTAGAAGGTTTGAACAAGAGTATGAATTTGATGAAAGTGATGAATGAATTGTATGTCAAATTGCTATGATCCACGACTTGATATGTTTGCTATAACATGTTTGATTGTGATGGTATTATTATAGGTTGTTCAATTCATGTTAAGGTGTGTTTGAATGTTATAATGAGGATTATGATGATGTATGTGTGATAATGGATGAATAAGATCAAGTTCATGTGAGAAAATTGAGAACTTTTACATGCTGGGCTTGTGTCAATCGATTGCACGCGTGTTGTTTTAGAAAAATATTAGAATTTTCACTATGACAATCGATTAATGTTGGGAATTAATCGATTGCATGCACCCTAAAAGTGAAAAATTAGAAAGGCAGTGTGTAAATGGATTTAGTGTCAATCTATTGATGCTAGCCTATTTTTAAAATTTTTCTAAACTGAACCATTTTTTATTACCCGACAAGTTTTGTCGTAACTTTAATTTCGTAAGTTCAAATGGGGTGTGGTTTGAAGTGTTAGAAATCTAACGTGTATGACTATCCCATAGTGATGAATTAAGAAGCTAGATATGTACTAGAAATTATGAAAACTAGTAATTTTACTGGTTAGACAATAATTAGCAATAACGAACAAATGATTAATCGATGCAATTGAATGAGCTAATGATGAATTGATGTTAAGATGATTTAACATGATTGAATGTTGTGTGAATATGCATTTGATATGGTGCTACTGTTTGGTGATGTTATATGGTGTGAATATGATTCATCTTATTATGAAATGTACGATTATATGGTGATTAATTATGTATTGTTGGTGTGCACTGTTGTTGTTATTGGTGGATAGTAATTCAGAAGAGAGGATTATTATTCTATGTCAATGCATGTTGTTTATGGTAAGAAGAGGGGTAGTAAACATTATTATTGTTGTGTATTGATTTGTATGGACATGCATCATTGTGGTCGTGTCGTTGAAAGATGCATGTTTGCTAGTTCAGAAAGGGGGGGACTAATGCTTATCCAAAGCTCAAAGGGGGGGGGGGGGGGGGGAGGGGCTCATGGATTCAGAAGGGGGGACCCGGTTCCAGAGAGAACCAAATGTTGAGTTGATACCACATGCATAAGTGTCACGTTGTATTGTGAGTCACATTACATATATATTTGTATATTGTTGTGAGTGGATGTGAGATTATGGTGATGTTGATTGTGCATTGGATGTATGATATGTTATGTATTTCTTTACCTTTGCATTTTATACGCTCTTCATATTGAAGTTGTTTCTCACTCCTTTTTCTTAATGTTGTCCACCATGGACATCTTGCAAATACTCAGGAGTAAATTTGTTATTATGTGTGGAAGGTGGCTTGTTGAAGCTACTCTTCATTTTATTTATCGCTTTTTTAGCACATTAGTGGTTTTAGTGCTCTGATCTTGTAACATCAGAAACACGGTGTTTGTTATGCTTTTGAGTTAATATTGATTTTGGTGTTTAAAAGTTTGATACCTTATTTAGGAAGTTTAAAGTGAAATTGTTATGAAATGATTTTTCCGCAGCGTGTTGTCACATGTTTTTGATGAGTTTCGGATAATGGTCGTTGGTGACAACTTAAATAGTCGAATAATATTTTTATATAAGTTTCGGAGTTTAGAGTGTTACATTTGTCGCACTAGAAGACGAACCTGCAGTTGTCAGCCAAAATATGAACGATTTGTCAGAAGAATCCAACCAACAATGTTGTTGTTGTAACCCAAACTTTTTTTTATCTTTCAAAAATGATCCAAAGGACATAGGGAGAAATAGATATTAACACAATAAAATAAGTTCTAAACACAGTGAATAAGACTACAAACTCAAATAAATTATAACAATAAAATACAATAAGTTTTGAAAGATTTTCTAAATATAAGAGAGATGAATTATTATTATTTTTTAAAATTTTTAAGAATTTTTTACTCCCACCCAATAATATGTCATTTTGATGAAAAAAAATACCAATTCACATGTTCTAAAAATTAATTGATTCACTAGTCTAACCAGTGAACCGATCAATCACATCGATTTTCATCGAGCGAATTACAACTACAATTTTATGCTCTAACTAAAATCCTATATCCTATAGTTCTCGGTCCAACCGATTTGATCGACCGATCTAAATCGAGTTTTAAAATACTATTGCAAAATTAACACTACCATTCAAATTAGTGAAAAAAATAATGAGTAATGTATATGTAAGAATTTAAATTATACTTTTTCCTTCATCTAAGATAATTTATATGAAAGTTAAGTGAGGTGTTTCAAATTTGAATCAAATGTGAGAATTCTTTGATTGCCTTAATCGACCTAAAACACTAATAATACATAACTAAATAACCCTTAAAATAAGATATAAAAATATTCAATTTATATGTAGTTGAATTTTTATAATATGTTTCAATATTTGAAAACATTGAATTTTATGAAATAAAATGTTTGAAGAAAGTTAATCATAAATTATATTTAAACATTAGAATTACTATTACGCAATAATGATGACTAAGGTAGAGAAAACTTATAAATAAAAGAGAATATAATATTTTTAAAAATTATTAATTATTCAATATTTTGTACTTAACAATATTATAAATATAAAAGGAAAAATATTATATTTGAAGTGATGCAAATAATTTGGACTATAAAGATATTTTAATAAAATTTTAGTTTAAAGAATTTAATAAAAGGTTAGAATTAAAAAAGAATCATTCAATTTTTATACAATTTTATAATAATAAATTATTAAATTTATATTTTTTATAAAATTTATTAATTTAATAATAATAATAATAATAATAATATTTTATTATTATTATTATTATTATTATATTATTATTATTATTATTATTATTATTATTATTATTATTATTATTACTATTATTGATAAAGTCATGCTAAGTTTTTTAAAAATTGTTTAATTATATCAAAAATATATATTTTAAAAATGCAAGTTCAATACTTTTAAAGTAATAATAAATAAATACAGAATAGTCAATCACTTTGAAAAGTCATTATTTTGATTTTAAATAAATACCATTTTAAAAATATTTTGTTAACACTTTCCGTTTAATTATTATAAAAATAATAATAAATTTAACTATTTAAAAAAAGAATTGAATTTTCAATAAATTTTAAATATTTATAATTAACTTTAGAGTTACCATTATGCAATAATGAGGACTAAGACTAGATAATTTATAAAGAAATAGAGTATAATATTTTATAAAACTATTATTTTTAAATATTTTTATAAATTATTATTGTTATTAAATATTTTTGTACTTATCACTATTATATAAAAAATGAAAAATATTATATTTGAAGTGATTCAAATAAGCTGGACTGTAAATATATTTTATATCAATTTTAATTTAAAAAATTTCATAAAAGAGTAAAATTAATTTTTTAATTAGTAGTTTATTTAAAAAATGACAGAAACATTCATTTTTTATACATTTTTTAATTAATATTAATAAAATTTATTAATTAAATAATATTATTATTATTGAAAAATTCATGCCTAAGTTTTTAAAAAACTGTTTAATTATACTAAACAAATTATTTTTAAAATACAAGTCAAATAACTAAATAAATAAATAAATAACAGTCAAACACTTTGAATAGTTCTCTATTTTGGTTTTAAGTAAATAATATTTGAAGACTATTTTGTTAAACTTTCCATTTAATTATTATTAATTATATTAAAAAATTATTTTAAAAATACAAATAAAAAACTTTTAAAGTAAAAAATAAAAACATAAATATATAACAGCCAAACACTTTGAATAGTTATCCATTTTGGTTTTAAGTAAATAGTATTTTAAGACTATTTTGTTAAACTTTCCATTTAATTAAATAATAATAATGTAAGAAAATGAAAGGGCGGTTGCGAAAGATTGAGAAAGAGAAAGAGAACCGGCACTAGGATGTAAGAAAGGGTTTTATATGAAATTACAAAAAAACCAGATATATACAAAACAAAAACACTCAAACCCTAGTCACTACCCTCGTTCTTACTCTCCACCCACCGCCGCCACTACATCGACCATTACATCCTCAACTGCCTTTATACACACTCACTCACTCCCCCATTTCTTAGATCTCTCGTTCTTTTCTCCAAACCTATCTATCTATTAAGCGTCGTCGTTTTATTCCTTTAACTTGTCATCCCTACCATGGTTTTCAACGAGAGGCCAACAAAGAGGATGAAAACAAGAGTCACCGCCGATCTTTATGATTTTTTTTCTTTCCCTTCCGCCGGCGACTTCTCCGACGCTGTGCCTTTTCGTTACCGTGTTCATCGTTTTCTTTCTGATCACGCTCGTGTCGCTTTTCCTCCCTCTCTTTTTCCATTTCTGATGACGTGGCAGATCTTGTTTCGTGTAGGGGAAGTTGTTGATGGCTCTGATCTTTCGTCTGATATAGTTACTCTTGACATTGTTGAAGAAGACGTTACTTGTTCTCGTAGTACTGTTTATTGCGACCAGTGCCGAGTTGTTGGTGAGTCGAACAGTCGAGTCAGAATCTGAAATTTACAATGTCTCACATTTAGTTTTTATTAATTTTTTTATATTTTGTATTATTATATTAGTCTACCCACTGGGCTCCACCGGATATATGTTTTTTCGGCTTTTAAATATATTTTATTATTATTTTTTTTATTATTATTAATATTTATTACAAAAAGGTAAAGATAAAAGTCTGTATTATGTTATCATTACACCTAAGCTAAAGATAAGATCCTTGACAGTAGAAATATTTTTTAATGAACTTTATTATATTAGTATTGTTATTATCATTATCATCATGTTGGTGTGGGATCATGTGAGTGGTTGGTGGATATGAATTAGGGGTAAAGTTTAACTCTGATACTTATGAAATTTTTTGTTGGATAAAAACGAAGGATGGAGTGGTCATCCTGTATGTCGAAAGCGATTTCACTTCATAATAAGGTCAGGTAGTGATGCTGTCGAAGCATACCAAAGACCTTGTTCAAAATGTGGAGATCTTCTCCAATTATCTGAAGCAAGGTAACAAGTACAAGTTTTTATTGTCCTAATCTTCAGTCTCTTGATTTGAATGAAACCTAGAAGAATTGAAACTGTAATTTGACATCTTTGCAGGTGTAAGACATGTAATCTTGACATCTGTGTTGATGATGTGGAGGATTGGGTGTATCTTCAAATTGAAGATAACACACATCTTCTGCATGGAGTTGTGCATTCCAATGGTTATGGCCACTTGCTTACTCTTAATGGAAGAGAAGGTGGCTCGATGCTTCTGTCAGGCTCTAATTTAATAGGTTTTTGGGATAGGCTCTGCGCCGCAATTTCTGTTAGGTTTGAAATTTGAGTCCTTCAACTTATATTTTGCTTTATTTATGTTTGAGTGTTGTTTTCATTTGTAATGAATTGGGCTCAATAATTTTTTAGGAAGGTTAGTGTGATGGACTTGTCCAAGAAATTTGGTCTGGATTATCGTTTGCTTCATGCAATCACCAATGGCCATTCGTGGTATGGCAATTGGGGTTATGAATTTGGAACTGGCTGCTATGGTCTTACCAAAGAAGCATACAAGAAGGCAGTTGATACGTTGTCTAACATTCCCCTGTCCTCGTTTTCATTCCAAGGTCGAGGACCCCGAAACCCTGTGCAGACTGTTATTTCACTTTATCAGTCTTTGGCAGAAACAGAACTTCTAACAATTAAAGATCTCTTCTCCTTTTTGTTGAAATTGGTTCATAACTTTCGTAACCCAAGAAGTGCAAAGACTTCACAACATGAATCCACCGGCCCCAGTAATATACTAGTGGCATGGACAAGAAATGAGGTTGAAGATGTGCAACAAGCTCTGATCAAGGTATTGCTTGCATCAAGTGCATGTAACAAGGCCAAATGGGCTACAAGGCGAACTCTCAAGGGGGCCATAAATATGCGAGTCAGATCCCCTGAGCTGGTAGACTATAGTCTTAAGCACTTGCCAGGGAAATTAGCTGCAAATGGAATGGTGGTTTGTTCGCGATGCAATCCAACATCTAGTGCTGTTGAATTCAGGTAATAGTTATGATTTGCTTTTTTTTTATTGTCAAATGTTTCTTCTTATAACCCACCTAATATTTGTTTCAACCTTGACAGATTGGGACCTTTTACTAATGGATTTACCTCAAATTCAAGCTATCCTTCAGAAGAGCAAGTGATATCTGATTTGACATTCTTATTTAATATAATTATTCAGCCTGAAAAAAAGTTCCGCTACAGACCGAAGATTATGAAGAAAACAATTGCTGATTCAGCCAGAACGCTCCTAGACTGTAAACAGTTTATGAAGAATTATGAAAATGATCATGTGATCACAGAATCGCCTACAGATATTAAGCTTTGGTGTCACGTGGAGCTTTCTGACCAGCCTAAAGAGGACCAACCAACACCACCCCCAGAACTAATTGTGTTGCCTATTGAAGCTACCGTTGATGATCTGAAGAATGAAGTCACTAGTGCTTTTCAAGAGGTATATGCAATGTACAAGAGGTTTCAAGCTGAGGAACTTCTAGGATATGGTAAAATCAGCAATTTATATACCCTGAAATTCCTTTTCGGAGCAAATTCAAGTGTTCGAATTCTAGGAAAATGTCCTACCAAACATGGTCTAAGCCGATTCCGAAAGGAACGAGGAACAGAAGAGTGGAAGGTTGATTGCACTTGTGGTGCTAAGGATGATGATGGAGAAAAAATGTTGGCATGTGATACCTGTGGTGTCTGGCAGCATACCAGATGTGCGGGAATTGGTAGCCCTGCACCTTCCAAATTTGAATGTAGGAGATGTGTAAGCTCTTACAGTGTGAAAACCAAAAAATACCCAGTATCTTCTTCTAGCGAGACTTGTAAATTGAAAACATCTTGCAGAGATGAAGCTGCTGCTGTAACTTGTAATATAAATGTAAATTTTGGTGTACGATGAGTTAGGCTATAGGTTTTATGTAATTGTTGTAAATTTTGGCTATAGGTTTTTTAAGTTATGCCAAATAAGGTAGTCCCCTGTTAGCTTGTTTTATCTGGGCATAATGAAAAACAAATGTTTGTTTTCAAATTTTAGACAGGTATTTGGTATTTAGAATGTGTAGAGAAATTTGATCAATTGTCAAATCATATCTGAGCAAGCAAAAAGCATTGAACCAGGAATTGTAAAATAGGCATAACAGAAATACATGTAGGACACCAAAGGTAGTAAAAAATCATGAAACCATGTAGGAAGACTTAAAGAGGATCTGAAAACCATCAGCTGGGATTGTAGAAGTTTGACGGATCACCATTTGGGAAAGAAAAAAAAAGGCCTTTAGTTTCTACTCAGGAAGACTTGAAGAAGATGAAAAGTGCTCCATTCCAGAAAAGAACAAAATTAGACGTGGTTCCAATTCAGGGTTTGTTTGGGGGCTGCACTGGAAGTGGAAAAGAGCATGCCAGAGTGTTTGGCTCTATGACGATAGAGAACTTGAATATACTACTATGAACCATATATCTAGTTCATGTCAAGATAAAAGTGAGTGGGTCCAACTAGTTTTTCTTTGGAGCTTATGGGCATCCAATAGAGGTAAAATAGAAGGGAGACCTGGAACCTCGTAAAAAAAAAAAGATTTCCCTCAGCTTAGGCAATAGCTGGGTTCATTTTGGAGAATGACACGTTTATCAAGCTCGAACAAAAAAGGGACCCTCAAATCTTGCCAAATTGATCCTAGGTGCCAAAATAGCTCCTAGTGCCAAACAGCAGATGAGCTTAGAGGTCCTCATGTAATTGTATACCCTACTGTAACTACTGTGCAGTAACTGCTCAGTAGATTTTCTGATCATAACTAACTTCAACTGTTCGTAAGAATCAAGGAACTAATCCCTACATTCTAGAAACTACCTAACAAAACTAGTTAGCCCCGTGAGCCTATAAATAGAACTCACACTCATTATACTAAACATATAAAATATACGAAATACAAATTATAAGAAATCAGAGTTAAGATTTCTCAGCACAAATTAACGGAGAATTAATTTTCAAACATGGAATAAGTAGAAACGCCAAGGTCCCGAGGCCTCAGTCCCTCCATCTCCTCTTCAGTGCATAAACTCATCTTCCACAAAGTGAATTATGCCTTTCCTGCAATTTCTTGCAATTTCTGAGAAACTTGATTCAGAAAACTACCTGTTATGGTGTCAATAGGTGGATCATGTGATCAAAGCTCACAAGCTCCATCATTTTATTCTAACTCCTCACATTCCAGTGAAATTCACTTCAATTGAAAAGTGAACAACAATCGCATCTCATCTGAATTTGAAGCTTGGGAACAACAAGATCAGCTTCTACATGTGGTTGCAATCCACCCTCAAGTTCTGCTCAATTGCTCCTAGGGACCAAACAGCACTTCAAATATCACTCTTCAGTTTGTAGTCAAGAACCCACATCAGATTTATCCTATCGTTTGTAATGAATCGTTTCCTATCTAATGTTAGAGATGTTATATGGTTAAGAAAATGTAGAAAGAGAGCATCTGATAAGGAACTAATTTGATGTTTTCCTTTTAAAGTTTGGGGAGTAGATAACAGACATGTAGGAAGAGAGGGTCTGTCTTGATTTCACGTAGGAGAGAGTGATATCCAACATTGCACTTAAAAGCTGTAACACAAATCACAGTAGTAGAGGGATTATCGACTATTTCATACTTCAAGAACTAAATTGGCAGTCATTTCTTTTTCAGAATTTTTCTTAGTCCCATATTTTCTACTCTTAGTAGTTTGCGTTCCATTCTTCACACTTTGGCATGACTTTTGCTCATTATTTCAATGTTTTCATCCGAATTTGCTAATAAAAATCACGTAATAACGACGGTCATCACATAACTAGAAGAAAAAGCAATACTTCTTAAACATAGGTCAAACTAACCTTCAATCTCAGCAAGTTTGTCATTAATGTGCTTTGATGGAGTGCATTCAGTCTCATATCGCCGGTTCATTTGGGATTAGGATGATTCACTCTTTGGAGGATACTCCTGAAAAAATGAATAAAAACAAATCCACCATTTGTGATGAGTTTTTCTAGCCACTGGTACAACTCCATGAGATTGTGGAAGACTGGCCAGAAATAAACAGGCCAAAAGGCTTTCTCAAAATAATTATCTTCCAATATCCCATATTTTATAGGGAAAATAAACTATAAGCCGGACAATTTCGTTTGGGATTCATGAAGGAAATAGGGGGAAGGATTATGGGGTGAAAGGGAGGAGGAAAGGAGGATCACTCCCTACTTTTTATGAGTTAGTATTCCTTCAAATCCACTAATTTGGAGGAACTGAAAAGATCAATTGGAGGGAGTAATTTAGAGGGTTTCAAAAACATATCTAAATCCGTTCGTCTCGGTCTCTGTATAATAGTCATCAGAATAAACACAATAGCACTCATAGCCTTTCTCTTCCCCTCTCCTCCAAAAGAACTTCCCCAAATCAGGACGGCTGCACTCCATTTTCTTCCCTCCTATCCCCTCCCGCTTTCCCTTCTAACTCTCAAACAAAACCCAAGAGAGTGTCAGGTTTCTTTTCACATAAAACAGGGCATTTGTGAGCAATAAACACATGCCACATTAGTATATATCCAACAGTACAAGAGACAGTGTCATGGACCTTAATAGACTAATGATTTTAGGGAGAATGACTTTGAAAAAAATTACTTCTTTTACAAACTCATGACTTTCATCCTTTTGAGACAATAACTAGAGTATTGCAGCAAGAAATAATCTAGTCAAAAGTAGCTTCATACATTGCAGATAATGAAAATATGTTTCTATCAACTATGGATTCTCGGTAGAAAGGGAAGATAATGAAAATATGTTTCTATCAACCATGTATTCTCGGTAGAAAGGGAAGATATGCCATCAAGAAATTGACCGAGAATGAAATGCATATACACACCCTAGAATCATAATATGCAATGTCAGCCATGGATCTTCATTACAAAGAAATGATAGCATATGGAAATGTTCAGGCAGGAGTATTTTCTGAGATTTCAAATCAATCTCTGTAACCTCAGGGGAAGCAACAAATATCTAAGAACAATTGAGTTACTATACATATATCTAAATTTCCAGATATAAAACATAGGGGAGACAAATATTTTTCAATGAAAAAGGGACATAGAAAACCACCCATATGACAAGGAGACAGTTAATCATAACACCTCGACCAAAAACAGAAATAAAAATCCCAGGTTCAACATAGAAATCCAATATCAATTTAGACAGTATTACCACAACAACTTCGAACAGCTGTATAAACTATAAAAAATTTAATCATGTTTTACCGTAGTTATACAAAAAAGCCAACATCAATATTTTAATATTTCGTAAACCTATGTATGATGGATGGGTGAAGAAAACCACCAATATGACAAGGAGACAGCTAATCGTAACACCCCCAACCAAAAACATAAAAATCCCAGGTTCAAAATAGAAATCCAGTATCAATTTACAATATTATCACAACAACTTCAAACTATATAAACTATTAAATATTTAATCATGTTCAACAATACAACAACCACAACCAAGTCTTATTCCACTAAATGGGATCGGTTACATGGATCAATTTCTGCCATAATGTTCTATCTAAAACCATATTTCTATCCAAATAATTGACCTCAAGATCTTTCTTAATAACTTCTCTTATAGTTTTTTTAGGTTTTTCTCTACCTCTAACTGTTTGACTCCTCTCCATCTGATATACTCTTCATACCATAGAATCTATTATCTATAGGTCTTCTTTCTATATGTCTAACCACCTCCGTCTATTTTCCACCATCTTTTCTACTATAGGTGCTACACTCCAACACTAATATTTTCATTTCTAATCTTATCATGTCTAATCTTACAACACATCCTCATCTCTGCTACACTAATTTTGTTCTCGTGTTATTCTTAACCACACAACATTTTGTCCCGTACAAAATCGAGAATTTGCCCGCAGTCCGATAAAAATTTTCCTTCAGCTTGAGCGATACCTTTGTGTCACATAATGTCCATGAAACCCTCCTCCATTTCAACCACCCCGCTTGAATTCGATGATTAACATCCCCTACTATTTTTCTATCGTCTTGTATTAGAGACCCAAGATATTTAAACCGCGTGACTTGTGAGATGATGCACTTTTCAACTTTTACCTCTAGGTTAGAAACGCTTCTCCTTTTGGTGAACTTACATTCCATATACTCTATTCTACTTCTACTTAGGCGAAAATAATGTGTTTCTAAAGTTCGTCTCAAGTCTCCAATCTCTCACTTAAATCCTCCTTCGACTCTCCAAGTAAGACTATATCTTCCACAAAAAACATGCAACTCAGTGCTAACTCTTGGGCGTGTTCTGAGTACATCTAAAATTAAAGTAAAAAGGTAAGGACGTAGAGCTGAACCTTGATGCAAACCTATTGTAATTGAAAAATCGTTAGCACTACAATTTTGGGCGTGTTCTGACTCTCGAGTATATCTCGTCTCGCCACCCTGTGTCCGCACACTAGTCAATACCCCTTCATACATATTTTGAATAGTTCAAATATATGCAATCCTAACCTCTTTCGTTTTTTTACAAAATCTCTAGATATTCTGTCACACTTTTTCCAAGTCAATAAAAATCAAGTGCAAGTCTTATTGGTCAAACTGATACTGCTCTATCACACGTCGTAGAGAAGCTAGCATCAATATATTAATACTTAGTAAGTTCCACGATGGATGGGTGGAGAAGTGTTGAATGAGAAAAGACAGACAATGAATATGGTGAAAACTGTGTTTCAGCTACAAAGCAGTTTTGACAGTCAAAATTTAACATATTCATTCATTCATCACATTTGTGGCCGTTGGATTGAATATCTTGTAGTGATGTTGAAAACTGTGATATCAGATTTTTAGACAAGCCGTCTGTCTTACCTAAAAGATCTTATATCCCTTTTTGAGATGATTACTTTGTTAGGGGGGCGGGGTAGGCTAGGACTATAGGTGAGACCACTATGATTTACCATTTTGTGGTGTGGCCAATTTTCAAGGATATTAAGTTTTCTGCAACAAGTACATAATACCATGAAGTGGATCACCTATCAATTGATGAGCCTAGCCAATTGACATCTAAATAACCAACTATCTGAATATGTCATTTGTTATTAGTCCTTTTCTTGGGACATCTTTAATGTATTTCAATATCACAACATCTAAGTGTTCTTGTAAAGGAGAACTTAAGAATTGACTTCCTTCTCTGACTACAAATGAGATGTCTAGACAAGTTACTGGGGAGGTAGTTTAATTTGCCAACCAATCTTCTCTATCTTCTCGAATATGATAACGTCTCCTTCTTATTAGGTAGAAATTTAACATTTAGATCCATAAAAGTATCAATCAATTTGACATTCAATAAAATTTTGTCTCTTCAAGAATATCCATAACATATTTCCTTGTGAAATTACAAACCATCTTTGAATTGGGCTACTGAAATACCCAAGAAGTAAAGGAGCTTGCTAAAGTTTTTAGTGTGAAAGTGATGGGACAGATATTGTTTCAAGTGGAGTAAGCTATGTTGATCACTGCTAATTATGAAGATATCATCTATACATAGAAGCAAGGTAAATGCAACCTTGAACTGAGTGGCAATAAAACACAGAATGAACTGCTTTGCTTCAAATCAAGCCAAATTGTTGCTCTACTGTATTGAATATGTCAAAGCAAGCTTAATGAAGCTGTCTCAGATGATATTAAGATGTGTGAAGTCCATAGACAATGGTATAACACTTCCTGAAAAACAAACCCCCGTGTTTTTTACATATACACTTCCTCTTTAAGGTCACCATGCAAGAACAACATTTTTCATGTCAAGTTGGTACAAAGGTCAAGGTCAGATAGCTGCAATTGAGAGCAAGAGTCTAACAGAGGCCAAAGATCACTTCACTCCTTTGCTAAAGACACTTCACAAGTGAAAAAGTGTCACTTCAATCAAGGCCAAAGATTTAATTATACTCCTTTGCCACTAAATGAGTTTAAGCAATCAATCTTGCCGCAAGAACCAACCTTCATCTCATAAAGCTAACGACATCCTAGATGGGAAAAAGCTAACGACATCCTAGATGGGAAAAAGCTAACGACATCCTAGTTTTAAAGACTTTAGAAGAACCAGTTACCAAATACCATTATTGAGCACACATCTTGCCAATCATTGCTTCCCTCCACTCTAGGTGGGAAAAAGCTTCAACTATAGATTTAGAAATAAAAACAAAAGACAAAAAAAAAATATACAAGTATAATACAAAGGAGAGACGCGGTGATAATTCAAAACAATATAATGAGGGGATGTAATGGGAGTAAGACTTGTACCTTTTGAAATAGCAATAAGTAGATTCAGGGTAGATCCTTTAAAGACGAATGAGAGTCTGAAATGGCATCAGTTTCAGAACACATGTAGGAACATCCACAGCATGTGGTGGATGACGACAACGTACATGCAGAGGTTATGTCACATAAGGGTCCACATGAGGAGGATTAGATGGGATAGACGTAAGAGGTTCAAGTGGTACAATAGGAGTTGAAACATGCTCTGATGGATCCATATGAGTGATTGCAAACAGAGGGTCGAGAGGCATATCAAAGTATGGAACAAACTCTGGTGGGTCTGCAAGAACGATAGAGAGAAAGGGTCATGAGGCGACTCGAAGTATCGAACAAACTCAAAAAAAAGCGACGTCAAAATGTTTTGTTGAGGTGTGTGGACACAAGTTGTTTGGTGAAGAATGTCATTAGACACCATAAAATGTGCAAATTAATAGGACAAATATTGACAGACATTACTAGTGTGTAAAGTGCAAATGAACATTTTAATTTCTTTATAAAATTTCTCAAAAATAGAGAATAACTCAATTACTTTTCATATAACCACATACAATTGGAGAATAATCAATAGAAGTAACAAGATGGGCCATATCTGTGGAGAGAACTAAAACAAAAGGGGACAAAGCATGTTCATTCAGTAGGCTGGGAAGCTAACTACGAGTGTGTTACCCTAATTGTCGTGAGCCACATATAAATTTAAAAGAACAGACACCAGCTTTTGATTTTTGAGGCAACCCAATGACCTAATTGACCATGTACAGTAAAAGGAGAATCTGCGGTAGTGTATTACGTTGATTTGTCAAAGTAATAATTCAGATCATTTGACTCACATTTGACGCCAACCATC
>OZ012741.1:80624065-80652725 GCA_963859935.3 Lathyrus sativus | reverse complement strand
CACGATGAACACGATCACTGCGTGCCCTGCGCCACAACCCTCTTGACAGGAGGAAACACGATCACTGCGTGTCCTTGTGTCGCAAACCAAACATACAGGATGAATACGATCACTGTGTACTCTATCTTAAATCCCCACAACATAATGATGACCACGATCACTGCGTGCCCTGCGCCACAACTCTCTTGATAGGAGAAAACATGATCACTGCGCGTCTTGTGCCACAAACAAAACATACAGGATGAATACAATCACTGCGTACTCTACCACAAATCCCCACAACATAACGATGACCATGATCGCTCGCTGCGTGCCCTGCGCCACAACCCTCTTGACAGGAGGAAACACGATCACTGCGCGTCTTGTGTCGCAAACCAAACATACAGGATGAATACGATCACTGCGTACTCTATCATAAATCCCCACAACATAACGATGACCACGATCACTGCGTGCCCTGCGCCACAACTCTCTTGACAGGAGAAAACACGATCACTGCGCGTCTTGTGCCACAAACAAAACATACAGGATGAATACGATCACTGCGTACTCTACCACAAATCCCCACAACATAACGATGACCACGATCGCTGCGTGCCCTGCGCCACAACCCTCTTGACAGGAGGAAACACGATCACTGCGCGTCCTTGTGTCACAAACCAAACATATGCACATCTCTGTGAACCACGATCTCACTTATCGACAGAGAAAATACACCTGAAGCTGGACGGTGTCGCTACTGCGAAAATCAGCGCCGGCTGACAGAAGAGTCGCCACCGTGCGTTATTTATCCCAACGGAGGGAAAGGAAACGCTCGAAGTAAACCTTGCAAAAAACGGGAAAGGTATGGTCATCGCAACCAAAACCTGGGTTTGGGAGTCGGTTACGCAAGGGGAAGGTATTAGCACCCCTCACGTCCGTCGTACTCGACGGGATCCACGCTTGCTTGGTTTGTCTAAAGGATGCAAAACAATCTATCTACGGCTGCTAAATCTAAACGGAAGGGAATTGACTCGATAGAGCGTCGCACTCTATGCCTACGTATTCTCAAGAGAGAAAGTCAGAGTCAACGTAGTTCGGGAAACTACAGGGAATTGGCTCGCCAAGACCTCGCGTCTTGTGCCTACGTACTTCCACACGGCATGGAAGATCAGAGCTTACGTAGTTCAGGCTAACTACGGCTAGGCAGGGTGTTCTCGCACAGGAGTGAGAAATTAATCTGGTTTTGAAGGTACGAGAACCTATGGGAAAAACTACGGTCTGGTCTCAAATGCGCAAGGGCAAGAGAAAAGGGTAACTATCAGTCGTCAGCGGGAAAGTCTCGATCGCACAGCAGCGAGAGAATAAAGGGTTAGTTGTTAGTGTGCTCGCTAGGATATCGCATCCTATGCCTACATATTCTCGTCTGGTACGAGAAATCAGAGCAGCTGTAGTTCGGCTACTTTCGGGACCACAGCTCAAATCTCGTTTTATTAACATTCTGAAAAATGGTTACAATGATTGAATACTGAAAGATAAACTCCTAGAAACTATCCTGAAAAAAATCAAATGGAAAAATAGTCCCCTAACAAGTGGACTTCTAAAACTACCTCTAAAAAGGTAAAAAGTCCCCTAACAAATGGACATTTAAAACTATCCCTAAAATAAACTCCATGAAGAAAATATACTCTAAAAAATATTAAATCTACACTAATATTTTTTCCTCTTTTTCATACTTCTATTTTCTTTTTCTTTCTCAATATTCTTTTCTCTTTCTTTTTCAAAATATTTTTCATATTCTTTTTCCCATATGATTGTTTGAAGATCTGCTGATGCATGTTCGTTGTGGTTCGATGATTGTTTGAAGAATCTGATGAACTTCAGATGAAGAATTCTAGACAAAATGATTATTGATGATGAAGATTGGCCGATTTTTGGAGATTGCCGAAGAACACGAGGGAGGTTCTTGAAGTTTCTTCTGGAAATCTGGCGATTTGTTGAATGTCATGAACGATTGTGCTGGAAAACTGAAGAATTCTGATGGAGGATGAAGTTGACCAGAGGAGGAAGATGAAGATCGTCTGGAAAGGATGAAGATTCTGGGATTATTGAAGGATGATGGTGATGAAGATCGAACGGGGGAGATGAAGACATGAAGAATTCTGGAAATTGGATGAGTTTCGTATGAATTTTCTGGTGGAGTTTGAGTTTTCCAGTGTCTGTTGTGGTGGTCGGAGACAGTTGGAAGATTGTTAGGGTTGCCGGCGATTGGAGGTTACGGTGGCCGGAGGGATTCAGGTGCGGTGGTTGCATGGCCGCCGGCCATGGAACCTGCGAGGCTTAGAGGCAGACACGTGGCTGGGAGGAAGCGTGCATGGATGCCACGCGGTGAGGGGGAGAGGATAATGGGAAACGCGTGGCAGATTCTGGTGAATTGGAGAAGTGAAGTGGAAAATGAGGTGGGGCCTTCTCATTTGCACGCGTGGCTGAATATATAGCTGACACTTGGCACTGCAATCTGGAAAAAAAAAGGACAAAAAGGACTGATGGATTTGGGCCTCCAAATACACATTCTGGGCCCACGAAAATGGCATTAGTTGGACCAAAAAAAATCTGAATTAAAAAAAGATCAACTCAATTAAGAAACTCATCAAAGACTAAACCTAATTAACTAAAAATTAACACTACAATTAAATCTAAATGCAAATTAATCTATCCTAATTAATTCTAACAAACTCAATTAGACCTAACTAATATTAAACTCTAATTAAACCAATTAAATCCTAATTAAATCTAAAAGGTGATTAAAATCCTAATTACTCTCTATTACGATGATTAAAATCTAATTAAATTCTATCTTAAACTAAAACCAATGTCTATTAATATCTACAAAAAAAACTATTAACCTATATTAAACCTAATAAAGGAAATTAATATCTAACAAAAGATTAAATCTATATTAAAAATAAACTCTATATTAAATCTATTAAAACCTAGTAAATTCTAAAAGAAAAATCTATTAATTTCTATTAAAACTATTAAAAAATTCTATAAATTCTAAAAAAGATTTAAAGCTATAAAAAATATTAAAAAAATCTATTTAACTTCTAAAAAACTATAAAGCCTACTTAAAACCCACAAAAGGCTATTAAATCCTAAAAAATGCAAACAAAGGCAAATAACCAACATAAGAGAGAGCGCGAGACCATATCGAAGCAAAACAGTAAATTCAGATACCAAAAATCTCAAAAATCACTGCATAAACTGAAAACACCCAGGAAGCGCGCGACTTCTCAAAATAACCTCTGATTATCCGAACCGGTCTGAAATACCCGAAAAGCGACGGCAGGGCTGTAATCCCGATAAAATCACCATGATTGAAGAAATGCGTTATATGCAGTATGTAAATGCTAATGCGAAATGCGTCGAAGCATAAACCGAAAGCGGCACCGGTTGGTCAAATTTTAGGGTGCAACAGACGGGTACTCAATCCTGCTTACGTTTCCAAATGCACATGTTTGATAATGCCATAATGCTTCCACACTGCATGGAAATGCTACGTATTCGTGTAAAATGCAAGTGCTTATGATGCATGCTTATGCAAAGAGTTACTTCAGCAAAATAAATGTGAAGACAAACTGGATCCGCTGGGGATGACCGGAATACTACCGATACGGTTCCAACAAAATAAATGCTGGAAAGATGAACTAACTCCGCTGGGGATGACCATCCTGCTGGGAAAGTAGCTCACAAACTCATAACTTCAAACTCTGCTGAAAATGATCGTCCTGACGAGGAAGGATCAACCTGTTGGGGCAAGAGAAAAGCAATCCTGGAAACTGCTTTCAAAAGGTATCAACACTCTGATTACGCCCTGTGGGGATAATTCATCCTGCTATCACTGAGTTGGGGATTGACCGGTGTGCTCTGATTCGCACTAAACAAGACTCTTTGGGCGAGTTAATCATATCCGTCTCGACCCTTGCTGGGGAGGACTCTGCTCTGTCTGATAAGCCAATTCTGAACCACTGAGGATACATTGATCTTTTCCTTTGACGCAATCTCCACTCTCTTGGGGAGACAACATTCAAATTTTGCCTGGGGCGACTTCACTGGGGAAAGACACAACATTCATCCTCTGGAGAGGGTACCAGCCTGCCATGGACTCTGGCGGGGGACTTTGCGAGCTTTTGAATACCTGCAAAAGTCAACAAGCAAACACAAGACAATCTATGCAAAAGGAACATCTTGGTAATCACCCATGACAACCATTCAGGTAATTTCCGGTTTTAACAATCATCGGCCGAGGCCTGCCTGTTTACACACATGTAAGTTTTGTCAAAAACATTGGCGTTTTTTACAAAAAAAACTGTAAAAGTTAAAACCAAAGTCACACACTACACTGAATAACACACTTTATTGATAACGGCCTAAAAATAGGCAAGATTTGTACATCAGATGCAACTCCTGAAAAGAGGGTAGTCACACATAAACAAAATGCGGGAATGTACAAAGATACAGAATAAAATTTGTACACATGTCGGCAACGTGTTACAGACGAACACCATGAGCTGATCCCCCTATGACTCGCCGGACTCTGACGCTTTCCTGATCTCTGTCTTCAGAAGAGATTGTTTTGGATAGTTGACCCCCGGATGCTCCCAAACCACTAGATAATCTAACTTGGACCACAGTCATTTGCTTCTCAAATCCCTAACTTTTGCGTGAATCGCCCTTTGCGGGTTTTCAATTCACCGGGATACCCCTTTTTGCCGAAGCCGCCCAGTGTAGGTTTTCAACTTCGCGGGTGTACATTTTTTCCATTTTATCCCTAACTTTTGCCCGAACCTTTTTATTCTGTTTTTGGTTCGCCAGGATGCCCCATTTTTGCCTGGACTCTCTTTTTACTGTCCAGCGGGTCAATTTTCAAGCAAAGTATTTTTTGACTGCGTCCGAGTTTACAGGGGACGAAAAGTCTTCGCCATCCATGGTGGATAACAATAAGGCTTCTCCGGAGAAGACCTTTCCCACGACGTATGGACCTTCATCATTGGGAGTCCATTTGCCCCTGTGATCCGATTGCGGTGGGAGAATCTTCTTCAGCACAAGATCACCCGTCTGAAAGCTTCAAGGTCGAATCTTCTTGTCGAACGCTTTCTTCATCCGGCTCTGATACAGCCTACCATGTGCAATTGATGCCAGTCTCTTCTCATCTATCAAGCTCAGCTGGTTCAACCTATTTCTCACCCACTCTGCCTCATCAAGCTGAACATCAAGCAAAACCCTCAAAGATGGTATCTCAACCTCCAATGGCAGGACTGCCTCCGTGCCATACACCAGTGAGAATGGAGTTGCCCCGGTTGATGTACGCACCGTCGTGCGATAACCGTGCAAAGCAAACGGTAACATCTCATGCCAATCCTTATACGTTACCACCATCTTCTGAACAATCTTCTTTATGTTCTTGTTGGCCGCTTCAACAGCGCCATTCATCTTGGGTCTGTATGGAGATGAATTAAGATGCTCGATCTTAAACTCCCGACAAAGATCCTTCATCATCTTATTGTTCAGGTTCGAACCATTATCAGTAATGATCCGTTCAAGAATACCGTATCTGCAAATTATATCCCTCTTGATAAATCTGGCCACCACCTGCTTCGTCACATTTGTGTAAGATGCTGCTTCCACCCACTTGGTAAAATAATCAATCGCGACCAAGATGAAGCGATGCCCATTAGAAGCAGTAGGCTCAATCTTGCCAATCATATCAATCCCCCACATGGAGAAAGGCCACGGAGAAGCCATAACATTCAGTGGACTGGGTGGCACATGGATCTTATCTGCATAGATCTGGCACTTGTGACACCGCTTGGCGAACTTGAAACAGTCCATTTCCATTATTAACCAATAATACCCCGCCCGCAACAACTTTCGGGTCATAGCATGCCCACCAACATGTGTACCAAAAGTCCCTTCATGGACCTCTTCCATGAGTGAATTGGCTTCCTTCTCGTCTACACACCGGAGGAGTACCAAATCATGGTTCCTTCTATACAGAACGCCATCGGGATTCAGATAGAAGTTGCCTGCTAATCTCCTTAGAGTCTTCTGATCACGACTGGATGCCCCAGCCGGATATTCCTTGTTCTTCAGGAAATTATGTATGTCGAAATACCAAGGTTTACCGTCCGATGCTTCATCAATTGCAAACACAAAGGCCGGCCTATCAAGGTGAGATATGACAATCCTGAGAGCCTCATTCCAGTGGTTGACCTTATACATCGAGGATAATGTTGCAAGGGCGTCTTCCATTTGATTCTCCGCCCGAGGTACATGATGAAACTCCACCTTATCAAAGAAAGGTAGCAACCTTCTCGCATAATTCATGTACGGTACCAGAATAAGTTGGCGTGTCTCCCACTCTCCCTTAATCTGATTCACAACCAATGTTGAATCCCCATATACGTTCAGATTCTTGATCCTCAGATCGATAGCCTCCTCTAACCCCATAATACAAGCTTCGTACTCGGCTTCGTTATTCGTTACTGGAAAAGTTAATCTGGCCGTGAACGGGATGTGCGACCCGTGGGGAGTTGTAATGATTGCCCCAATCCCACTACCGTACGAATTGACAGCCCCATCAAAAATCAATTGCCACTGGGAACTCCGCTCAGGACCCTCATCAGGCAACGGCTCATCACAATCTTTAGCTTTCAAGTACATTATGTCCTCATCAGGAAACTCAAACTTCATAGGCTGATAATCCTCAATCGGCTGTTCGGCAAGATATTCGGACAGAACACTTCCCTTAATGGCCTTCTGGGAAACATACTGGATATCGTATTCTGTCAATACCATTTGCCATCTAGCAATCCTTCCAGAGAGCGCTTGCTTTTCAAACACATACTTGATCGGATCCATCTTCGATATCAGCATGGTTGTATGGTTCAGCATGTACTGTCTTAGACGTTTGGCAGCCCACGCCAATGCACAACACGTCTTTTCTAGCATAGAGTATCGAGATTCACAATCTGTGAACTTTTTACTCAAGTAGTAAATTGCATGCTCTTTCCTTCCTGTCTCATCGTGTTGACCGAGAAAACAACCCATGTTGTTCTCAAGAACCGTCAGATACATAATCAACGGTCGTCCCGCTACTGGGGGTATCAACACCGGAGGTTCCTGCAAGTATTCTTTTATCTTTTCAAATGCCCTTTGGCAATTGTCGTTCCAGACCACCGCTTGATCTTTCTTTAACAGTTTGAACAAAGGTTCACACATGGTCGTTAGGTGAGAAATGAACCTGGCAATGTAGTTCAACCTCCCTAAGAATCCACGGACTTCTTTTTCTGTTCTCGGTGCTGGCATCTCTTGTATTGCTTTTATTTTTGCCGGATTGACCTCGATTCCTTTCTTGCTCACAATGAACCCCAGTAGCTTCCCGGATCTCACTCCGAAGGTGCACTTGTTAGGGTTCAGCCTCAGCCTGAACTTCCTCAGCCTCTTGAACAACTTCAGCAGATTAACCAGATGTTCTTCCTCCGTTTGAGACTTGGCAATCATGTCATCGACATACACCTCAATCTCTTTGTGCATCATGTCGTGAAAGAGCGTTGTCATAGCCCGCTGGTACGTTGCCCCAGCATTTTTCAAACCAAAGGGCATCACCTTATAACAGAAGGTTCCCCACGGGGTGATAAAGGTCATTTTTTCCATATCTTCCGGAGCCATTTTGATCTGGTTGTACCCTGAAAATCCATCCATGAAAGAGAATACCGAAAACTGAGCTGTGTTGTCAACTAACACATCAATATGCGGCAGCGGGAAATCATCTTTCGGGCTCGCTTTGTTTAGATCCCTATAATCAACACACATTCGAACCTTGCCATCTTTCTTTGGCACATGCACGATATTAGCGACCCAAGTGGGATAAGTGGTGACAGCCAGGAATCCAGCATCCCATTGCTTCTGCACTTCTTCCTTTATCTTTACAGCCATGTCAGGACGAGTCCTTCTGAGTTTCTGCTTCACAGGCGGGCAATCTTCCCTCAACGGCAGACGATGAACAACCATATCAGTATCCAAACCCGGCATGTCCTCGTAGGACCAAGCAAATATATCGCTGTATTCGCGCAGCATCTCAGTAAGCTCTTGCTTGATGTCAACCTGCAACGCAGCCCCTATACGGATATTCCTGACGCATTCCTCAGACCCTAAATTGACAATATCAATCTCTTCCTGGTGAGGCAGAATGACTCTCTCCTCTTGCTTCAATAACCGACTCAGCTCTTCTGATACGTCACTATCCTCAACAATCTCCTCCTCAGCTTGGAAGATCGGATGCTCGAAGTCTAAACGAGTCATAGGGAGTCTTTGGTCGATGTCATCTGAAAATTCATGAATCCTGCGAGGGAAACGGTTAAGTGCTTCAAAATGATATACAAGCAAAATACATAACCACGCTGCCATTTTATTGAAAAATAAAAACAGAAAGAAAAGGATCACAACATTTGAATGTAAAAAACGTCGTCATTTATTAATCATGCAAACATACAGGTAAACAGTTAGACCCTAAGACGAGGTCAACGATGCCCCGGGCAAGGCATGTGATCATACAATGATTGAAAAAACAATGCATTACTGTTTGGTGACTTGGATGACGTCCTGGATGGACCAGTTGCATAGGCTTTGCCCCGGCATGCTGGGTCGAATCCATGCGTCCATGTCGCAGTCGCTATCCACTTCCTCCGTATCAGACACGACATTAATACTTTCAAAGCTAACCCCTCCGGGCGTGAACACCACAGGTCCCCTGTACTTATGCGCACTCTGTGAGGGAGATGGGCGGTACCCCAAGCCATACCTATCTTGCTTCACTGGTATGTCCAGAATCTGCCCCCACTTCTGAGTCTCTCCCGCTTTCATCAACGCCTTGGCTTCTTTATATGAGGAGACGGCCACCTCTTGCCCTTCACTCTTCACCGGAGCTTCTTCTTTAACCTTCACCCCTTCAAAACGCCTGACACAGCATTTCATGAATCTCACCATCTACCTCCACGTACTTGAAGGAAGACAAATGACTGACTAAGATATCCTCTTCGCCACACACCGTCATAATACTCCCCTCAACCATATACTTCAGCTTCTGATGGAGTGTAGAAGTTACTGCCCCAGCGGCATGAATCCAAGGTCTCCCGATCAAACAGCTATATGCAGGCTGGATATCCATGATGTAAAACACTGTATCAAACACCTCTGGACCTACCTGGATGGGTAACGTTACGGACCCAAATACCGACCTCCTTGTTCTGTCAAAGGCCATCACCACCAAATCACTAGGTGTGCATAACAACCCACGGGTATCCAATTTCAACAGGGCTTTCTTTGGTAACACTTTCAACGAGGACCCAGTGTCTACCAGCACATGGGATAAAATAGTGCCCCGGCATTCGATAGAGATGTGCAAGGCATTATTGTGATCACGCCCTCTAGGCGTTAGGTCAAAATCCGTGAATCCCAAACCATGCCCAGCATTAACATGTGCCATAACCCCCTCCAGTTGATTGACTGAAATCTCTTGTGGCACGAAGGATGTCTCAAGTACCTTCAACAGGGCATTTCTATGCGCCTCAGAACACAACAACAGCGATAATATGGAGATCTTTGACGGGGTTTGCTGCAGGTGATCTACGATCTTGTAGTCACTTTTGCGAATCAATCTCATGAATTCTTCCACATCTTTGGTTATCGGTTCTTTCTCCTTACTCCCCGAAGATTCCCCCTCAACAACTTTGTTCTTACCCCTGGCGAGCCTCTCTGCCTCGACCTCAGGTGAAGTGAAAATTCTCCCGCTCCGGGTTATACCACCCGCTCCCACTATGTTATCTACGGATCCTGCTGGCGGATCATTCAAGTCAATCTTTTCCCCATTGCAATACACTTCAGCACCGTAGCTCCACGGGACTGCCTTCGTGCTCTCATAAGGGATTGGTTTAGCCTTGGTAATAGTAATGGTCGGCCTTTTCGATGATGCCGAAATCGTCACTGATTTGAACGGAATGGTGATCGTAGCAACCTCGCTGCGCTCTTTTTCAGATTTTGTCTCAACAGACTTCTCTCGCCCCACAGACCTGTCAAACTGCAGGATTCCTTCATCAATCAAACCTTGAACTCCCCTTTTCAACCTCTCACAGCCCCCAAGTTGAACCAAACAGTTAGCACACTCTTCACTGCATCCGGGATAGACACCTCCTTTCAATAAGCGCTGCTTTACGTAGCTCAAAGGGGTTTTCATCTCGCTCACTTCCGAAACCAAGTCCAACTCATCATCTGTCAGGATTGCATTAGCCCCAGCCCCGCCATGCTTGGGCATTGGCTGTTGCGTGATATTGGGATCGTCCTTCCCGAAGTTAATAGCCGTACTATCAAGCAAATCCTGTATTTTATGCTTGAAAGCTAGGCAATTTTCAATATTGTGCCCTGGTGCACCCGAATGGAAGTCGCAATGCTCATTAATATCATACCCGACCGGTGGCTGGCCGGTTGGTGGCGCTAAAGTCCTCTTCTCGACTAGCTGCAATTTCAACAAAGCTTGAAGAAGTTCTGCATATGATACCGGCGGTACCTCGAATACTCTCCTCGATCGCGGGTTTTGAAATCTGCGCTGATTATTATTTGGCTGCTGCTGTGGTTGTTGTCTCTGCTGCTAAGAAGGCCCTGGAATGGTTACACTTGCAACCTGCGACTGCTGATGCCAGTTCTGACCTCTATTTCTCCGTCGAGCATTGTATACAGCGTTGGTATCACCCTGCCTTTTGCCACCAAACGTCTTCTTATTACCTCCTGCGGAACTGGACTCACCCGCTTGAAGTTTATGCATCTTCACTCCGTTTTCAATGCGCTCCCCCATCAAGATCAACTCAGAGAAAGTACTCATCGAAAAATTGAGCAACCGGTCATAGTACATTCCAGAGAAAGTTCCTATGAACATATCCATCATTTCGCGCTCCACCATCGGAGGGTGTACCCTAGCAGCCAGATCTCGCCATCTCTGGGCGTATTCCTTAAAGCTCTCGCTAGACTTTTGAGACATGCTCTGCAGCTGGACTCGGTTGGGGGCGAGATCACTATTATATTGATAATGTCGAACAAAAGCCTCTGCCAGCTCTTTCCAACTCCTGATCTGAGTAGGTTCCAAGCTCATGTACCACTCCAGCGATGGCCCTGACAGGCTATCCTGGAAGAAGTGCATTAGCATCTTTTCATCCTCAGAATACGCGGACATGCGCCTGTAAAACGCGCGCACATGCACCCTAGGGCATGTATCCCCTTTGTACTTATCAAATGACGGCGCTTTGAATTTCAGCGGGACCCTCAGCCCTGGGACCAGCCCCATATTTGACATATCCAGCCCAAGAGCATTCTGGCTGGCTAATCCGTTCACTTTCTCTTCTAGCAATCTCATCTGATGGTTGTCATCCCTAGCTCTTTCATAACCCTCATTCTGACCAAAGAACACATCCTCCTGACGATCCTCCCAGCGAGGTACTGCATCGTATCCAACATAATCTGCATCACGGCCCGGACCCGTTTGGAAGTACCTGGGGTCATACCTCAGATTGCCCATCTCTTGAGCGTTGTACGCACCAGTTCCATAACCAAGATTACCGTAACCATAGTCACCAAACCCATCCTTGGTGCCAGCAATGTTGCCATACCCCATGTTCACACCATTGAAGCCCTGATTACCATTATTACCATTCATTCCGACATTCTCAGCGCCCCCATTGAAACCCTGGTTGACATTACCCACAAATACTCCAGCAGTATCTGCATTGGCATTCACATTACCAACGTTCCCACCTCCGCCTGCAGGACCAGTTTCTCCAGCATTCAAACCGGTTACGGGAATAGCATCAGCACTTTGACGATTCTCAATTCGGGGAGAAGCAGCAATATTTTCACCATGCGGCGTCCCGTTGTTTTCAGCCCGTGCGACCAACAGTTGAACCAGAGTCTGCAGCTGCTCTTGTCCTTTGGCGATGGTCTCCATGGTTTGCATGAGCATGGCCATCCTGTCACGCATTTCTTGCATTTCACCCTGCACGTTGTCCATGATCTTCTTGTGATTAGTTCTGGTAAAGTAACGGTGGACCCGCTTTTCTACAATCCTGAAAATACCTGGGTATATGGATGAAGAATGATGAGGAACATGGATCACAAACCTGTAATGCAATGTGATTTATGCAAACAACAATGCAAAAATACTAACGTGCATGTGTGTGTTGGGGATATTTTCCCTCCAATCCCAGTGTCAAGGTAGCAAGACAAGAGAAACCATAAAGACAATATTTAGAAAAACCCTCATATATTGGAATAACAGTCTCGTCAAGGCGTTACACAACTATGTTCCATACAACTGAAATGATAAAGGAGGATCCCAACCAACATGTCTGGCAGTGATCTCAACACATAGAATACAAGAAAGAAGTCACGTGCGGGTACGATCGCAGAAATTCTCGAACAGCTTCTTCGTCTCTGGGTGATCCGGTCGATAAATCAAGCCTTCTATCAACTAATCCCTTTTCCTGACCGTTCCTTGGATATCTCTGACAAAATCTTCCCAAGCCTTATCCTGGGCACCATCCTCAGGTTTGGGCCTCTTGGTGTCTGCTCTGCGCTGACAATCTTCGAGATTCTTCATGGCATCAATCAGTTTGCGTTCGGCCTCGTATCGAAGGCATGCTTCTTCTTCAAGCTCTTCAGTCTTCACTTTAACCTGTTCTCCCAACTGGGCAACCTGTATCTTTAGCTCTTCTTCCCGCTCTTTGCGTTTGGCCATAGTAAGGTCCCAATGCTCTCTGAACTTAGCTAACTTTGTGTAGGCCCTTTCCAGCTCTTGTTTCTTAGTAGCCAATACACTGCTAACTGAGTCTACATCTAACTCCAGCCGCTTCTTAGTTTCAGTCAACTCCAATAAAGTAGTCTTCAGATGTTTCAAAGTTTCAGCCTGTTGCTTGGAAGAATATCCTGTTTCAATCTTTTCATGACGAAGCTGGGCGTTCTCTTTCTCTAAAGCTTCTTTAGCCTTTTCTAACTCTTCTTTCTCTGCCATCAGCTGCTTGTATACCTGTATGTCTATAGTGGTGGGCTCCTCCACCGGAGGAGGATACAATGGCTGAACTGCAGGATAAGGCATACGGAATTTCGTAGCTCGTTCACGAATCCATTCCACATACGGACCAAGAACTCGAGTACCCCCTTTTCTAAATGAAGACTTTCCTCTCTTATGCAGGTTCTTCCATGCTTTCTTAAGCTTGATCAACATCTCTTCCTCCATTGCCCCAGTAAGATACATAGATTCTCGTATCTCCTCGGGCCTCGGCGCTTCCTGAGGTGCATATCCAAACTGCCTGATTAATAAGGAAGGGTTGTAATTGACACACCCTCTCCTTCCTATCAAAGGAACATTAGGGAATCCTTCGCATCTGTATATGACATCAACTCCTAACACCTCCTCATTAACCCACACAACATTCTCAGAAGTCAACCCCATCAAGCGCTCAGGCCATCCTAAAGAAGCAATAGAAGTGACGAAAGGCCCTGACTTCGGCATATGACTAGTAAACCACCTGCACAGTAGAGGTACACAGCAAGAGACATTCTTTCCTCGTCGTTTTTTATTTTTGTAGTGAGTAGAATGGTGGATATCTCCCAGAAAGGTAGGAACTGGGTTCTTTGCAGCCAGAATATAGAAAGCATCTGCGTCAACAAAATCAGGCTGGTTTGGGAACAATACAATGCCATAAACACACACAGCAAGGATGGCATCAAAAACAGCCTAGCCACCCTTCTTAGCATACTCCCGAGCCTTCTCTACCAAAACAACCAACGGAAATCCCCACACATCTCCTTTCCTAATCATCTTCCCTGTCAGCTCAAACTCCCCTAAGTACAGAATAGCAGAAAGCTTAGCCAGATTAGGCTTAGCGTCCGTGTGATAGAAAGGCATCTGCTCGCGAATCGGTATATCCAAGAGTGCAGAATACTCCTCCAGGGTAGGAGCCAAGACAAAGTCAGGAAATACGAAACACCTGAGCTCAGCATCATAAAACTGCAACAGGGTGTAAATACCGCTGATCTCATAAGCCGAGGGCTGGTAAACATAAGTCAGGATCCTCCCATATGTCTTCCTGAAATCTCCCATCACCTTCTTCCCAGCAATAGTAATTAACTCTGACAACAGACTGAAATCTGAAGACGGGAATCTGTAGGGTAACACTCTCTTCATGGCTTCCATGTCTGCTAGGAAACAATCACCGGAACTGGGAGGGAAAATATGTACCTGCAATACACACACGTTAGATGGATGCAAATGGTAATGCAATAATGCAATATGATAAATGATGGAATCAATGAACACAGAGGCCATGTTGTAGCCTGAAGAGGAACATCTCTGTGATGTCAAGAACAGAAAACCACCACAGTCACCAGAACCTCATGACACTGACTATCATCCGACACCCAAAATACCAATACCCTGGTAAGAAATCCATCTGAACCTCTGTCTCCGACGAGAAAACCATCTGATAATAGCATCAACATCAGACAAGAAATCCATCTGATCCAACAACACACCTGTTAACGAGCCTAGAAAACCATCTGACAAATACTGAATCACGGTTTCTGAAGGCCAGTTTTCCTGCAATAACCCAATCCTCCTCACAGGTATGGACCTAATCCACGGACAAAGGTACGGCATCCTATGCGGTCATCAGCGTCACAGACTTTCATGAGTGACGATACAATTCCCAGAAGGAGTGGCATCATCAAGTCATGAAGAGGCCTCGCTTAGCCGACTTCCAATTCATCGGTCCCCAGAGTCGACAATCCTCACGTCTGGATTCCCCTCAGATCCTCAGGATCGGAAAGGAGCACCTCGGAGAGAACCTCGTCTGAGCGCAGATTTCGTAGGGAACTGTGTCTGCTCAGCAAACAGGTTCGTCTACTACTCTCCACAACTTATCTAGGTGCATACTCAAGCCCAGGTCCGGCTTCTCACTCATAGTAACCTCCCTCTACCACAGCAATAATCACAATAATATAGTGCTGAAAGTAAATTCGGAAAGGTAAAGGTGCAGAAAAGTAAAACACATATGTACAACACCCAACAGATAAACACCCAAGCGCTAGGATTGACTAGCGTAGGGGATGGGAAACGGTCCCAGCATAAGGGATGGGAAAAGTCCCTAGATGCTACAGAATCCCCAGCAGAGTCGCCAGCTGTCGCTACTGCGAAAATCGGCGCCGGCTGACAGAAGAGTCGCCACCGTGCGTTATTTATCCCAAAGGAGGGGAAGGAAACGCTCGAAGTAAACCTCGCAAAAAACGGGAAAGGTATGGTCATCGCAACCAAAACCTGGGTTCGGGAGTCGGTTACGCAAGGGGAAGGTATTAACACCCCTCACGTCCGTCGTACTCGACGGGATCCACGCTTGGTGTTTATAAGGAAAAGGGTGTGTTTATCTATCTACGCTAGTGGTCAGTCTGAAAAGAAAAGAAAAGGACAGGACTCGACAGAACATACGCTGTTCTGGGCCTACGTACTCCCTCGTGCAATGGGAAAGTCAGAGTCAACGTAGTTCGACTACCTATGTCTAGACGGGGGGGAAGGTTGCTCGCCAGGACATCGCGTCTTGTGCCTACGTACTTCCACACGGCATGGAAGATCAGAGCAAACGTAGTTCGGGCTACGCACGACACAAGTTGTTCAAGTGTTTTTTATGGGAAAATGCACCTTAACCAAGGGTTTTCATAGTCCAGGAGGACAAAAAGTTTTGATGTTTGTTCAAATCTTT
The DNA here is from genome assembly GCA_963859935.3 of Lathyrus sativus. Taxonomy (NCBI): domain Eukaryota; kingdom Viridiplantae; phylum Streptophyta; class Magnoliopsida; order Fabales; family Fabaceae; genus Lathyrus; species Lathyrus sativus. The sequence continues at coordinate 80,636,889 of OZ012741.1, read as the reverse complement.
TGACGGAAAAAATGAATTCACTTTTGTTTTATCCCTTATTAAGTGTTTTTCTGTTGTTTTGAGAAAGGAAAGAGACACCCTAAAACTATGGTTGAAAAGGGGAATCTACCTAATGTTATCATGCCTGGTTAACCAACCTAATGTCTATCATAACTCCTCCACGGCAGAGAAGTTAGAGCTCCTAAGGGATCATGGCAACAGAACTAAACAGCAAACAAGAAACACTGCAAAGTAAATAAATACTGGAAATAAGCATGAATGCAACAACGAAACAAGCAAGGCACAAAGGCCACACACCACAGAGGCAAGGGAGCTCAGCTCTACCAAATACCAACAAGCAAAGCCACTCAATAACAGACAAGCAGAAGGAGGACCACCTCAACTTCTCATGCACACAAGCAGGCTTACTTCTAAGATGCACCTACCTCAGAAATATCTATATGATCCCCTAAGTCTAATGCAGCACAGCACCACACAAGTCAATCAACACAAAGAGAAGGCTAACCAGCCTGGCAAACTCCTATCCAAAAGCATGAAACTACCCTTGAGCAGAACCCTAAACAACCCTAAAACAAAACCCTAATCTATCCTAAGCAAAACCCTAAGCAAAACCCTAAACAAAACCCTAAGCAAAACCCTAAAGGGAGAAATCAATCCCATTCTTCAAGCTTCAAGACAAGCTTACCAAAGAAAGGGAGCTAAGTAGACAGGCCCATAGTGCCTTCCTCAGGAAAGTACTAGGAGGCTTCCACTTAGGAATCATATCCCATGTGGCTCAACAACTGTGAACGGTTTACATTCCTCCTCCGGAGGAACTAAACTCACATGAAGGCTCCATCATCATTGGATACTTAAGAAAGCCTATATGAACTACAGGAAACTAAGTGAACAGACCCATAGTGCCTTCCTCTGGAAAATACTAAGGGGCTTCCACTTAGGAATCATATCCCATGTGGCTCAACAACTGTGAACGGTTTACATTTCTCCTCAGGAGAAACTAAACTCACATGAAGGCTCCAACATCATTTGATACTTAAGAAATCCTACATGAACTAAGGGAACTAAGTGAACAGACCCATAGTGCCTTCCTCTGGAAAATACTAGGGGGCTTCCACTTAGGAATCATATCCCATGTGGCTCAACAACTGTGAACGGTTTACATTCCTCCTCAGGAGGAACTAAACTCACATGAAGGCTCCGACATCATTGGATACTTAAGAAAGAGGTGAGAAGAAAGAATGAAAGACATCCATAGTGCCTTCCTCAAGAAAGTACCATGAATTTCCCTCAAACTTCAGGATCTCAAACCTCACAGAAAGGGAGCAAGCTCTTAGGCCAGGTCTTCAATCCATGCATCCTTGCAAACTCCATCAAGTCTTCATCCAGCCTCCATCTTCTAGAAGAAACCACAGTGTAACACGGTGGGAGAACTGACTTTAAACAATGTTGCGGATAGCAAGAGTCGCCACCGACTTTTATTTTATCCATAAGGAAAGGTTATAAAAGAACAGGAAAGACCTTAGAGAATATTTTGGGTCCGGGGGGTAGGTTATGAAAAGGGAAGGTGTTAGCACCCTTTTCATCCATGGTTATCCATGGGCTCTTAGGTACTTAAGCTCACTTTTGAATTGTTTTGAAAGTGTAGTGTGTGAATAGAAAATTTTCAGAATAGTTAATAAATAATCCATGTAAGGATGTGTTAAGAACTTGTTTGAAAATTTTGTTGGAAATTTGTTTAAGTGTGAAAAAGTTTTGAAGTGAGCAAGTATCTAGGAGTAGCCTACCCTAATGTTTTAAGGTCTTTCTTATTCTTTATCCTTTCCTTAGTAAGACTATCCCTACTATAATGGAGTAGGTAGTCCTTACTTTGGATGTTAAGGGACATGTGAGGGACAATTGGATTTTTGAAGGCCATTGTGGGGTGTAATAAGCAAACTAGGGGGACTATCATCATTTTTCGAAAGGGACTCGATTCGTAAAGGCAACCATAAGGGACTTTGATGATTTTCTTTTTGAGGGACTTGCTTTATACACCCCACTTAACCAATATTCATAGGCAACTTGAGGGATATCCTTAAGAAGTGAGACGGCGATTAAAATCGACTTACGTGTGTGACGTGTTTATTTTAATTATCTTTATTTAAAATGATCTAATTTATTTTTTTAAATATCATACATATTGGCACTCCCTAATTACTAACCATAATGATAACAATAATTAAGTAATTACAATTTACATCCAAGAGGCAATTACAAAATTATAATAAAAAAAAAAAATAACAAATAAGCAAATAAAATATTAGGGTTAGTAAATAATAAGAAAAATTAAATAAGGTTAGTATAAATATAAAGTTAGTGAAAATAATTAGTTGAAACAATAATAATGAGAAAAATAGACAAAGTTAGAAAAAAATAATAAGATAGAAATTTCAAAATAATAATAAGCAACAAAATATGATTAGCAATAATAATTAATTAATAACGTGATTAAACATAAGATTTGATTTTTATTTAGAAACATAAATGATTAAATAATTACTATAATATAAAGTTCTAAATATCATAAGATTTGATTTTTATTTAGAAACATAAATGATTAAATAATTACTATAATATAAAGTTCTAAATATCATAAGATTTGATTTTTATTTAGAAACATAAATGATTAAATAATTACTATAATATAAAGTTCTAAATATAACATAATTATAAATTTCTTAATCATTTACAAAAATTTAATTATCTCTAATTATATATTAACAATTATTAAGAAAAATATTTACACATTATGATGAAAACAAATTTTAACTAATCAATAATCACATTCACCAAAATTTCACATTAAGTGTTTATAAGGTTTAATTTTATTTACAAAAATTTACAAGAATTATAATAAATATATACATAGAATCATATAGAAAATTAAAATTAGGTTTTCATATTAATTTGGAAAAAAGATGTTAATGTCATTTATTTTAAAAAAAACAGATTTTTATATTACAACAAATTTTAATAAATTAATGATAACAATAATAATAATAATGATAATAATGATAATAATAATAATAAATAATGATAATAATAATAATAATAATAATAATAATAATAATAATAATAATAAAGCAATAATGAATTTTAAATGTGCCAAATAACCCAACAATGTTGCTAACGCAGAAATGCGCTCATCGCAACCAGATCTAAATCGGACGAAACAAAATTTATCGCAAAGAAAAAGAAATTAAGCAAAAAATAGTATTATTGCTCACACAAAAATGCGATCATCGCAACCAGATCGAACTAACACAAATGTCACGCGTCATGCACACAAATGTGCAAACATCGTATCGACATAATTCGATCAAAAATCTTATATATATAAACTCTAACAATTTAAAAATTATATATATATAAACGCAACAGTAATAGATAAAGAAAAAGAAATAACGGTAATAGATGAAGAAAAAGAAATAACGGTAGAAGATGAAGAAAAAGAAACAACAGTAATAGATGAAGGAAAAGAAATAACGGTAAACGATGAAGAAAAAGAAACAATAGTAATGGATGAAGAAGAAAACTAAATAACGGCCAACGGCACTCACTCCTCTTAGGTTTTTTTTTTTATTCTCTCCCCTTTTCCAACAAGGCAACACATGTATATATAGGGAACAAATTAGGGTTAACACCAAATTGTCAATAATGTCCCTAAAGCCCATTTTAAGCCCAAACTAAATAATTAGTTAAGAAAAAATAAAATTTAAATAATTTAAAATAATTAAAATAAACTTAAAATAAAAACTAATAATCCTATTGATTCCTAAAATAAAAAATATTATAAAAAGAACAAAATTTTTTTCAATATTTTTTTATTTTATGATTTTTTGGATATTTTTATGAATAATTTAGAAAAAAGTGAAAAAAATAATATTTTAAAAAATGATTTAATTAAAATACGAAAATAATAATTAAATAATAATAAAAAACTATTTTTGTTATTTTTTTTAATGAAAGATAGAAAAATTTAGAGTAAAAATAATAAAAACAACAAAAAGTGCCAAAGGTGAGATTCGAACTCTCAACCTCTCACACTCATAACTCCTTACACATGTCCTCCTGCCAATTGTGCCATTTTTACTTTTTAGAAAAAAAAAAGTGCATGCCATATGATATTTACCTGCAAAAAGTCAAACGACTACACAAATTTGTTAGTAATTGATTAAATGCAATGAAATGCGACGACAAATCTTAGGGCAAAATTTGGGGTATTACAGTTATTATGATAATATTTCTCACCCAACCTCTCTTTGATGTTGGCAAAAAAAATCATGAAGTTTGACTTTGGTTTGACCACAGTTGACCTCAGTTTGACCTTTTAACTGCATTGACTGCTTTTGACTTATCTGATCATCTGACTGAGCAAACTTTTGAGAAAAGTCTTGAAACTTGACATGGGGGTTCTTATACACATATAAGATGTTATGAAGCTCACTTGAAGTCTTGGAAGTCCATTTAGCCTGATTAAAGTCAAAACCCTAGTTTTGGATGCACTGCTTAGGAGGTGCATTGTCTGAGGGAATTGTCAACTCTTCTGACCAATTATGAATTTTGTGAACCTTGTGAACCTTCTTGGAACACAAAGTCTTGTATTGTGAGGGCAAATTTTGGGGTGCAACAGCTGCCCCTGTTCAATTTTCTGAAACCTGAGGGGTTAGATTGGTATATTTGCCAGTCGTAACCTGGAAGGTTGAAGGGGATTGAACACAAAAGCCCAAAAATTTGCACTCACCAGTGCATGGAGTGATATTGATGGTTGGTTGAACATGATTGAGTGGGCTTAAAGATGCCACTAGGGGAAAGTTCTTCAGTAGTATAATGAGAGCTGTCAGGAGTCTGGAGTAATACTGATGTAACAGCATGTCTTCATGAGGATAGAGCGATCAATAATGATAACCCTAAAGCAGTCTTGAAGTGATAAATCGGACCTCAGGAGGATAGAGCAATCAATAGCTCTAAAGCAGTCTTGAAGTAATAATGGCTTCAGGAGGATAGAGCAATCAATAGCTCTAAAGCAGTCTTGAAGTAATAGAATGGCTTCAGGAGGATAGAGCAATCAACAGCTCTAAAGTAGTCTTGAAGTAATGATTTCAGGAGGATAGAGCAATGAATAGCTCTAAAGCAGTCTTGAAATAATAACGTGATATGTCTTCAGGAGGATAGAGCAATCAATAGCTCTAAAGCAGTCTTGAAGTAATGATTTCAGGAGGATAGAGCAATGAATAGCTCTAAAGCAGTCTTGAAATAATAATGTGATATGTCTTCAGGAGGATAGAGCAATCAATAGCTCTAAAGCAGTCTTGAAGTAATGATTTCAGGAGGATAGAGCAATGAATAGCTCTAAAGCAGTCTTGAAATAATAACGTGATATGTCTTCAGGAGGATAGAGCAATCAATAGCTCTAAAGCAGTCTTGAAGTAATGATTTCAGGAGGATAGAGCAATGAATAGCTCTAAAGCAGTCTTGAAATAATAACGTGATATGTCTTCAGGAGGATAGAGCAATCAATAGCTCTAAAGCAGTCTTGAAGTAATGATTTCAGGAGGATAGAGCAATGAATAGCTCTAAAGCAGTCTTGAAATAATAACGTGATATGTCTTCAGGAGGATAGAGCAATCAATAGCTCTAAAGCAGTCTTGAAGTAATGATTTCAGGAGGATAGAGCAATGAATAGCTCTAAAGCAGTCTTGAAATAATAATGTAATTTCAGGAGGATAGAGCAATGAATACTCTAAAGCAGTCTTGAAGTAATGATTTCAGGAGGATAGAGCAATGAATAGCTCTAAAGCAGTCTTGAAATATTAACGTGATATGTCTTCAGGAGGATAGAGCAATCAATAGCTCTAAAGCAGTCTTGAAGTAATGATTTCAGGAGGATAGAGCAATGAATAGCTCTAAAGCAGTCTTGAAATAATAATGTAATTTGTCTTCAGGAGGATAGAGCAATCAATAGCTCTAAAGCAGTCTTGAAGTAATGATTTCAGGAGGATAGAGCAATGAATAGCTCTAAAGCAGTCTTGAAATAATAATGTAATTTCAGGAGGATAGAGCAATGAATACTCTAAAGCAGTCTTGAAGTAATGATTTCAGGAGGATAGAGCAATGAATAGCTCTAAAGCAGTCTTGAAATAATAACGTGATATGTCTTCAGGAGGATAGAGCAATCAATAGCTCTAAAGCAGTCTTGAAGTAATGATTTCAGGAGGATAGAGCAATGAATAGCTCTAAAGCAGTCTTGAAATAATAACGTGATATGTCTTCAGGAGGATAGAGCAATCAATAGCTCTAAAGCAGTCTTGAAGTAATGATTTCAGGAGGATAGAGCAATGAATAGCTCTAAAGCAGTCTTGAAATAATAACGTGATATGTCTTCAGGAGGATAGAGCAATCAATAGCTCTAAAGCAGTCTTGAAGTAATGATTTCAGGAGGATAGAGCAATGAATAGCTCTAAAGCAGTCTTGAAATAATAATGTAATTTCAGGAGGATAGAGCAATGAATACTCTAAAGCAGTCTTGAAGTAATGATTTCAGGAGGATAGAGCAATGAATAGCTCTAAAGCAGTCTTGAAATAATAACGTGATATGTCTTCAGGAGGATAGAGCAATCAATAGCTCTAAAGCAGTCTTGAAGTAATGATTTCAGGAGGATAGAGCAATGAATAGCTCTAAAGCAGTCTTGAAATAATAATGTAATTTGTCTTCAGGAGGATAGAGCAATCAATAGCTCTAAAGCAGTCTTGAAGTAATGATTTCAGGAGGATAGAGCAATGAATAGCTCTAAAGCAGTCTTGAAGTAATGATTTCAGGAGGATAGAGCAATGAATAGCTCTAAAGCAGTCTTGAAATAATAACGTGATATGTCTTCAGGAGGATAGAGCAATCAATAGCTCTAAAGCAGTCTTGAAGTAATGATTTCAGGAGGATAGAGCAATGAATAGCTCTAAAGCAGTCTTGAAATAATAACGTGATATGTCTTCAGGAGGATAGAGCAATCAATAGCTCTAAAGCAGTCTTGAAGTAATGATTTCAGGAGGATAGAGCAATGAATAGCTCTAAAGCAGTCTTGAAATAATAATGTAATTTCAGGAGGATAGAGCAATGAATACTCTAAAGCAGTCTTGAAGTAATGATTTCAGGAGGATAGAGCAATGAATAGCTCTAAAGCAGTCTTGAAATAATAACGTGATATGTCTTCAGGAGGATAGAGCAATCAATAGCTCTAAAGCAGTCTTGAAGTAATGATTTCAGGAGGATAGAGCAATGAATAGCTCTAAAGCAGTCTTGAAATAATAACGTGATATGTCTTCAGGAGGATAGAGCAATCAATAGCTCTAAAGCAGTCTTGAAGTAATGATTTCAGGAGGATAGAGCAATGAATAGCTCTAAAGCAGTCTTGAAATAATAATGTAATTTGTCTTCAGGAGGATAGAGCAATCAATAGCTCTAAAGCAGTCTTGAAGTAATGATTTCAGGAGGATAGAGCAATGAATAGCTCTAAAGCAGTCTTGAAATAATAATGTAATTTCAGGAGGATAGAGCAATGAATACTCTAAAGCAGTCTTGAAGTAGTAATATGACCTCATGAGGATAGAGCAATGAATAGCTCTAAAGCAGTCTTGAAGTAATAGGATGATTTCAGGAGGATAGAGCAATCAGTAGCTCTAAAGCAGTCTTGAAGTCATGAGAGGCTATCAGGAGGATAAAATAACCCTGAGGTTACAATAAAGCAGTCCCAAAGTAATAAGAAGCTCATCAGGAGGATAAAGTAACCCTGAGGTTACAATAAAGCAGTCCCAAAGATCATAAGCTTGTTTGTTGGATAATTAACCTGAAAACAAGGTAGCATTCTGTATAACAACATTAGTTTATGCTTTATGTATGCATGTATGACATGATGCACTTAGGTAATGTACTATAGACATATATGTTATGGTATGATGTAAATGATGCATGTATGATATGACACTGCTGGAAGTGTCTGGATATCCTTGTATAACAACTGCTGGCCAAGGAAAATAAATCCCGATTCGTTGTTGAAGAATACATAACCCTCCGTCTGCTGGGGATAACAAGGTATAGATAACCTCCCATTGTTGGGGATACCAAGGTATAGATAACCTCCCGTTGTTGGGGATAGTAGGGTATAGATAACCTTCGTTTTCGTTTGATAGTAGGATAAGTATAACATCCCGTCTTCGTTCATCGTGCCCTTATTGGAAAGTAATTTCCGTATATCCGTATGAGGATAAAAGAGATGGATATAAATTCCAGGGGAGATTAGACTTTGTGAAAATGGATTAGTCCTACTGATGGTTTGTAACTGTCTTGTAAAGATGAACCGGCGAAGCTTCGTTGAAATCCTTCCCTCGTTCGTCCTTAGTAAATACTATTACTGCATTTTCATGCATTTCTGGTAAACATCAATCATATTAAAAGCATACATGCGTTTCTGGTAAACATCAATCATATTCAAAGGCATACATACATTCAAACACAACCAATGGACGTTTCGCTTATGTAAATAGGGTAAAAGTGAATCTGGATTCAAAAGATGGAATTTATTTATATCAAAAGTGACCCATACACGGGTAAGTTTGTACAAGGAGACATAAACCCTAGTAAGAGAATTTTGTCATGAAGCTTTACAAAAAGAATCAGCTATGTGGGAAATAATCCTATTGAGTTTCAATTCTACTATTGCCCCTCAAGTATCTCATCTTCTTGCTGTTGAGACGGAAACGATTGGATTGAGCTTTATCTGTTTGAGCTTGAGTAAGTAGTACAACTGGTTGCAGTTTCATGAGTGGTCCAAACGAGACATAGTCATACGCTTTAATCCCTAACTTTTGCCTGGATTGCCCTTTCAGGTTTTCAATCCACCGGGATACCCTTTTTTGCCCAAGCCGCCTTTTCAGGTTTTCGACTTGCCGGGTGTACATCTTTTTATATATATATCCCTAATTTTTGCCCAAACCCTTTTGGTTTGCCGGGATGCCCTTATTTTTGCCTAGGCCTGTCAACCTAGCGGGTCTCTTTTTATGCGTAGTATTTTTTAACTATGTCTGCGTTTACAGGTTGTGGGAGGTCTTCACCATCCATTGTAGTCAATATCATGGCACCTCCTGAGAACACTGTCTTGACTACAAATGGTCCCTCATATGTTGGAGTCCACTTGCCCCTAGGATCACCCTGTGGTAATATGATACGCTTGATTACCAAGTCACCAGCCTGATATACCTTTGGCTTAACCTTCTTGTTAAAAGCTTTGATCATCCGTTTCTGGTACATCTGGCCATGACAAACTGTTGCTAACCTTTTCTCATCAATCAAATTTATCTGGTCAAGTCGAGTCTGAATCCACTCATCTTCATCCAAGCCTGCATCCTTCATAATTCTCAAGGAGGGGATCTGAACTTCAATAGGCAGAACTGCTTCCATACCATAGACCAAGGAGAATGGGGTTGCCCCGGTTGAAGTACGTATTGTAGTACGATAACCATGCAGAGCAAATGGTAACATCTCGTGCCAATCCTTGTAAGTAACAGTTATCTTCTGTACAATCTTCTTAATGTTCTTATTAGCAGCTTCAACTGCCCCATTCATCTTTGAAATCAACAAGGTAGTATGGGTCAACATATACTGTCTTAGTCGGCGAGCAGCCCGTGCCAAAGCGCAGCAAGTTTTCTCGAGCAGTGAGTATTTTGTTTCACAGTCGGTAAACTTTTTGCTAAGGTAGTATATTGCCTGCTCTTTTCGACCAGACTCGTCATGTTGCCCCAATACACACCCCATTGAGTTGTCTAATACTGTTAAATACATAATCAAGGGTCTTCCATCAACTGGTGGCATTAAAATTGGAGGTTCTAGCAAATATCTCTTGATTTCATCAAAGGCAGTCTGGCACTCATCATTCCATTCCATCACCTGATCTTTCTTCAACAACTTGAAGATTGGCTCACAGATGGTAGTTAATTGGGAAATAAATCTTGCAATGTAGTCCCAAGAAACCTCTAACCTCCTTCTCAGTACGGGGAGCTGGCATCTCTCGTATAGCTTTCACTTTTGCAGGATCCACTTCAATACCTTTTCCACTGACAATGAAACCCAGGAGCTTTCCAGATCTAACTCCAAAAGTACACTTGTTTGGATTTAATCTCAACCTGTATTTCTTCAACCTCTCAAACAACTTGTGCAGATGATCAAGATGTTGTTCTTCATTCTGAGACCTGGCTATCATATCATCCACATATACCTCTATCTCATGATGAATCATATCATGAAACAAAGCCACCATAGCACGCTGATATGTTGCCCCTGCATTCTTATGCTGAGCAGTGTTGTCTAAATCAGCCCCTATCTGGACCTCTTTTCTGTTTTCTTCAGTTCCCAGATTCACAACTTCGACTGGCTCTTCGTGTGGCTGTATAGCTTTCTCTTCTTGTTGTAACAACCTAGCAAGCCCTACAGATATTTCACAATCGTCCTCGTTTCCGTCTTCAGTTTGATAGATCAGATTCTCGAAATTGTAATTGGCAATAGTAGAACTGTTATCAATTGGATCCAGAGTGGATGAGGATCGGCATTTTAGTGACGTGGGTGTGTGTAAGAACACATAGCTGATAAAGCAAAAATAAAAGAAAAAGAAAGACAAGGAACACAATATTTACGAAAACGAAACGTCCATTGATTTTATGGAATGAAGTATGCGAATGAAATGACAACCCGTAATAAGCACACCATTGTGCCCCGGGTAAGGCACATGGCTTGAAAGTTTTAATTGTTCCAAATTTAAAAAACATAACACAGTAATAGTATTTACTCCTGACTAAAGGAGATAGGGATAACATCTTCCGCTTTCCAATTATTGAGTCCAGCACCCACAGTAGGAAAAATCCATGCCTCCAAGTTGTGGTCTTCATCTTGATCTCCCACAGCATTGATAACCCCTTGATTGGTGATGCGAACAGCACGAGCACGACGAACAGCCTTCTGGGACTCTTCTTCCACCATAGCTTTTGCATCATTGAGGGAGGCCATTGCCATTGTTGGAGGGTTTCTGATGACCACAGGAACCTTCTTCACAGCAGGAGGAGTCACACAATCCTTAACAGCCCAGGGAACCACTTCAAATGACTGACATGGAGTTTCAATGTATTCACCTTCTACTTCCAGATACTTGAAAGTGTTTACATGGCTGACAAAGTATTCTTCCTCTCCAAAGACAGTAACAACTTTTCCATTCACCGGATATCTCAACTTTTGATGTAATGTGGAGGTCACAGCACCTGCCCCATGGATCCAGGGACGACCAAGCAGACATGAGTACGAAGGACGAATATCCATCACATAGAATGTAGCGGTAAACACCTGAGAGCCAACCTTGATTGGAAGATCAATTTCCCCATGCACTACTCTTCTAGAACCATCAAAAGCCTTTACCACAATATTCCTGGGATTCAATACCGTATCTTCAGGACTCAGCTTGTTCAGGACTTCCTTAGGCAACACATTCAGAGAGGAACTATTGTCTATCAGCACATGAGACAGGGTAGTGCCCCTGCATTCAATTGAAATATGCAAGGCCCTGTTATGATCCCTCTTGGCAGGGGTCAAGTCAGCATCAGAAAATCCTAACCCGTTGTCATAGGTCAGGTGAGCAACACAATTCTCAAACTGGTCCACAGAAATTGCACTGGGTACATGAGCCATCTTTAGAAACTTGATCAATGACTTGGCATGAGCCTCAGAACATAATAACGGGGAGAGCATAGAAATCTTTGAGGGAGTATGCCCCAGCTGATCAACAATATCATAATCACTCTTGCGAATGATTTTCAATACTTCTTCCATCTGCTTAGAGAGGTCATCAGCAGCTGGCACATCAGTAGATACAGGCTCAATAACAGGACCCTTGCCCCGAGCATCAGTGGTGGAAGTAACAGCAGGAGTAACTGCACTCTTAGAAGCAACTGGAGGAGAGAAGACTCTTCCACTACGGGTGATCTTGCTAGATCCAGCAATATTATCAATGTCAACAGGCATATCAGGTAAAGGCTCCTGCCCCTTGGATAGGTTCAGGATCAGCTCTTGGAACTGTGCATTCTGTGCCTGGAGATCCTTAACTGATTGTTCAAGAGCCATTGCTGAAATAAACAGCGAGAAGATGAGAAACCTGTGCACAATTATAAACCTGTGATGCAATGATATGGGAATGCATATGCAATGTTTTCAAGGACCGCAGGATTTAAATTTGCTTAAACAAACAAGAAAGTAACTTTTTATTAGTAATAACTTGTTTTGCCTTTTAGGTTTACAAAAAATGAAAACGAAATAAGTACAAAAGATGGGGTTTTAAGTCTCCCATGGACGTTTCCTCTTGGTGTTGAGGTATGAGTTGAGGTTTCGTTCCTCATGAAGTAGCTTTGTTAGCTCTAGGATCCTTGCTTGGCTTGCTTTGTAATGAGCCTCGAAAGTATCCCTTTGCTCTTTCAGTTGGATCCATGATCTCTGCAAGTCTTCCATATCAGTAGGCATGTCTGGGTGAAGGATGGTATAAGCTGTGTCTCCTTCAGCAACAGGTTCCATGGTAACTGGTAAGATGGCAGGATATGGCATCATGAGTGTCTGAGCACGAAATCGTACCCATCTGAGATAAGCCTCCATAGGAATGGTGTACTTAGGCTCCAGTGTCTTGTTGTCAATCCTGTTTACCTTTCCCCAAGCTCGTATGAATCTCTGACGGTAACCCTGAAGATCGTTGTCGTAGTCAAAC
>OZ012741.1:80598053-80623565 GCA_963859935.3 Lathyrus sativus | reverse complement strand
GCAGTTATTTTGTTTGTGTATAAATAGGATAGTTTGTGGTTAGAATGTGTGTGTGAAAATTTGTACAAAATTCCTGTAAAAGCTCTAAGTACCCAGTGTGAGAGAAAATGAGTCTAGTATTTGGAACAATGTACGTTTAAACACCAGTTATATTTCAAAGTCATTTTAAATTACTTGTTTATTCTTCAAGTTCATTACTTGTTTATTCTTCAAGTTCATGTCATTTTACATTTCATTTACTTTTCTGCAAGTTTTTAGCCTTTCGACATTTCTTTGTTCTTGTTTAAACTTTTAACCTTATTTCACCTTTAAGTCCAAACTTCGTTACTTGCAAAATCAAAGTCCTTAATACTTTGACAATATTGATAAAACAAACCACAAATTAGTCACCAAAAGTCTAAGAGTATTTCGACAGAACCAAATGCACATGTATCCTAGGACTTGTATGGTTGGTCCTGCAAGTAACCCAACTTTCTGAAGAAATTGGTTAACCAGAGGTTGTTCGCCAGAAAACACAGCGAACAAATTGGCACGCCCAGTGGGACCAGTGCATTTGATAAAATCTAATAGAAATTTTTAGACAAATTGTTCCTTGCTACGTTGTATGATTCTTAGAAGCGGTAAATTAGCCGTAACCGACGTAGAGAGACCAAAGAGAACAAGAAGAAGAAACATGGCTAACTTGCCAAATGCTTCAAATATTTCTGACGAAACCATTCCAGTTTCCAATCCTATCCCTTCGTCAGGAACAATACCAGTGTCTGGCCCTGTTTTAGAACAGATTAGGCCTCCTTTGGGGGATTCCATACCAACGGGTTCAGGATCCCAGAATGCGCCTAGTTCTTCCACCATGGGACACGCCAGACCCTTGGGAACCCCTCCCCCTGGAGGAAATACATTCAGGCCATATCTGAATTATTCTCAGCCTTTGACTGGGAGAGAACAACCGTACGGAATGCCAACTTCAATGATGGCAAGCCTACATAATTCGTCACCATTATTCTCTGATGCCATGGTTCAAGTGTCATCACCATTGCAGGGATCAGGATATGGTGGAAATGGAAATAGAATGAATCAAATTCCACCAGGTTTCCATGTGCCCGCTATGACAAACCATTCTGCACAAGTAATCCGTCAACAGATGGATGAAAGCAATCATGATATGGTGCAGGCTTTGACACAACAAATGGGAGACGTGTTCAATCCCTTAATACAAAACACTACCCAAACAAACCAAATATTGGCAGAACAGATGGCACGCATTGCTGATTTTTTTGGAGTCCCACAAGCACAACAAAGAATGCAATTAAACCAGAATCCTGCCAATAGGGCTGTCGAAGAGGAACTCACTATAAACCAAAGGCCCTTAGGGAACCCTCAGGAAAATCCCAGGGGGCAAGAGGTGATGGTCGAACAGCCTAATGTAGAAGAGCCTATTCGACAGGAACCAAGAAGGATAATAGTCCAGAGAAACCAAAATGCTGACGAAGTGTTACAGCAGAGAATGCGTTACAATAACATGCCTGTCGAAAATGATCTTGCCACCATGGTGGAGAGAATAATGGCACAAAACGGAGTAAACGTAGGATTACAAAGGCCTAGTTATACTTCCCCCTTGTCTGAATTTATCTTACAACAAGAGTTACCACCAAGGTGGAAAGTCCCCAAATTCACAAAATTTTCAGGGGATACTAGTGAATCCACCATAGAACACGTGGCACGTTATTTGATAGAAGCGGGAGAGATTGCTAATAACGAGAACTTAAGGATGAAATATTTCCCAAGTTCTTTGACAAAAAACGCTTTCACTTGGTTTACGTCACTACCTCCAACTTCAATTTTTACTTGGACCCAACTAGAGAGATTGTTCCATGAACAATTTTATATGGGACAAACCAAGATAAGTTTGAAAGAGTTGGCAAGTGTCAAAAGAAAATTTTCTGAACCCATAGATGACTATTTGAATAGGTTTAGATTATTAAAAGCCAGATGCTTTACGCAAGTGCCGGAACAAGAACTAGTCGAAATGGCTGCAGGGGGTCTTGATTATTCCATAAGGAAAAAACTGGATACCCAATATCTGAGAGACATGGCACAGTTGGCAGACAGAGTAAGGCAGATAGAAAGACTAAAAAATGAGAAATTTAGATCAAATAAAAACAAGAAGGAAAGAGTGGCCTATGTAGGAATAGTTCAAGATGATTACGACGAAAACGAACCAGTCATTTTCGACCAGCAAGAAATTGATCTTGCAGAATTAAAGCAAGGCCCTCCATATTCTTGTAAAGTTTTAGCCCCGTCGAATGGAAAAAGTCCAGTCGAAATGGAAAAGAATGACAGGTTCCCTAAAAGAACCTATACATTCGACATCACCAAGTGTGATGAGATATTTGATCTACTAGTCAAAGATGGTCAGTTAATAAAACCAGCAGGCACTAAAGAGCCTCCTATAGACCAACAGAAAAAGAGAGGTTTTTGCAAATACCATAATTTCTTGGGTCATAAAACTTCTCAATGTTACCTTTTCAGGGATCTCGTCCAAAATGCAATCCAAAATGGAAGGTTGAAGTTTGGAGACAAAGGCAAGCAGCAGATGAAGATTGACTCCAATCCCATGCAGATTGGGGAGGCAAATTATGCTGAGCCAGAAATGGTAAACGTGGTCGAAATGGAGATCATGGCAGAAGAAAATTCTGAAATGGTAGGAGTTACTGAAAGCTTCGACACCAACTTCACCATGATAGAAGCTGCTGAAGGTTTCGACACCCATGTCAATGTGGTGGAAGAAGGTGATAATTCTGCTGGCCAGGCTGAGGCAAAAGAAGTCAAAGTTTCTGAAGACTTCGACAGTGAGAATGCCACTAAGACCACTGAAGGTTTCAACGGAAGAAATGCAGTCAAAGTGGGAAGAAGCTTCAACAAGAAAAACTGTGAAAGAGATGCTGACCAAGAGGAGATTAAAACACCAGGGACTGATGACAATTCCCTCACTGTCAAACAAATGAACAGTGATACCACCAAAAATGAAGAACATCCTGTCGAAAGGGTTGCACATTGCTGCAAATACATCTATAAGGGCTTACACCCAAAAGGCAATGTTAGTCAGTCAAAGGAGGACATCCCAGAGGAAATCATGCTAGTCGAAAAAATGAACAAATTGAAAATTACAACTGAACAGAGTGCTGGGATTCATATGGTGGAAATCACTCAAAAGGGAGGACCAGACATCGACAAGGGAAAGAAGCGTCAAGAGGAGCATCAGAAGCTGGTTTACCCAGAAGAGAACGAGAGTCTGATTGAATTCATCCAGAGGTGTCAAAGGAAGAATGCAGAAGTCATGCTTTGCCCAAGATGCAGTGCTGTGTTCGACAAGAAAGCAGCTGATGACTTAGAAGCAGCAGTAAAGACCCAGAGGAAAAGAAATTGGGGAACAGTCCCACCAACCAGAAACGAAAGATTCGACCCAAGAAGAGGGGAGCATCACAGTCAAGGGGTCGGAGAAAGACGTTTCAACACTTACAAACCATCCAACAGGCCAAATGATGACAAATGGGTTCAGCCTATAAGGGATGTCCAAGGTCAGAAGAGATGGAAGAGTTTTGAAGTGAACAGGGGTCCTTCCATGGAAGTTAAAAAGGAGGCAAAGCCAAAATACGTCTCTGAAAACTACAAAGGGAAGAATCCTATGTCCAGATCCCAATGGAGAAGATTCCAAAGGCAGAAGAAAATTGAAAAGAAAACTGTAGAATACCAAAAGGTTGGGCAGAAGGAAGCTGAATCAAGCAAATGTGTGCAGATTACGAACAAGGGAATGCCCCTGGCAGAAAAAGAAATCATTCAGAAGAATAGATCTAGTGACACCACAGAGGTGCAGAAAACGAACAATAGAATGCCAGTGGACGAAGAAGTCACAGATGAATTTGGTTCAGAATCAGATGCTTCTTTCGACGTAACTTGCAATGTGGTTTCTGTACTGCCCAGAGACTTCGACAGGATAATGGAAGTCGAAGACGAAGAGGATGACATGATGGATGATAGCATAAGCTTGAAGCCTGTATGCTACTACATAATGAACAATGGCTGTGTCGAAGAGCAAAATGCCTTCTTCGAAAAACCAGATGATGCAATGAAGGCTCACTTAAAGCCTCTCTTCATAAAAGGAAAGGTAGAGGGTGTAGGTGTCAACAAAATTCTGATAGATGGCGGAGCAGCTGTAAATTTAATTCCTCATTACATGATAAGGAGAATTGGAAAAGATGACTCCGACACTAAGCCTCACAATATGGTGTTGTCCAACTATGAAGGTAAAGTGGGAACAACACTGGGAGTAATACAATTGAACTTGACTGTAGGATCCATCACCAGGCCTACAATGTTTGTGGTGATAGCATCAAAAGCAAATTACAACTTGCTGTTGGGAAGAGAATGGATCCATGGGATTGGGGCTGTGCCATCCTCCATGCATCAGAGAATAGCAATCTGGAGGCCAGATGGGATTGTCGAAAACATTGAAGCAGATCAGAGTTACTTCACAGCTGATGTGAACAATATCACTAGTCGTAACTTCGACAAGAACCTAGCCCATATAGCACCATGCAATCCTGCGGCTTTCGACCTGACAGCTTCCGACAACGCTTACTGTTCCATGTACCTCCATCCTACACATGGTTTCCAGTGGGATAAAGAAATAATTGGGGAAACAAATTACACTTGGGGAACTGCCCACGTCAACCCAACTGGATGGGGAAGTGAATTCAGTGAAAATGACTGAAGTTTCAGCAATGGAAAGGATTTCGGCTTATATAGCCGAAAAACAACACAAAGCGGCCCTTGAGGCTGAAGTAAGAAATATGGCTGTCGAAGCCAGCACTCAGGTTGTCGAAGGACAACACCCTCAAGAAAATATTGAGGAGCAACATGCAAATCAGAGTTTTGAAGAAGACTCAAGTGGTGAATGGCAGAACCAAAGACTTGATGCCATTTATGATGACGAACCTTTGGGGTTCGAAAAGGATCCAACCTCCACCAATATGAAAATGGTGGCACAGGATCCCTTAGAGGAGATTAATCTAGGACTGGGGGCAGAGAAAAGGCCCACTTACATCAGTGCCAAGTTGAATCCTCAACTCAGAATCGAAATAATCCAGCTGCTGAATGAGTTTAAAGACTGCTTCGCATGGGATTATGACGAAATGCCTGGTTTAGACAGAAGTTTGGTGGAATTGAAGTTGCCAATTCTGGAAGGGAAGAAGCCAATAAAACAGACCCCCAGACGCTTTGCACCTGAAATTCTGTCGAAGATCAAAGAAGAGGTCGAAAGACTTCTAAAATGCAAATTCATCCGTACAACAAGGTATGTCGAATGGATTGCTAATATTGTTCCTGTGATTAAGAAAAATGGCACGCTAAGGGTGTGTATTGATTTTAGAGATCTAAACTCAGCCACCCCTAAGGATGAGTATCCTATGCCAGTAGCAGAAATGCTAGTAGATTCTGCAGCAGGCCATGAGTATTTAAGTATGCTTGATGGCTATTCTGGTTATAACCAGATTTTTATTGCTGAAGAAGACGTTCCAAAAACAGCTTTTCGTTGTCCAGGAGCAATAGGAACATATGAATGGGTAGTAATGCCCTTTGGTTTGAAAAATGCTGGAGCTACTTACCAAAGGGCTATGAATTCTATTTTTCACGATTTCATTGAAACGTTTATGCAAATTTATATAGACGACATTGTGATTAAATCTGCTTCAGGCTTCGACCATATTAACCATCTTCGACAGTCCTTTGAAAGGATGAGGAAGTTTGGTTTGAAAATGAATCCTCTTAAATGTGCTTTTGGTGTGCAGGCTGGGGATTTCTTAGGCTTTGTGGTCCACAAAAAGGGGATTGAAATCAATGAAAACAAAGCTAAAGCAATAATGGAAGCAAAAGCGCCATCGACAAAGAAAGAATTGCAGTCTCTACTAGGGAAAATCAACTTCCTCAGAAGATTTATCTCCAACCTTAGTGGAAAGACTCAGGCCTTCTCACCCTTGCTTCGACTGAAGAAAGAGGGTTTCACTTGGGGGCAAGAGCAACAAGCTGCTTTCGACAAGATCAAGGAGTATTTGGCAAATCCCCCAGTCCTAATATCTCCTTGCCGGAAAAGAAGCATGAGGCTCTACATATCAGCATCTGACAGAACATTAGGAAGTATGCTTTGTCAAGAAGATGAACATGGCGTCGAAAGAGCCATTTACTATCTCAGCAGGGTCTTGAATGATGCTGAAACTAGGTATAGCATGATAGAGAAATTATGTTTATGTGTATATTTCTCTTGTATGAAATTAAAGCATTATATAAAACCCGTCGATGTACATATATCTTCTCATTTCGACGTAATAAAGCATATGTTGTCTAAGTCTATTTTACATAGTCGAATTGGAAAATGGGCTTTAGCCTTAACTGAATATTCTTTAAAATATATGCCTCTAAAAGCTGTTAAAGGGCAAGTAGTTGCTGACTTTATAGCTGACCACTCCATACTTGGAGAGGAGACAAATTATGTCGAAAAAGAGCCTTGGAGGTTATATTTTGATGGTTCCAGTCATAAAAATGGAACAGGTGTTGGGGTGTTAATTATTTCTCCCAATAAAGTTCCAACAAAGTTCAAGTACAAAATAGAAGAATTCTGTTCAAACAATGAGGCAGAATATGAAGCCTTAATTGTTGGACTTGAAATCTTGTTGGAACTGGGGGCAACAGAGGTCGAAATAATGGGTGACTCTGAATTGGTGATAAAACAATTGACGAAAGAGTACAAATGTGTCAAAGAAAATTTGATCATGTACTTTGTGATAGCCAACAGACTCCTCAAGAGATTCGACAGTGTAGTTTTTAGACACATCCCCAGATTAGAAAATCAGGAAGCAAATGACTTGGCCCAGCTGGCTTCAGGGTATAAAGTGTCGAAAGAAAATCTGTTGAAGTTTGTCGAAGTGAGAGGAAAAGTTTTATCTACTAAGCTGTCCCCATCTGATTTGGACACAATAAGATTGGGATATGGTGATCAAGAAAACTTTGAGATTTTCAATGTGGGTAATCTAGAGGATGGAGATTGGAGAAAACCCATTAAAGATTATTTGCAAAATCCAAATCAAACAGTCGAAAGGAAGATAAAGTACAGAGCCTTAAGTTATGTGCTCTTTGGAAATGAACTGTTTAAAAAGACTGCAGAAGGAGTTCTACTAAAATGCCTTGGAGAGACTGAAGCATACATAGCTTTGTCGAATGTACACAGTGGTGCATGTGGTGCCCACCAAGCAGGACATAAAATGAAATGGCTATTATTTCGACAAGGAATGTATTGGCCAACCATGTTGAAAGATTGTGTCGAATTCGCAAAGGGTTGTCAGGAATGTCAAATCCATGCAGGCATACCTCATGTGCCAGCAAGTGAGTTACATTCTATTATAAAGCCTTGGCCATTCAGAGGTTGGGCTTTAGATTTGATTGGTGAGATTCGACCAGCTTCTTCAAAAGGGCAGAAGTACATTTTAGTAGGAGTAGACTATGTCACTAAATGGATTGAAGCCATACCTTTGACAAATGTAGATCAGGAAGCAGTCATAGATTTCATCCAGAAACACATAGTGTATAGATTTGGAATACCAGAGACTATAACCACTGATCAAGGATCTGTGTTTACTGGCAGAAATATGCAAGCATTTGCAAGAGAGACAGGTTTTAAGTTGTTGACTTCGACACCTTATTATGCCCAAGCAAATGGCCAGGTCGAAGCAGCCAACAAAGTGGTGATAAACCTGATAAAGAAACATGTGGGTAAAAAACCCAGAAATTGGCATAAGACCCTGGATCAAATCCTTTGGGCTTGTCGAACCTCTCCTAAGGAAGCAACTAACTCCACCCCATTTAAATTAACCTATGGACATGATGCAGTATTGCCTGTCGAAATCTGTTTACAGTCAATACGAATTCAAAGACATCATGAGATTCCATCTGAAATCTATTGGAGTATGATGATGGATGAATTGGTTGATTTAGACGAAGAAAGGTTGCGTGCTTTAGAATTAATAAGAAGGCAGAAAGAGAGAGTTGAAAAGTTTTATAACAAAAAAGTAAAATTCAAAGCCTTTTTAGTAAATGATTTAGTCTGGAAAGTGATCTTGCCCATGGAGAAGAAAGACAGAGTGATGGGAAAATGGTCCCCTAAGTGGGAAGGACCTTTCAAAATTTTAAGAGTTTTTTCCAATGGTGCATACGAAGTCGAAGAAATAGAAAAAGATAGAAGAGTGATGAAAATAAATGGGAAGTACTTAAAAAAGTATAAACCAACACTGCACGAAATAAAAATAAGAACAAACTAAATTACAAAGGAAACTTGTCTTCGCCAAACAAATGGCGTAAAATAGCATTACATATAAAAAGTGCTAAAAGGAAATATCCCAAAACAAGTAAAATTCCTAAGTCCTATTACAAAATCACTGTCGAAGGAATGTGGTTTTGAGCTCGTCGAATTTTTTCTTGTGGAGTTGAATTCGACGCTCACAAAGGCTTTTGCTGACAGTCATTTCGTCAAGCTCCCTGTGAAGTCGCTGGGCTGTTTCTGCATGTTGTAGCCCCTTCCGGAGTTCACTGTCTATTGCTTCCTGATTTGGTTTTTGAAGAGAGGCCTGGCGTTCTTTTTCTCGGAGGATTTTTCTTTGGAGATCAGCAATTTGGGCTTGGTAGGCTTGAATATTGCTTTCACAATCAGCAGCAGCTTTGGTGTATTCGTCAGAAAGCTTATTCAGCTCTGAAATCCTTTCTGTCGAAGAAGCCACTGTGTTCCATGCTGAAACTTGCTCCTCAGACTTGGCTGTGATCTTTTGGGAGAATTCTTTTTGTCGAACCAGATCAGCGCTGGCAGAATCAATCAAAGATATCAAATCCATCACCAGATGGCTTTCCTCAGTCGAAGCCTCCAGCAAGTTGGCACTTTTTAGGAGCTTCTTCAGATCATATTGAGCAGAAGTATTCTCAGCCAAGACCTCAAACAGGTCAACTCCAAGGATCCTTGCCTTGATCTCATCCATAATGACATTGATTGGTTGAAGGTCGGAAGTGGCCCCTGAAGCTGTCGAACCACTGGCAGAGGAATCGTGGAAGTTATACCTGGTGTCGAGCAAAGCTTTTAAGTATTCAAAGGGTTTTCTAGCCTTCAAACTCTCAATTTCTTCATGAGATAAACTCGTCGAAGCAGTGCCCAAAGAGGTTTCGACAGGAGCCTTTGATGAAGGGGGAATGTGTTGAGAGGTTCCTCCAATGCTCAAGTTAACTTCTGGCTGGTTCGACAGAGTAACAACTTCTTCGACATTGTCTTTGTTAGCCATGGTGGTGTTAGTTGGATCTGGAGTTTGTACATCCTGAGCAGTGGCATTCTCATCAGTGTTTGGTATAGCAGCGGTTGTTGGAAGTGGTACATCTTGATCTGAAATAATTTTTTCGGCAGTGGGGTCTGGTCGAAAGGGAGAGTTGTTGTCGGAAGACTCAGAGTCACTAAGGTCGAATTCATCCAAGGTTTGAGGCCCATGGATCCCTGCATCTGGAGTGGCATCATCCCGGAGTCTTTCAGCCAGAGTCCTCTCAGAATTAGAGGGAGCATGCTCTTCTTGGATTGCAGAGGTCTCTTCGACATCAATAACAACCTACAAGCAAAAAACACAAAAGAAGAACTTGAAGATAAAGATACATTCAGTCAAGGCTGGATTGGTGATTGTCGAAATGATTACCTGAGGAATTTCAGTATGGGCACTTGAGTCCCCACTTCTTTCGCTCCTTGAAGGAACTTTGTTGACCGGACTGGCAGGTGGGGTTCGTCTTTGGACCAGAGATCGTTGGGACGCCACTGTTTTAATTTTTAAACCTTTGTTTCTTTTCAAAGGCTGGGGTTCAGGGGATTCGTCCTCGGATTCTTGGACGCTTGTTTCTTTTTCTTCTGTTTTCCTTTTCTTTGCTGGGGTACGAGTTACCTATAAGAGAAAGAGAAGAAGTGTTTAGTATAAGAAAATATGAAGTATACGAATAAGGAGGGATGTTCTGTTTGTGTCGAAACCTTTTTTGTTGTTGAAGGGGTTTTTTCGACTGCTTTTGAAGAAGTTCCTTCGCCAGTAGTCTTCCTGACAATTCTAACAGCTGAAAAAGAAAAGTTGCATGAACATTGATATAATAATAAAAGGAGTTAGAAACAAAAAGAAAAATATGGTCTCTTCGACACCTTCAAGAATGGGTTCGTCTATAGTAACGTGTTCAATCCCAATATGAAGGTGCCCAGTGAAGTTGTGCAGATGATACTTCGTCGCAACCACGCGTTGGGCAGGTTTTTTGTTTCTTTCACGAAGCAGTTTTAAGTCTGATCCACATACAAACCAATCTGGAAATGGAGGACACAAGGCCACTCCAAATTCTGCAGAAGGAAGTGGAGGGAATTTTGGAGGAAAGGTTGTGAATGCAAAGTCGTAATGTGCATGTGGTGGAAGGGATGAAGGAAACCACAATTGGTTTAATTTCTCTGTGAGTTTGAATTTTAAAGATCTTGCTGCTTCAGCTATGGTTCGACGAAGATCATCAGGCCTGTAAATAGTTTCAAAATACTTTTGAAACTTTTGAATTTCTTTTATATGTTGGTCTGTACCTTTTTTCTTCTTGTCCTGCACAAAGGTAAAAGCATTTGTCAGAAGAGCAGTGAAAGTTGCTACGTCGAAAAATTTGTTGATGTAGTATTCCTTCCACCAGACGTCGAACTCCTCAGTGCAGAGGAAGTTTGGTATAAAGATGGTGGGATAGACCTCCAGAGTTGGGTCGAAATATTTGTTGTACAGTTCTAAGCTCTTGTCGAAATGGTGAAATGAGTTGTAGAAAATGATAGCACCTTTCTGGTGTAAAAAAAAGAGAGTCATTTCACAATAAATGCAACTGGAAGTCAAAGATCACTTCGACAGCAAAAGACATTTCTCCTTTGATAGTCGAAAATATCTTTGCTGGGGGGCAATTTGTAAACCCATAATTTCGACAAGACCATAATTTCGACAAGATTAAAATTCAGGCTTTAAGGTCATCTTTGTCGAAGGATAGCATCAGGAGGAGAATCCAAGAATTGCTGACAAGGTTTTAAAGTTTCATTGTTTCGACAGAAATAGATATAATGTTCTGGCAGAATAGTTTGGAGAGTTTGTGACTGAGGGCTGCGACAGAAGAAGTTTGTTAAAAAAAGATAAGGTTTGGCAAGTGCTGAAGAGTTTCTCTCCTTTAAAAGGGTTTCGACAGTTTTGAAGAGTTACAAGGTTTCGTCACCAAGGAAGAGATTCAAATTTCAAAAGGTTGTAACCTTTGGCAGTTGGACACATGGAGGTTTCAGAGAAGAAATTTACATGCAGGCTGACACTTGTCGTTTAGTTATAGTTTTTCCGTTCTAAGCAGTTATTTTGTTTGTGTATAAATAGGATAGTTTGTGGTTAGAATGTGTGTGTGAAAATTTGTACAAAATTCCTGTAAAAGCTCTAAGTACCCAGTGTGAGAGAAAATGAGTCTAGTATTTGGAACAATGTACGTTTAAACACCAGTTATATTTCAAAGTCATTTTAAATTACTTGTTTATTCTTCAAGTTCATTACTTGTTTATTCTTCAAGTTCATGTCATTTTACATTTCATTTACTTTTCTGCAAGTTTTTAGCCTTTCGACATTTCTTTGTTCTTGTTTAAACTTTTAACCTTATTTCACCTTTAAGTCCAAACTTCGTTACTTGCAAAATCAAAGTCCTTAATACTTTGACAATATTGATAAAACAAACCACAAATTAGTCACCAAAAGTCTAAGAGTATTTCGACAGAACCAAATGCACATGTATCCTAGGACTTGTATGGTTGGTCCTGCAAGTAACCCAACTTTCTGAAGAAATTGGTTAACCAGAGGTTGTTCGCCAGAAAACACAGCGAACAATGTGCTTGCATTTTTTTTGGTGTGATTGCTTTTGCTTTTGAGCACTTTTCTCTCATCCCCTCTTTTGTCCCATGACCTTGGAGTCTCATTTAAGGTGGCTTAGTCCCTCCTTAGAAGGTACTTCAAGCATACCTAAAGTGATGACTCCTTGAGGACTTCTTTGTGCTTTCTTTTGCACTTTGTTTGTGATGCTTATGGTTGAGTGTATATTATGAGTTCCTTGCTGTCTTCATATAGCCTCCCATCCTCACTTTGTTTTAGGATTTCCTTTCATTTGTTTTGCTTTATGGCATTGTGGTTGATGTTGTTTGGTTTAGGCCATTTCATCCCACTTTTGGTGCATTTTGTGTGATTTTCTTCTTGTTGTGTGATCTCATCTTGTGCATTTCCTTCTCTCTTCTTCTTTTGCATTTTCATATGCATGCTTGAGGTTGAAATGAGCTTGTGGAGGTTACTGCCCCACACATATTTCCTCCCTCACTTTCATCCTATTTGTGCATTTTATGTTTGCATAATTGCATTTTCATGTTCCTTTCTTCTTCTCTTCTTTTGTCTTTCTTCCCTTAGGATCTCTAATCTCTCTTATTCAAGAGAGGTTATGATAGACATTAAGTGCTAAACCATGCATGATAATATTAGGTAGTTCTCTTTTGTATCCCAACTCTAAGTCCACTTTGCATGACAACTTTTAGGTTTGAGTTAGTCTCCCTTTAGTGTGTCCTTTCTCTCCTCATCTTCAAACATTTTCAAAACACATAATAAAGGATAATGAATGTTGTACGCTACAAGCCTTAAGCTACTTGAGAAATGGTGATTGAGTGGATTCCTCTCAATTGCCTATAGTGTTTAGTATACACCCTTAGGGTGATATGCGACGCATTCGCTTCTAAGTCATAGTCTCTAGTGCAACAGGAGTTACAAATCAAACTCAAAACACTTCTTCTCTAAAAAATACAAAAACAAATCATTGAACTTCTTTTGTCCTTTGGGACTTTTAATAAGGAAAATCTTTTCATATAAAAGAGTATTGTTAACTCTTAGTTCTACCGCAAACGGTAACACCTAAGTCTCCAATGGTCGAGCTGCATACACAAAACTGCTAGAACTATTTGTTAACCTTACTCAGTTAAAACACTTGAACGAACTGGTGTTCTTGTTAGCCCGAACTATGTTTGCTCTGATCTCTCATGCTTGTTGAGAGTACGTAGGCACGAGACGATAAGTCTCGGCGAGCAACCTTCCCCCCCTTTTCGCCCGTAGTTAGCCGAACTACGTTGACTCTGACTTTCCCATTGCACGAGGGAATACGTAGGCACAAAGCGGCGATGCTCTGCCGAGTCCTTTCTTTTTCTTTTGTCCCTGAGACCTTTAGCTAGATAGATAATCACCCTTTTAGATAGACAACAAAGCGTGGATCCCGTCGAGTACGAAAGACGTGAGGGGTACTAATACCTTCCCCTTGCGTAACCGACTCCCGAATCCAGGACTTGGTTGCGATGACCTTGTCTTTTCCCTTTTCTGTCAGGTTTTTCCGATCGTTTCCTTTCCCTCTCTTTGGGATAAATAACGAAAGGTGGCGATTTTTCTGTTTTCTGCCGGGTGTTTTTCGCAGTTGCGACATACGTGTCTCCCCAACCTAACTTATATTTGATTTCTAACAGACATCCATCAATTGAGAATGCATACAAGAATCTTGATAATGGCTGACAGGATCCTCCATCAATGCATGTGTATTGCATAAGACACATCGCTCAAAATTTCATGCGGGAGATCAAGGACAAGACGCCGCGGAAGAAGATTGTGAATGTAGGGTATGCACTAACCGAGCCTTCCTTCAAACACTACCGTGATGAAATTAGATTGACAAGATGGATCAACAATATTCAACTGGAGAAGTGGACCATGGCATACGACAATGGCCAACGATGGGGCCACCTGATAATAAACTTCGTTGAGTCAATGAACTCTGTATTTAAGGGATCCGAAACCTATCGATAACCGCTTTGGTAAGGGCAACATATTTTAGACTCGGGGCAATTTTTGATATAAGGCGTTCAAAGTGGAGTTCTGTCTTACAGTCCAGGCAGTTGTTCAGTGATAGTTCCATGAAATTAATTAAGGACGAAGTTGCCAAGGCTAACACACATGTCGTCATAGTGTTTGACCGTAATAAAGGTTGGTTCAATGTTGCTGAATCAATGGATCACAATAAAGGGAGGTCGGGGGGATGCTACCGAGTGGAACTAGATAGGAGTTGGTGTGACTGCGGAAAGTTTCAAGCATTTTATATGCCTTGCTTCCATGTAATAGAAGCATGTTCAATGGCTCGCCATGACCCTTCCAACTATCTGTCTATTTTTTACCAAGTCAATAGTCTATGCAATATCTACAACACTTCCAACAGTGTATGTATTTTAAAGGAGGACTATTGAACTGCATACAAAGGGGAAATTGTCTGGCATAATAAAATTATGCGAAGAAAGAAAAAGGGTTTCCCTAATAGCACGCGTCTTCGAGCGAAGATGGATACGACAAACAAAATGGATTCGTGCCGTCAACTTGGGCAGAATCGTATAAAATGTCCCAATGAGGATCAAGCACAACATCATAGTTTTAAATGTAACCTTGTCTATTTATATCAACAACAACTTCCATTTCCATTCCATTAATATCATTACTTTCAATAGCAACAACTAACAATAACTTAAACAATAAAAAAAACACAAAATTACAACAACTTAAGAACATAAGTTTTAACAGAAACAATTAACAATAACTTAAACAAACAAAGAAAACAAAGAACTTCAAATACAACATCTCAACAACATAACTATTCAATTACAACCATCAGGAAAATTTCCTGAGAACTATATATCAACGTGTAAACATCTTGGTCATTAGTAACATTCTTCCAGAAACAAACTTCTCCATTTTGGTTGAATGGGGTAACAAACCTTTGAATTCTTCTGATCTGTTCACCTTCTAGAATGTCTCCATCTAGCCAGCGAATCAGAATTCTCTTGAGATGTTCTAACATCATTGTATTTTATAGGCAAATTTTCATTGGAGACTTGACTAGCGAGAAAATTAAATTCACATTTCTTTTGGTGATAATTGGAACTTGATAGATATATGAGGATGAAGACGAGAAAGAGGAGGAAGCCATTTAAACTGAAGAGATGAAGGTGTAGAGAAATAACAAGAGATGGTGGTGCTATTTATAGAAGATGGTAAGCATTTGTAATTATATATATATATATATATATATATATATATATATATATATATATATATATATATATATATATGTGTGTGTGTGTGTGTGTGTGTGTGTGTGTGTGTGTGTGTGTGTGTGTGTGTGTGTGTGTGTGTGTGTGTGTGTGTGTGTGTGTGTGTGTGTGTATACACACACACATATAGTAGGCTCCATATGATATGGCGCGTAGATGAAAAAATTTTTATGGAAGGCGCCATATGATATGGTGCATGCTTTGAAAATTTAGGGGAGGCGCCATATGATATGGCGTATGCTTTGAAAAATTAGGGTTACACCATATCATATGGCGTATGAGTGTTTTATTTTTTTGAAACTAGGTTACTTTAGTAAATATTTTGAAACTTATGTTATTTTGCACATTAAATTGAAAATATACGTTAGTTTAAAAAAAAATTGAAGAAGTACCTTATTCAAAAATACCCTTATAATTTTTAAAGTATATTTCCGAACGTACCTATTTTACACTAACATCCATTTTGAGTGAGACACACCTCTATTTTTCTAAAAATTAATTCGAAAGTGTATCTTTGAACAAACTCTTTCAATGGTTTTGTTAATTTAACAATTTAGTGACAAATACAGAAGTGCGGTTCCAAATTTGTCAAACAGAAATTTGACAAAAACACTACCTTGTATGTATTTTAAAATTCAATGAATATTCCAGAAATGTATTTTTGGAAATTTCAAATGGGAAATTTAATAAAACATCACCTTGCATGTTTGCTTCACTCATGATCATTCCACTATTTCTTCTTCAAACCCTACCAACAACTCCTTCCACACTCAATCAACTTTTCTACTTCAAAACAATATTTCTCTATTTTTTAACATCAAAAGGAGAAAGAGAATATTATATTTTAAGTTAATGTAAACGTGTTTCCTTCCTTATTACTTGCATTAATCTAGTATTCAGTTTGAAAAAATGAACGTTGCATCCAAAAATATATTTTTGAGATTTTTGTTGAATGTCATTTGAAACTGTATTTTTAAATTATTTCAGAGTTGAATTTTGGCTGTTTTTGAATATTTTCAGTCATTACTGGTCTTAGATATGGTACACTCTGATGTTTTCCCCAAACCTATTGTGTCTACGAATGCCTAACTGGTTTATGCCAGGGTAGATGTTGGTAAACAATTTACAAATGAACAAGAGGTTGTTGTTCATGATCATATGCTCCATTAGATCCTTACAAAGGCTGTCAAATTGGGGTTCAACATCGTGATCGAAATGTCAGATAATGGTTCAGATAGAAGTCATAAATTTATGACACTGAGATGTGAAAGTAGTGGCAAATACACAAATCCTATCTGAATGTTGAAATGGGATGACATAGATTCAAGGAAATGTAAGTGTCCTTTTAAGTTACGCGGATACCTTATGACAAATAATACATGGAGATTTAATGTGATTTGTGGTATATATAATCATGGCATGTGTCACAAGTTAGCCGACCATCCCATTGCATGCCGCCTTAAGGATGAAGAGAAGGAAATCATTTTTGAAATGACATTGAACACAGTACATTAAAAAAGTATACTTTCAATTTTGAAACAAAAAGATCTAAAATATCAAGCAAGTATACAATTTTTGTACCAAAAACAACAAGGCAATATAGGGGATATAATTGAAATGCAACAATTGTTGAAAATTTTGGATGATAATCATTACGTATCTAGGTACATAGTATGCGAGGATGGAAAAACAGTTAGTAATATATTTTGGAGTCATCTTGATTCCATAAAGTTGTTCAACACATTTTTCACTATACTTAATATTGATTCAACATATAAGACCAACAAGTACATACTCTCACCATTTAGGTGTGACACATGTTCTATATGTAATGTTGGATTGATATTAACGATGTAAATTGTATACATTTTTATATATTGTATGTTTTCGTTTTCTAAAATTTTTCTATTGTGTTTCATAACATGTTCTGTTTCTATAACAAGTTATATGTAAACAATCACGGGTGAATCCGGAAATACATTTTTGAACACACCTCATTCTTAAAAAAAATGCTAATAGGGGTTTATTCTGAAAATACATTTCTGTACACCCTGATTTACTAAACGAAATAGAGTGTATTCGGAAGTACGTCTCCGAAATATCCTCAAGACATGATTGGGTTTCTAAGGTCCATATTGATTTAAAACTTGTATAAATATGGGTGCCTCTTATCTTGTTAGCGCAAACACACACACATAATATTTCAATACGCATATCTAGCATTTGTCTACTTCAACAACGAAAAGTCCCTCTTAAATTTAGGTTCATAGAGATCACTAGTCCCGTCGATCTAAAATTCGTACTAGAGAATCTACGTTCAGATAATCGAAGAGTTGTGAAACTCTATTATTGTTCAACCTCAATTGATAATAAAGAAAAGTTACAATTCAAGAAGTTCGAGCTGAAGAAGGATGGAAATTTAATTGTTATGTGAAGTATTCACTGCTATGAAAATAAAATTTCAATCGAGGTGGATACAAAGATTGTGAGTGTAATACCGATATATAATACATGTCTAGAAATACATATTATACATAGTTGTAAAGTTGGTATTGAAATACATAAGTGCCTAGTGGCAACATTGTACATATCACATGTCTAAAATAGCACTATAATATTGGCAAAATATATACAAGGGTGCCCAAAATATAAAAAACTAGGAACTAGATAATTGTGATATGATCTCCAAAATAAGTGCACAACGAATACGCCGTCCAAAATGATAAAAGAAGCAAGGACATCATGCTACCTTGTCCTTACCCTTCACCTGATTAGAACCACCTGAAAAATAATCAAATAATAGGGGGTGATATAATAATCCCAGTGGATTCCCTATCTTATGGGTCCACTCGGCTCTACAAGGTTCTAAACATCATCCTAACTCAAGTCACAAAATGGAAAAGACTTGAGTTCACAATTCTTGCATTATATAGAAACATGTTTCTTGATTTCATCAACTCAAACCATTACTAATCATAAACCATATCAAGACATCTTTCTCCGGCTAACCCTACGTGTAACACCCATTTTATTTATTTAGTTATTTTGGTGTTAATTTAATTATTTTATGTTGGTGTGCCCTTAGGTGGGGTGTGTTGGCATGTGATTGGTGAGTATCCTTGATATATAAGGATCATTGGTGGTGTGGAGATGATAATATAATAGTTAATAGTAATATTGGTGGTATTATTATTATTATTATTATTATTATTATTATTATTATTATTATTATTATGATTATTATCATCAGTATGAATATTATTATTGGTGGGCGTCCCTGATATGGGAGGATTATTGGTGGTGAATTGGTGTAGATATAATAATATAATAACTAATAGTAATATTGGTGGGGGTATTATTATTATTATTATTATATTTATTATATTCATTATTATTATTATTATTATTATTTTGGTGAGATAATAACATTATTATTATTATTGTTATTATTATTAATAGTATTATTATGATTAGTATTATTAATATTAGTAATATTATTATATTATTTTATTAGTTATTATTATTATTGGGATTAGAGAATTAAAATAGGGAATTTGAGGGGTCATTAGTTTTACGATACATTGTGGGAAGTTAGAGAGAAGTGTGAGAAGTCACGATAGAAAGGAGAGAAGTGAGAAGAACGGAAAAGGGAACGGAAAAGGGAACGAAGAACGAAGGAACGGGGGAAAAATCAGAATTGGCCAAACCTTGGAGGATTCTTTCATCGATCAACCGATTAACAAGGTAGGGGGGGGAGAGAAACTTGATTTGGGATGGTATATACATGTACAGGGTAGAGGGGATTCCTTAACCCCGTAGTAAAATTCCGATCTATGAAGTTTTATATTGGCGTGCTTGTTATTATTGTTGCTAATGATAAATTGATGCTTGACATTGATGAATTGTTGATTGGTATTGGTGAATTTGGTGTATATATATTATGGTGATGTTAGAGAGATTATATGTTGTTACTGCAGTGTTGATAGTAAATATAAATAGAGTTTTGGTGAGATTCTATGTTGTTACTGTAGTGTTGATAGTAAATATAAATAGAGTTTTGGTGAGATTCTATGTTGTTACTGTAGTGTTGATAGTAAATATAAATAGGGTTTTGGTGAGATTCTGTGTTGTTACTGTAGTGTTGATAGTAAATATAAATAGAGTTTTGGTGAGATTTGGTGTTGTTACTATAGTGTTGGTAATGACCAGGATTATAGCTTTGGGAAAATTATGTGTTGTTCCCTGTGATGTTGTTAGTGACTATGGTTAGGACCTTGGTGAGATTCAGAGTGACTCTGAAGTGTCGGTAATGTACCGTAATGTTGGTTCTAGAGTAGGAAATTGATCGATATATGATAATATATATTGTTATGTTATGATTGATGATGATTGTTGTTAATTATATAGTAATCGTTAATGAATTGGTGTTTTGGGATGATTTGGCATATAGGGCATATAGGGTGTTTTACAGTTTTTAGGGAAAATTCCGTATGGCTTTTGAGGTATCGATAAAGTGTGTAGGTGATGATTTTGGGAATAGGAATTAGAAACCTATTGGTTACGGTAATGTGCAAGATTGGTACTAGAATAGACTGAGGATCCGAGTTGAGATGATAGGTACAGTTTGGCCTTGATGCACTGTAAGAATGATGAGTGTGGGAACTAACTTGTGTACTTGGTGATAGTGCATGTTTCCCGTAATAATGACTGGTGGACAATTAGTTGATGTATATGTATGTAGTGATCAGTAGGATCGCGTACCCCCGAGTAGTGGGATGTGTTTGTATCTTGGTGACCGAATATGAACTTGTTTACTGACTGATTGATTTATACGGTGTTGGTGCATGTTATATCTATGTATATATATGTGATGTATAATGATACGATCAGGTGGATCGTGTGCACTTAGTGTGCCTGAACATAATAGTTATGCATTGGTGTGTGCATATCATGGTGTCTTGGTGGGATGGATCATGTCTCGGATGGAGCGTAAGTGATCTGTCCGTACTCCTTTGTGGAGAATGGTGGGGTTGAATCATGTCTCGGATGGAGCGTAAGTGATTCACCCGTACTCCTTTGTGGAGAATGGTGGGTTCGATTGAATGAACCAATGAGTCGGTACCGCATGCATGGTGTTGAGTTGCATATTTGCATTATAATATGTTATATTGTAATTTGAACAGTAGGTTCGTTATATGGAGTTGTTGGGGTGAATATTGGCGTGGTGGTGTGTTTTACTACCTTGTTTACATGTATTACATTACCATTATATTCTGATCATTATTTCTCACCCCTTTGTTGTTGTTGTGGTCTGTGCTTCTTCGGAAGTACAGATAATCCAGGTGCTTAGCTAACTTGGATAGTGGTGTGACCGTCGAGTCGTAGGATGCTCTGATACGTAACACGGGATATGGGTGTCTTAACTGTTTCATGTCAAACTTATTGTAATCCTGTGACGTATCATGAATTTGATGTATTTTATTTTATTAAACAAATTCCGCTGTATTATTTTGAAAAGAATGAATAAAGTATTTTTATAAAATTTGGAGATGTGATATCCCACTTTTGGTGAAAACTCTGATTATTATTATAATATTTATATTTTATTTAATACGGGAAAGTGGGGTGTTACAATTGGTATCAGAGCAGGTCGGTCCGTCCGGCCAGTGTTGTTGAGTGAGTTGAGTCTGTCCGTTGGGATGGAGACTGTGTGTTGTTTAACCTGGTGTTGTGGTTTAAATCCCTAGTATACGGCATGTGTGTGAAAACACTGTCGGTACGTGTTTATTTCCTAACCTTGTCTGCAGAAGCAGGAGTGATTCCAGTGGGGGAGAAGTTTGTAATTCTCCGGAATGCTACGGTGTGGTGGCTTAGTGTGTTGAGGAATGCTATCATAGTTTGGTAAAGATGGTTTGTACCCCATCATGATTTCGGCTGTCTATTAACAAATTGAGGAACTAATCACCCTTAATCTCTTGTTAATAGTAGACGGGATTGTGCTGGATGGGATAGACGTGTCTTGCAAGCTTGTGGGGCGTGAGCAATGAATTGTCCTGAGTTAAGCTAAGTGCTTAAGGGATTATTTTGAGGAGTTGGCGTAATACGGTGTTGAGACGTTTATTTTGACGGAACCTTCGAATGAGAAGGAAAGTGAGAAAATTGGGATTTGTCAATTTGTTGAAATTGCCGGAGGTTCCCTTAGGAAGTAAGCGATTTACTATCGGAGTGTGAAGTAAAGCTTACACGTTTATTTTGTTTTTGGGACGAGTCTGATATTGATGACTCCATATTGTATGTTTACGTTGGGATTGGAGAAGTTGAAGAGTCAACTTGAAGACCCGCTGGGGGAGAGGTCCTTTTGTTTGAGTGTGTTACCGTAAGGTGCACCAATTTTTGTTGGTTAGACAGACAGAAGGTTTTGTGAAGCTTTGGGTGAACTATAGATAAGTGAACAAGGTGACTGTCAAGGATAAGTGTTCGTTTCCAAGAGTTAATGATTTGATGGATCAATTGACTGAAGGACGTAAGTTTCCGTGTTCGTGAGATCGCGAGTAGAATTATTGTGTTGTGGTGTCGAAGGTCGAAGTGGTATCGTAAAAGGAGGCTCCACGATCTGCTGTTGAGATTGGAAGTAATCGGGTTTTAAAATATTTAAAGATTGAAAGTGTGTTGGACGGCCTCCTAAGTATGAAATTGTGGTTATACGTTGAATTCCGAGATCGCAGCTTTTTACGGAATCGAAATCGGACACTCGGAAGTCAGGTAACGGTCGAAAATAGAATTTCGGGACTGTCATGTTCGCCGAGATTCGCCTGGCGAAGTGCCCTGAGCAGAAAAATGTTGTTGTGGTATTTTTGTCGTAACGGGAGGACCGTAACTCGGAATGACGCCCGGTTCGAAGCGTTGGAAAGCTATTGAAATTATCTATGAGATGGTGAAGTATTGACATGGAATTAAGCTATTTATTGATTAAGTGTGTTTGAATGTTGCAGTAAGGGCTGGCAGTACGGTACGTGTTCCCGCCATAACTCACAACTTGTTTGTCCATTTGGCATGGGATCTTCTTTAATTATTTATATAAGGCAATGGTTGTGTTAATAAATGATATTTTAAGGTATTCGAAGAGTATAGAGGATTATGTTGAGCATAAGGAACTGGAGTTATCAGTGTTAGAAAAAGAGCGGTGATATACTTCCGTAAGGAAAGTTCTGCCGAATCCGATAGAACTAATTGTGGTGTTTGTGATGCTTGTTGATATAATTAGGGGATTTGCTAAAGACAACTTCATCGAGTTTCAGTTATGCAAAAGGAAACTCGAAGTGTGTAAGAGAAACCATCCGACCAGTGATTTAGAGTTGGTTGCTATTGTGGTTGTACCGGAGTCGGAGGCTTCGAAAGTTCAGACTGAGATCGGAGATGTTTGGTGATCTTAAGAGTTTAAGGTGTTTGGTTGATTTGAAAAAGTTGAAAATGAGGCAGAGGAAATAATTAGGATTTCTGAAGGATTACGACTTTGAGTGTAATTACCCTTTGGGTAAAGTGGATGTGGTAGATGATGCGGTGAGTTGGAAATGTTTGTGTTTACCGAAGATGATGGTGAAAAGAGGTAGAACTGATTGAGAAATTTCATAATATGCGTTGTGTGAGTAAGGATACTTCTTATGGAGTTAATCTTTTATTATTAAGATCTGACTAGTGATATCCTTGAGAAGAACCGAGAAAGTCAGAAATCTGGGTCGAGTAGTGAATTAGTTGAAGTTGATAAATTAGAGTCGAGGAGTGGATTGTCGGGCTTGTGGAAATAATACCACGAGATGTTATGATAGAGTATGTGTACCAAATGTTGTTGAGGGGAGTAGAAGTACTCGTGAAGAAATACATTGGGGTAGATGGAGTATCCATCCCAGTGCTATGAAGAAGTAACCGAATTTGAGTAGATTGTTTTGGAGACCATGGATAAGGGGAGGAGTAGTTGAGGTGGAATATGCTGGTTAGAATTGTAGGAATTCGAAGAGTGAACATCAGAGACTGTTGAGTCTGATGCAGTCGTTAAATATTCCAGAGTGGAAATCAGGTAGTATTTTCACGAAATTGGTGTTGAGATTTCCAAAGAATTTGTAAAGACATAATTTTAATTTGAATTGTTAGGAGTGGATTAACTATTCCGTGTTGAGAATATATGAGATGCATATTGAGAAAGTGGTGAAGTTGGATGAGATACTGACGAATATTGTGTCAGATGGAAATTTGAGGTTTATATTGAGATTTTGGAAGGGCTTACAGGAAGCTTCGGGTACTAAGTTGAAGTTGAGTTCGACTTACCATCCACAAACTGATGGTCAGTCAGAGAGGACTATTGAGTCTGTAGAGAATTGGTGAGAGCTTGGGTGTTGGATCGAGGTGGATTGTGGGATGATTAATTACCGTTGATTGAGTTACCTATAATAACGGTTACCATCCTAGTGTCAGAATGGCACTATATGTGGCTTGGTGAAATAGGGAGTGTAGGACTCTACTGTGTTGGAATGGGTCGAGTGAGAGTGTTGTGCTCAGACCTGAAAATTATGTGGAGATGGCTGAAAAGATCAAGAGGATCCAAGGAAAGATATGTTTGGAGAGTCACGCCGGTGACTGATGTTGGTCGAGCTTCGAAGTCTCAGAAGTTCGCACCGTGTTCTGTGGTTTGTATCAGAGCGGCGCAACAGAGGCATGGGAGGAGTAACATGTTAGACCGTTTTTCCCGCTGTCGCTATGAATTGGCATGATATGTTTCATGTGTCTTAGTTGAGAAAGTACATTGAACCAGGTAGATGATGTACAAGTGAAAATAATTTGATTGTTGAGGCATTGCTATTTCGTTTGGACGAGCGAGAAACAACTCCGAAGGGAGGAGATATCTTTGGTGAAAGTAACTTGGGGAGGTGCTGCAGAAGGCAGTGTGACCTGTTAGTTGGAACGAAGGATGCAGGAAGCGTATCCGGAAGTGTTCCATCAGGTAATTTTCGAGGACGAAAATACTTAAAGTGGGGGAGAGTTGTAACACCCATTTTATTTATTTAGTTATTTTGGTGTTAATTTAATTATTTTATGTTGGTGTGCCCTTAGGTGGGGTGTGTTGGCATGTGATTGGTGAGTATCCTTGATATATAAGGATCATTGGTGGTGTGGAGATAATAATATAACAGTTAATAGTAATATTGGTGGTATTATTATTATTATTATTATTATTATTATTATTATTATTATTATTATTATTATTATTATTATTATTATTATTATGATTATTATCATCAGTATGAATATTATTATTGGTGGGTGTCCCTGATATGGGAGGATTATTGGTGGTGAATTGGTGTAGATATAATAATATAATAACTAATAGTAATATTGGTGGGGGTATTATTATTATTATTATATTTATTATATTCATTATTATTATTATTATTATTTTGGTGAGATAATAACATTATTATTATTATTGTTATTATTATTAATAGTATTATTATGATTAGTATTATTAATATTAGTAATATTATTATATTATTTTATTAGTTATTATTATTATTGGGATTAGAGAATTAAAATAGGGAATTTGAGGGGTCATTAGTTTTACGATACATTGTGGGAAGTTAGAGAGAAGTGTAAGAAGTCACGATAGAAAGGAGAAAAGTGAGAAGAACGGAAAAGGGAACGGAAAAGGGAACGAAGAACGAAGGAACGGGGGAAAATCAGAATTGGCCAAACCTTGGAGGATTCTTTCATCGATCAACCGATTAACAAGGTAAGGGGGGGAGAAACTTGATTTGGGATGGTATATACATGTACAGGGTAGAGGGGATTCCTTAACCCCGTAGTAAAATTCCGATCTATGAAGTTTTATATTGGCGTGCTTGTTATTATTGTTGCTAATGATAAATTGATGCTTGACATTGATGAATTGTTGATTGGTATTGGTGAATTTGGTGTATATATATTATGGTGATGTTAGAGAGATTATATGTTGTTACTGCAGTGTTGATAGTAAATATAAATAGAGTTTTGGTGAGATTCTATGTTGTTACTGTAGTGTTGATAGTAAATATAAATAGAGTTTTGGTGAGATTCTATGTTGTTACTGTAGTGTTGATAGTAAATATAAATAGGGTTTTGGTGAGATTCTGTGTTGTTACTGTAGTGTTGATAGTAAATATAAATAGAGTTTTAGTGAGATTTGGTGTTGTTACTATAGTGTTGGTAATGACCAG